>SJYX01004220.1:122406-136722 GCA_006410675.1 Oreotragus oreotragus | reverse complement strand
GGGCAGGAGGAGAAGGGGACGACAGAGGATGAGATGGCTGGATGGCATCATGGACTCGATGGACGTGAGTCTGAGTGAACTCTGGGAGTTGGTGATGGACAGGGAGGCCTGGTGTTTTGCGATTCATGGGGTCGCAAAGAGTCAGACACGACTGAGTGACTGAACTGAACTGTACTGAACAGAAGATATTAAGAAGAGGTGGCAAGAATACATAGAAGAGGTATACAAAATAGATCTTCACGACACAGATAACCACGATGGTATGATCACTCACCTAGAGCCAGACATCCTGGAATGTGAAGTCAAGTGGGCCTTAGGAAGCATCACTACAAACAAAGCTAGTGGAGGTGATGGAATTCCAGCTGAGCTATTTCAAATCCTAAAAAGATGATGTGAAAATGCTGCACTCAATATGTCAGCAAATGTGGAACACTCAGCAGTGTCCACAGAACTGGAAAAGGTCAGTTTTCTTTCTAATCTCAAAGAAAGGCAATGCCAAAGAATGTCCAAACTACTGCACAGTTGCACTCATCTCACATGCTAGTAAAGTAATGCTCAAAATTCTCCAGCCTTCAACAGTATGTGAACCATTAACTTCCAGATGTTCAAGCTAGACTTAGAAATGGCAGAAGAATTAGAGATCAAATTGCCAACATCTGTTGAATCTTCAAAAAAGCAAGAGAATTCCAGAAAAACATCTACTTCTGCTTCACTGAGTATGCCAAATCCTTTGTGTAAATCACAACAAACTGGAAAATTCTTCAAGAGATGGGAATATCAGACTACCTTACCTGCCTCCTGAGAAATCTGTATGCAAGTCAAGAGGCAACAGTTAGAACTGGACATGGAACAACAGATTAGTTCCAAATTGGGAAAGCAGTAGGTCAAGGCTGTATATTGTCATCCTTATATGCAGAGTCAGTCAGTCAGTGAGTTCAGTTGCTCAGTCGTGTCCGACTCTTTGCAACCCCATGAATCAGGGCACGCCAGGCCTCCCTGTCTATCACCAACTCCTGGAGTTTACCCAAACTCATGTCCATCGAGTCAGTGATGCCATCCAGCCATCTTATCCTCTGTCGTCCCCTTCTCCTCCTGCCCCCAATCCCTTCCAGCATCAGGGTCTTTTCCAATGAGTCAACTCTTCACATGAGGTGGCCAAAGTACTGGAGTTTCAGCTTTAGCATCATTCCTTCCAAAGAAATCCCAGGGCTGATCTCCTTCAGAATGGACTGGTTGGATCTCCTTGCAGTCCAAGGGACTCTCAAGAGTCTTCTCCAACACCACAGTTCAAAAGCATCGATTCTTCAGCACTCAGCTTTCTTTATAGTCCACCTCTCACACTGAGACATGACTACTGGAAAAATCATAGCCTTGACTAGATGGACCTTTGTTGGGAAAGTAATGTCTCTGCTTTTTAATATGCTATGTAGGCTGGTCATAACTTTCACATGCAGAAGTACATCATGGGAAATGCCAGGCTGGATGAAGTATAAGCCAAAATCAAGAACGCTCGGAGAAATATCAATAACCTTAGATATGCAGATGACACCACCCTTATGGCAGAAAGCAAAGTGGAACTGAAGAGCCTTTTGATGAAAGTGAAAGAGGAGAGTGAAAAAGCTGACTTAAAACTCAGTATTCAAAAAACTAAGATAATGGCATCTGCTCGCATCAATTCATGGCAAATAGATGGGGAAACAATGGAAACAATGACAGACTTTATTTTCTTGGGCTCCAAAATCACTGTGGATGGTGAATGCAGCCATGAAATTAAAAGAGGCTTGCTCCTTGGAAGAAAAGTTTTGACCAACCTAGATAGCATATTAAAAAGCAGAGACATTACTTTGCCAACAAAGGTCCGTCTAGTCAAAGCTATGGTTATTCCAGGAGTCATGTCTGGATGTGAGTGTTGGAATATAAAGAAAGCTGAGCACCGAAGAACTGATGCTTTTAAACTGTGGTGTTGGGGAAGACTCCTGAGAGTCGCTTGGACTGTAAGGAGATCAAACCAGTCAATCCTAAAGGAAATCAGTCCTGAATATTCACTGGAGGGACTGATGCTGAAGCTGAAAGTCCAATATTTTGGCCACCTGATTCGGAGAACTGATTCCTTGGAAAAGACCTTGATGCTGGGAAAGATGGAAGGCAGGAGAAGGGAATGACAAAGGATGAGATGGTTGGATTGCATTGTTGACTCAATGCCATGAGTTTGAGCAAGCTCTGGGAGTTGGTGATGCACAGGGAAGCCTGATGTGCTGCAGTCCATGTGGTCGCAAAGAGTCGAACACGACTGAACAACTGAACTGAACGCAGATTAATTTTTCTTTAAATAGTCAGAATGCTTGCATTATTCTTTATTTTAAAAGATCCACATAACTAGATCGATCATAAATTCAACAAAACAAGTCTGCCTAATGTCAACTCATAGTTTAAGGTTTTAGTAATGGAAAAAGCAAGAGAGTTCCAGAAAAACATCTATTTCTGCTTTATTGACTATGCCAAAGCCTTTGACTGTGTGGATCACAATAAACTGTGGAAAATTCTTTCAGAGATGGGAATACCAGACCACCTGCCCTGCCTCTTGAGAAATCTGTATGCAAGTCAGGAAGCAACAGTTAGAAATGGACATGGAACATCAGACTGGTTCGAAATAGGAAAAGGAGTACGTCAAGGCTGTTTATTGTCACCCTGCTTATTTAACTTATATGCAGAGTACATCATGAGAAATGCTGGACTGGAAGAAACACAAGCTGAATCAAGATTGCCGGGAGAAATATCAGTCACCTCAGATATGCAGATGACACCACCCTTATGGCAGAAAGTGAAGAGGAACTAAAAAGCCTCTTGATGAAAGTGAAGGAGGAGAGTGAAAAAGTTGGCTTAAAGCTCAACATTGAGAAAACGAAGATCATGGCATCTGGTCCCATCACTTCATGGGAAATAGATGAGGAAACAATGGAAACAGTGTCAGACTTTATTTTCTTGGGCTCCAAAATCACTGCAGATGGTGATTGCAGCCATGAAATTAAAAGACGCTTACTCCTTGGAAGAAAAGTTATGACCAACCTAGATAGCATATTCAAAAGCAGAGACATTACTTTGCCAACTAAGGTCCATCTAGTCAAGGCTATGCTTTTTCCAGTAGTCATGTATGGANCATGGACAGAGAGGCCTGCTGGGCTACAGTTCATGGGGTCGCAAAGCACTGGACATGACTGAGCAACTAACACTTTAACTTTTTCATTTCATCCACAAAGTATAAACAAAGCAGGAGAACTTAACACTCACACTTTGCTCTCAAGAATCATGTTATCCTTCACCCTGATTTTCCTACCAAAGTGATGGCATCTGCAAAATGGTCTTGAAATTTCTGTAGCACCTTGGGCTCAGAATTCCTACAAAGTCACCCAAACTTATTAAATAGAATGGTTAGAATAATGAGTTAAAATGTATTGATTGTTGAACTGCTCAACTTCTACACAGTAGAAGGTCAGAAGACAACTCATGGAAAAATAAGAAAATATGATTTTAGCTTATATTGCTTAAGATACAGGAGAAGTAATGCACAGTTATGCTTTTAAAGCCTTTGGAAATACATTCGGGAGAAAATAAGAAAAAAACATTGGTGGTAGATTAAATAGTCAGAATATAGATAGTTGGTCTGTATTGAGTACTCAGTGAACACTTATCCTGGCCTTCTGTGGTGTGGCTCATTGACAGTCTCTGGTCTTGCGGGGAACCTGTGACTTTGGGACGTGTGACAGCAGTAACCCATAGAACTTCAACACTATCACTACTGATGGGTTGACTGCTGTTCATTCAGCATCGTGTATTAAACATCATCTCAGTCAATCATCATGAGAACTTTATGAGATGGTATTATTATCCAGCTTTGAAAGATGAAGAAACGGAGAAGATGGCCATAAAAAAGAACAAAGCAATGCCATTTGCAGCAACATGAATAGACTTAGAGATTATCATACTGAGTGAAGTAAGACAGACAAAGACAAATATCATATGGTATCACTTATATGCGGAAACTAAGAAAAGGACATGAACTTATTTACAGAACAGAAATAGAATCACAGATGTAGAGAACAAATTTACGGTTACCAAAGGGGATGAGGGAGGGATAATACAGGAGTTTGGGATTAACATGTACACACTACTATATATATAATAAAACAGATAAGCAATAAGGTCCTACTGTATAGCACAGGGAGCTATATTTATCTTATAATAACCTATAATGAAAAGATTCTGAAAAGGAAGATACATATATAGCTATTGAAATAACTGAATCACTTTGCTGTACACTTGAATCTAATACAACATTAAGAATTAACTACTGTACTTCAATAGAAAGAAAAGGACTGAGAAGAGAGATGTCTAGATCCTTTCCAAGGTCAGCCAAGTAGAAAATGTCAGAATCCAGATTGGAGCCCAGGTCACGTGATTTCAAAACGCGTGCTTTGACTACTCATCCCTGTGTCCAAACAAGAGCGTGTTTTTAAATCCTCCTCTAGGTTGCTCTTTTCTAAGGGTCTCACTTGCTTTCCCCCAGGTTTCTGGGTATTTTCTCAACTTCACGTTTTTTCTGCCTGTTTCTCCCAGCAAATTCCAGGTGGAGGATACAGCAGAGCTCAAAGAGCAGGTGAGGGAGTGCTTCCAGCAGAGCTTTGCATGCATGGAGTTAGATGCAGAAGTGATGGGCAGATGGCAAGAGGAGAGAGAGAGACAAGAGTTCTTTCACTGGTTTGGCTACAAAGGTAAAACTAGGTAGTAAAGTGATTGAGTCTCTTCGGCAAGCTTTTAAAAAATAATATGCTAAATTTTGATTTTATTCGTTTTATTTATTTTTGGCTTCCCTGGGTCTTCACTGCGACATAGGGGTTTCTCTCGTTTCAGGGAGCAGGGGCCACTCCTTCGTTGCAATAAATGGGCTTCTCATTGCTGTGGTTTCTCTTGCTGCAGAGTACAGGGCACACGAGCTCAGCAGTTGTGGTCAATGGGCCTGGGTGTCCCGTGGCACATGGAATCAACACATCTATATGTGTATAAGAGACAGGAGATGTCTAGATCCTTTCCAAGGTCAGCCAAGTAGAAAATGTCAGAATCCAGATTGGAGCCCAGGTCACGTGATTTCAAAACACGTGCTTTGACTACTCATCCCTGTGTCCAAACAAGAGCGTGTTTTTAAATCCTCCTCTAGGTTGCTCTTTTCTAAGGGTCTCACTTGCTTTCCCCCAGGTTTCTGGGTATTTTCTCAACTTCACGTTTTTTCTGCCTGTTTCTCCCAGCAAATTCCAGGTGGAGGATACAGCAGAGCTCAAAGAGCAGGTGAGGGAGTGCTTCCAGCAGAGCTTTGCATGCATGGAGTTAGATGCAGAAGTGATGGGCAGATGGCAAGAGGAGAGAGAGAGACAAGAGTTCTTTCACTGGTTTGGCTACAAAGGTAAAACTAGGTAGTAAAGTGATTGAGTCTCTTTGGCAAGCTTTTAAAAAATAATATGCTAAATTTTGATTTTATTCGTTTTATTTATTTTTGGCTTCCCTGGGTCTTCACTGCGACATAGGGGTTTCTCTCGTTTCAGGGAGCAGGGGCCACTCCTTCGTTGCAGTAAACGGGCTTCTCATTGCTGTGGTTTCTCTTGCTGCAGAGTACAGGGCACACGAGCTCAGCAGTTGTGGTCAATGGGCCTGGGTGTCCCGTGGCACATGGAATCGTCTCGAATCAAGGATTGAACCCGTGTCCCCTACACTGGCAGGTGGAGTCTTAACCACTGGGCCACCAGGGAAGTCTTCTCAGACCTTTTTAATCAAAATGTTTTCTCCCTTAGTGATCTGAGGCCTGAGATTGCTGCTGCTGCTGCTGCCAAGTCACTTTAGCAGTGTCCGACTCTGTGCGACCCCAGAGATGGCAGCTCGCCAGGCTCCCCCATCCCTGGGATTCTCCAGGCAGAGGCCTGAGACTACACGTGGACAAAGAATTCTCTGGATAGACCCCTCTAGACCTCCCAACACTCTTGGAGGCTTAATCTAGGCTGGCTTCTGCATAAGCAAGAATACATACCACCTTGTTCCAGTTATTTTTGCTGTGTAACAAACACCTCTAAACTCAGAGGATACGAATTGTCACATCTCTCAGCACGCGGTGGGGTGAGTGGGCTGAGCTGACAGGCTCTCCCTCGAGGTCTCCTATACAATGTCGTCAGAAGGTGGCTGAGTCTGGAGTCATCTGAGAGTTTGTTTTCCTGTAACCTAAGTGTGGAAGGCTGGAAAATCTGGAGCAGGTTGGGTTTCTTTCCATGGAGCCTCTCCATGTAGTTAGCTTGGGCTTCCTCATGGTGTAATGGTCTCAGAGTCCCCAGCAGTCACGCACCGGGGCTGGCTTGTACGATCTTGTAAGAATTGATTCTATGTATTTCTTTCCAACTCTTGCTTTCAGTGCTGTCACTCTGGTGGCTTGAAATCAGCCATGGTGGGACGGAATATTTATATGATGAAAACTGGTAAACAGTGCAAATCAGGGGGATTCCCCAACCCCCAGAGATCCAGGTTACCAGCACATGATTTTATATGGTGGTTGGCTTCCCCTAGAGTATGCCAAGAAAGTCAGGAGGTGGCGGCAAAGCTTCTGAGAACTTATCTATGGATGCTCCCATAGTTCACTTTCTTTTTATCCTATTGATCATCAAGTCCCTAGGGCTATGCCTGATTCAAGAAGGAGAGAATTACCCATGTCCCATGGAAGAGTAGCAAAGAAATTGTATAATAGAGGAGCCAGCACAGAATAGGCATTCAACAAGTGTTTGATGAATGAATGAATGAGCAAAGACATTTAAACTCTAATCTGTATCTCCTTAAATCACCCTGAAAGTGTAAAGCCTTCTGGAGAGTTTTACGTCAACATCAGAGAGGCCGGTGACCTTTAAGTTCCCAAAGAGCCTAAATCTAACACTGCTTGATATAGATCTATTTACACTCTGTTTGCCAGTATTCACAGACCTGTTTACTCAAGCCCGTCCCATTTATGTGCTTAACTGGGACTGTACACATGACAATGGTAGATTGCTTGTTTTATTGATGTTTTCATCCTAGGTACGTTTGCTCTACCTCTCTAAGTAAATTGCAGATTCCTTGAGAGAGTTCACATGTATTTCTTTGCCATTCCTTCTCCCCACCTTACCCAAACTAGATAATCATACATACACATACACACGGCTACTTAGAAGAGATACGATAATTAGAGGTTGAGTTGAGTTGAGTTGAGTTGAGTTCAGTCGCTCAGTCGTGTCTGACTCTTTGCGACCCCCTTAAAGGATAAGGAAAGAAGGAAAGGAACTAAAAGCTCTCAATGGCTGTATTTCATAAATGTTCTCATTTAACTCATATTCATCCAGTGAAGTAAGCATTATTATTTCCATTTCACAGTTGAGGAAAATGAGTCTCAAGAAAATTTCACCTGTTTGGTCAAATCCACACTAGGAAGCAGGGAGCTAGGATTCCAACCTAGACCTGCATGGGTCCAAGGCCAGAGCTTTATGCGCTCTTTCCCATTGAAATATACACTCCCATCTCCCCCTACTTCTCTTTGCCCCCACCCTTGAAGTAGTCACAAAAGTCATAGAAATGTTAATGTCTTTAAACCCAAGATAGACTAATAGCTGTTTCAAGTTCTGCTCTTGTAAGAAACGTCCTTAAAAAGCTTGGGAGAGGACTTCCCTGGTGGCACGATGGATAAGAACCTGCCTGCCAATGCAGGGGACGTGGGTTTGACCCCTGATCCAGAAAGATTGCATATGCTGCAGAGTAACTGGGTCCACGTGCTACAACGACTGAGCCTGTATGCCGTGAATACCGAAGCCTGCGCGCTGCAACGACTGAGCCTGTATGCCGTGAATACCGAAGCCTGCGCGCTGCAACGACTGAGCCTGTATGCCGTGAATACCGAAGCCTGCGCGCTGCAACGACTGAGCCTGTATGCCGTGAATACCGAAGCCTGCGCGCTGCAACGACTGAGCCTGTATGCCGTGAATACCGAAGCCTGCGCGCTGCAACGACTGAGCCTGTATGCCGTGAATACCGAAGCCTGCGCGCTGCAACGACTGAGCCTGTATGCCGTGAATACCGAAGCCTGCGCGCTGCAACGACTGAGCCTGTATGCCGTGAATACCGAAGCCTGCGCGCTGCAACGACTGAGCCTGTATGCCGTGAATACCGAAGCCTGCGCGCTGCAACGACTGAGCCTGTATGCCGTGAATACCGAAGCCTGCGCGCTGCAACGACTGAGCCTGTATGCCGTGAATACCGAAGCCTCGCGCTGCAGCGACTGAGCCTGTATGCCGTGAATACCGAAGCCTGCGCGCTGCAGCGACTGAGCCTGTATGCCGTGAATACTGAAGCCTGCGTGCTGCAGTGACTGAGGCCTGAGCACCTAGAGCTTGTGCTCTGCTGCAGGAGAGAAGCCTGGACGCTGCAACGCAGGGTAGTCCCCGCTCACCGAAACCAGAGAAAGCCCCTGGGCAGCAACAGGGATCCAGTGCAACCAAAAGCGAAAATAAACTATTAATTAAAAAAAAAACAAAACTCCAGGGTTTAAAAAGGAAAAGAAAACAGCTTGGGAGAGCAAGACGCTTCAAGTGTCTTACACTAGGAAGGGAGTGAGTCCAAGAGGTCAGCTAAGCAGCTCTCACAATAGTTCAGGCAAAAAGGATTGATGGGATGGACGAAGGTAAGAGTGGCGGGATGGAAAGGTGTGACAACTGTTAGGAAGACAGATCAATAGACGAGCGACGGTTTGGATCGCGCAGGTGCTGACCAGTCGTTGTAGAATCGCCGGGAGAACGAGGCTGGAGAGAGGAAGCCGGGGTGGGAGGCTTCCGTATTCGTGGAGAAGATGATAGGGCTGAAAGTAGCTGTGGAAGTGGGAGAGAGGATGGATCTAGAAAGAACATGGAAGAAGAATCTACGGGACGTGCCGCCAAGCTAGACGTGGGAATGTGAGGGCGAAGGAGGGGTCAAGGGTGAAGTCCAGAAATCTGCTGCGGACAGCCGGGTGCTTTCCACAGAGGTGGAGGACGTAGGGCTGGGGGAAGCGGGAGCAGCCTGCAGGCAAAGATGGATTCTGGATGTGCCAGGTTTGGGGTGAATGTGTAAGCTGGCACTGGCAGCCAGAAACCAGTTACATTTAAAGCAAAACAAGCCTCTCTTATCTCAGTGAGATTCTTTGTCTCCTTCAGAGGCTGTGGATGAAAGCTGAAGCCTGTGTGACGCAGGGTTCTGCATCAGGTCATAAAGCGACTCTGCAGTTCCCAATGTTTTCACTTTATTGTGGTTCAGCTCTCTCTCAAAAGCCATTCATCACCCAGTAGGGGCCTCTGTCAACACCATGATGTCTTTATCGAGACTTTCAAAGCTCATAGGAGAAGTATGATTCGATCAGTGGCAGTGACTCACATAACTCATAGAAAGTGTGGCAAGGAGGTTTCAGCGGCCCCTAGGGCTACAGGTTGGCCACACACACACACACACACACACACAGAGAGAGGAAGCCGGGGTGGGAGGCTTCCGTATTCGTGGAGAAGATGATAGGGCTGAAAGTAGCCGTGGAAGTGGGAGAGAGGATGGATCTAGAAAGAACATGGAAGAAGAATCTACGGGACGTGCCGCCAAGCTAGACGTGGGAATGTGAGGGCGAAGGAGGGGTCAAGGGTGAAGTCCAGAAATCTGCTGCGGACAGCCGGGTGCTTTCCACAGAGGTGGAGGACGTAGGGCTGGGGGAAGCGGGAGCAGCCTGCAGGCAAAGATGGATTCTGGATGTGCCAGGTTTGGGGTGAATGTGTAAGCTGGCACTGGCAGCCAGAAACCAGTTACATTTAAAGCAAAACAAGCCTCTCTTATCTCAGTGAGATTCTTTGTCTCCTTCAGAGGCTGTGGATGAAAGCTGAAGCCTGTGTGACGCAGGGTTCTGCATCAGGTCATAAAGCGACTCTGCAGTTCCCAATGTTTTCACTTTATTGTGGTTCAGCTCTCTCTCAAAAGCCATTCATCACCCAGTAGGGGCCTCTGTCAACACCATGATGTCTTTATCGAGACTTTCAAAGCTCATAGGAGAAGTATGATTCGATCAGTGGCAGTGACTCACATAACTCATAGAAAGTGTGGCAAGGAGGTTTCAGCGGCCCCTAGGGCTACAGGTTGGCCACACACACACACACACACACACACACACACACCCCATAGGTTAAAATTAGCATGGACAGGCTCTAAGACATTTTTGCACGCTTCTGCCCCACAAAAGAGCACTGGCATTGTTTACACAAGGCCCCTGCATGTCAGGACAGGGAGCCTGGGCCTTCGTGCCTGCTACAGAGGAAGAAGGGACGCATTCAAGCGGGTGAATGAGCAGATGAGGACTCTCCAGGGAGCTACTGCTTTTCCGCACATGAACTTTCATCATGAAACCCTCTATCCCAAATCCAAAGCCAGTTGTTAGGAAGGCAAATTGCATAGGGTCTCCCAGCTCAAGGAGACTACTTGTATTTGCTTCCTCGGTGTAGTCACTGTGCCAGTGTTAGGACACCCAAAACCAAGCCCCGGTTAAACTCCCACGCCCATGGCAGCGCGAGTTAAGTGGTCACCCAGCTCAGGGCCTACCAGCCCACCAGGTGGGGACCAGCTGCCTGAGAACCAACTGCCCTCCTCATTCAGAATGTCCTTTGACCCGACTTCAACTTTACCCAGAGAGGCCCTAAAAAGTTCCCCCTCAAATCAAGCTTTCTTGCATGGAAACCCTCTAAAAAGGAGCTTCCTTACCTGAGAGAAGGTCCCGGTGCCCGGCTGTTGGAAAAAAAAACACTCCCAAACCAAGTTCCAGCAGACGGGACAGGGACTCATAGAGCAGATCTGTTGCTTTTAAAAGAAGAAAGGTGACTTCATCCTCAGTGCCGTGGTGTTTAGAAGAGCAGTGAATGCTGCCTGGCTGAGCCAACTCGGCCTCACCAGCGATGACTCCATCCAAATTATGCAGCCACTGCCCAGACATGCTCAGCCTTCAGAAGGTGGATCGCTGGAATCTGACTTGCCCCGTCATTTTCAGAAAGTTTCAGAAAGTCCGGAAGCACCAATCGCCTTCACCGGCACTAGGGATAGGGAAACCACACAGTTATTTCCCCCCGAGTCATATTATTATCTCCCAAGAATCCAACACTCTAGGGAAGGAAAACAGGTATTTAAACTTCCGAGAGGTAGCACTTCTTGGGGAAGATGGGGAGAGAGAAGAAGGAAAATCTTTCAAGCAGGATGCGGGTTGGGGGCAGTAAGAACCGGAAACGATCACCGTGCTAAGAGGTTTGCAGGACTGGTGGGTTTGTGAGCCTACAAAGGTGACAAATAGGTGATGGCCTGGACCTTTCAGGAGGGAAAGTACCTAGTTCAACAAAAACAATGAGTCACTGTAAGAAAGGAAAGGTGATAGTCTTTCTTTCTTTCTTTCTTTTTTTTAGGACTGATGTGAACTTTGAATTATCACTGGAAAACTGAAGCTAAGGTAATTTGTTAATAATACAAATGGTGATAACACTTGGTCTAGAAGACATGACCTCTGATTTCTCTTTTTTTTTCTTTTAAAATTTTATTTTGTGTTGTGATAGTTTCACGTGAACAGTGAAGGCACTCAGCCATACATAGACATTTATCCATTATCCTTCAAACTCCCCTCGCATCCAGGCTGCCACGTACCATTCAGCAGAGTTCCATGTGCTATACAACAGGTCTTTGTGGGTTATCTCTTTTAAATATAGCAGTGTGTACATGAAAGAAATGGTTGTAATGGTAATGGTATGGGGGAAATGAACTTGAGTTTAAACTTGGAAAAAAGGTGACAGTCTTTTATTTTCTTTTTATTGAATATGGTACCACTCAATCCATTTGGGACCATCTGTAACATTTATGTATTAGCTTATAACAAGCCCACATTCCACCAAGCTTTGGGAAGAGACATTTATTTAAGTCAAGAGTTGTCTCTTTTATAGGTCAAAGGTAAGACTGAAGCAACGGATTTGGAACATAGAATTCAAGGCTACGTCAAGCTACCCAGTAAGCTGGGTGCCTCTGCCTGCTGCCACGTCCTTGGGTTAAACTTTGGACAGACCTTCTGGCTGTGATGCCAGGATAAGACATGGTAATGCCAGTGACCTCCGTTGGAAGTAGGGCAGAGCTTAGCAGCTGGCTGCCTTCCCTCTCACGTCTGTACTTTAGGAGAGTGTACGGTGACTTTGGGTCACTACACACATGTCCAGTTTCTTGCTGAACTATTTTGAGGCTTTGGGGAATCTTCCTGTGTCAAGTTTCACTCCAGAGAGGATAAAACAAGAAAAAAAAAAAGTCTTTCTATTGAAATGAAGACATTCAGTTCCAGCATTAGAAAGGAGTTTTTGAAATCAGAGATTTAAGCAATGTCATCATGGCCTTATAGAAGAAACTTGCAAATCTCTTAGTCCGGGTGTAAACATTCAGAGTAGAAGAGGAGCAGGGTTTCATCAATGATAAAGTCAAAAAAGGGCAGGAACTACTTTTATTTGGTTTATCACAGACTCCTCATAACCTTGCACAGAGAGTAGTATATAGTAAACGCCCAGTAGGCAGAGAGTAAATGGTGTCTGACAATCCATTCTTCTCCAGATTTTTAGAACAGATCTGTCGAGGATCTTTTTTTTAGTTAAATTGAAGCATAATTGACATACAATAGCACAGTAGTTTTATACGTGTTCATCATAGTGTACATCATTATGATTTGATATTTATATGCGTTAAGAATTCTTAAAGTCCCTATCTGCTAAGCAAGGCAATTGCAGACAGCATGAACCAGTGGGTCTTATGAAATGCAAGAGGCACTTTGTCCTTTGCTTTGTCTTAGTCCCCAGGTTCATTGCCACAGTTAGAACAGAGCAAAGAAAGCCAATTTCTGGACCCAGGAGCCCCCTTTTTAACCCTGTTTCCCTCTACATCAGGTAGACTCTGGTGTCCGTCCTCAGGCCCAGGACTCCGTCTCACAGGCAATCGGCCAGTTCTCCTCAGTTTTCTTTTGTTCTCAACATTCCAATATAGAATGTTCAAACTTACAGCTATGTTGAAAGAATTTTATAGTGAACAGCCAAATACATACCACGTAGTTTCTTCAACTAACATGTTACAGTATTTGTTTTATTATATATTAATTCTCTATACATTCAGCAGCTAATTAACTTTGTTACTAAATTTCGAAGAAGGTTCCAGACATTAATATATTCCCCCAAATACTTCAACGTTATTAATCAGAATTCAAAATCGGTTTACAATTCCTTTATCTCTTTTCAGATGAAAATCTTGTACTATGCAATGCAAAAACTGTCAGTATATCAATCGATGAGTTCCTATAAATGGACACACCTTTGCAGCCCAGAGCCTATCAAGAAACAGAACATACACCATCACCCTAGAATGTTTCTCAAGTCCTTTCCCAGCAAACTCTAACCTTAACACTCCTAGAGAGATCCAACCTCCTCATATTCTCACCAGATATCAATTTTACCTATTCTAGTACTTCATATAAGTAAAAGCAAATAATTTGTATTCTTTTGTGGAATTTGTGTTCACTCAGCATGTTTTGAGATTCACCTATCCATGTTGTTCGTTTCTTTTCTTTGATGAATAGTATTTTATTGTATGAGTATGCCAAACTTTTTCAAGTCTCCTGTTCATGACACTGGGTCCTCAAGTTTATTATGACTTATTATGACTTTATTATGGGGTTATTATGAATAAAGCTAACATGAACATTTTCTAACCAACTTTTTGTGGACATGCATTTGTTTAGGTTCAGTTCAGTCGCTCAGTCATGTGACTCTTTGCGACCCCATGGACTGCAGCACGCCAGGCCTCCCTCTTCTTCCCCTGGGTAAATATCTAGGAATAGAATTGCTGGGTCTTAAAATTGTTGTGCAGTCGCTCAGTCGTGTCCGGCTCTTTGCAACCCCATGAACTGCAGCACACCAAGCTTCCCTGTTCTTCACCATCTCCCGGAGTTTTTTCAAACCCATGTCCATTAAGTTGGTGATGCCATCCAACCATCTCATCCTCTGTGGTCCCCTTCTCCTCCTACCTTCAATCTTTTCCAACCTCAGAATCTTTTCCAATAAGCCAGCTCTTCACAGCACGTGGCCAAAGTACTAGCTTCAGCTTCAGTCCTTCCAATGAATATTCAGGGTTGATTTCCTTGTAGTTCAAGGGACTCTCAAGAGTTTTCTCCAACACCACAGTTTGAAAGGATCAATT
>SJYX01004220.1:70086-120182 GCA_006410675.1 Oreotragus oreotragus | reverse complement strand
TGGAATTTGTGTTCACTCAGCATGTTTTGAGATTCACCTATCCATGTTGTTCGTTTCTTTTCTTTGATGAATAGTATTTTATTGTATGAGTATGCCAAACTTTTTCAAGTCTCCTGTTCATGACACTGGGTCCTCAAGTTTATTATGACTTATTATGACTTTATTATGGGGTTATTATGAATAAAGCTAACATGAACATTTTCTAACCAACTTTTTGTGGACATGCATTTGTTTAGGTTCAGTTCAGTCGCTCAGTCATGTGACTCTTTGCGACCCCATGGACTGCAGCAAGCCAGGCCTCCTTCTTCTTCCCCTGGGTAAATATCTAGGAATAGAATTGCTGGGTATTAAAATTGTTGTGCAGTCGCTCAGTCGTGTCCGGCTCTTTGCAACCACATGAACTGCAGCACACCAAGCTTCCCTGTTCTTCACCATCTCCCGGAGTTTTTTCAAACCCATGTCCATTAAGTTGGTGATGCCATCCAACCATCTCATCCTCTGTGGTCCCCTTCTCCTCCTACCTTCAATCTTTTCCAACCTCAGAATCTTTTCCAATAAGCCAGCTCTTCACAGCACGTGGCCAAAGTACTAGCTTCAGCTTCAGTCCTTCCAATGAATATTCAGGGTTGATTTCCTTGCAGTTCAAGGGACTCTCAAGAGTTTTCTCCAACACCACAGTTTGAAAGGATCAATTATTTGGGTCTTAAAATAAGTATGTATTTAATTTATATGAAACTGGAAGATCTTTCCCAATGTCTTGACCATTTTCCCCTCCTACCAACCATGTACAAGAGTTCTAGTTGCTTTGCATTCTTCTGACAACACTTGGTGCTGTCTGTTTAATTTTAGCCCTGTTGGTGCATGTGGAATGGTACCTCACTGTGGCTCAATTTGTATGTCCTTGATGACTAAAACGTTGAACACCTTTTCATGTGCCTGTTGGCCATTCACTTACTATCTTTTATGAAGTTTCTGTTCAAATCTTTTGGCCATTTAAAAACTGATTGTCATTGTATTATTGAATTTTAGGAACATTTTGAATATTCAGAATACCAGTTCTTTGTCTGACATGTTTTGCTGATATCATCTGCTGCCCTGTGGCTTGCCTATACATTTTATTAATGATGTTTCTTCTGATAAACAAAGACTTAATTTTGATTAAGTGCAAATTTTATTTTATTTTATTTTTTTGCTTTTGTATCCCCCCTTCCACCCCAAGTCATGAAAATAATCTCCTATGTTTCTTCTAGAAGTTTTATAGCTCTGGCTTTTGTGTTTAGATCCATATCACAAATTGATTTTTGTGAAGAGTATGATTTAGGGCGAGATTAATTTGTTTCCATATGAATATGTAATCATTTCAACACCGTTGTTCCTTTCCTAACAGGGTTGTTTTAACATCTTCGTCAAAAATAAAATAAATGTCTAAAAATTTCTGGACTCTATTCTGATTCACTCATCTGTTGATCCTTGTGCCAGCACTGCACTGTCCTGATTATTGTAGCTTCAGGGTAAGTCTTGAATCAAGTAGAATAAGTCTACAAGTTTGACTTCTTGTTCTCAAACCTTCTATTAACGTTCTAAATTCCTTACATTTCTACAGAAATTTTAGAATCAGCTTGTCAATTTTGACTAAAAACATACTAGGATTATGATTAGGATTGTAATGAATCCATAGTTCAAGTTAGTAATTGCAGTCTTAACAGTACAGAATCTTTCAGTCCATTAATGTATTATATTTCTCCATTTAGTTACATTTTCAATTTCTCTCAGCATTTTGTTGATTTTCTCTTTATCATTGATTTTTAGCAGTTTGACTATGATATGCATAAAGGTTTTTTATCTTTGTTTTGCTTGTTTTTGATATTAATCTTTCTTGGCTTTTTTTGAAGTTTTAGAGTCTATAAATATTTGTCTTTTCCCAAATTTATAAACTTTTCACCTGTTACTTATTCAAATACTTTTCTGTGTTGTTCTTTCTCTCCTCTCCTTTTGGGACTTCAGTTATATGTATATAAGACATTTTGATATTGTTGCAAGGATCTATGAGTCTCTGAACATTTACTACATCTCTGTTCCTCAGTTTGAATCATTTCTTATCATCTGTCTTCTAGGTCACCAACTTTTTGTTCTTTCATTTCCTTTGTACTTTTAAGCACACACTGAATTTTTATCTCAGAAATTTATTTTTNCATTTTGATATTGTTGCAAGGATCTATGAGTCTCTGAACATTTACTACATCTCTGTTCCTCAGTTTGAATCATTTCTTATCATCTGTCTTCTAGGTCACCAACTTTTTGTTCTTTCATTTCCTTTGTACTTTTAAGCACACACTGAATTTTTATCTCAGAAATTTATTTTTTAGTTATGTTTTCATTTGATTTATACAAATAATTTCTATTTATCTGCTAAGATTTTCTATATTTTCCTTCATTATAGACATTTTCCTAGGTACTTGAGCATACTTACAATAACTTCTTTAAAATTCTTGTTGGTTAATTTCATCATGCAAATTGTCTTAGATGTTGGTCTCTGGTGATTATCTTTTCTTTTTAAAATAAGTCATGTTTTCCTATTTTGTTATATGTTGAATAGTTTTGGAGTGTATTCTGGTCTTTGAGAATGGCATGCTGTAGAAAGTCAACTTACAATAACTTCTTTAAAATTCTTGTTGGTTAATTTCATCATGCAAATTGTCTTAGATGTTGGTCTCTGGTGATTGTCTTTTCTTTTTAAAATAAGTCATGTTTTCCTATTTTGTTATATGTTGAATAGTTTTGGAGTGTATTCTGGTCTTTGAGAATGACATGCTGTAGAAAGTCTGGATTCTATATTGCTCTTCTGATGAGTACTAACTTTTCTTTATTCAATATTTGAAGTGGCTGAACTCAAACTACAAAACTCTATCTCCCCTGTAGTAGCTAGAATTTAAATTCAGTTCTTTTAGCTTAGCTGGGACTTTTAAAGTCTTCTTCTTCTATATATGGTTCACGATCAGCCATAGATCTGGGCAGAATTTATCCATAGAGTGTAGGGCTTCCTTTTTTCCCTGTTTATGAAAGACAGGGCCCTAGTCTTAGGCTAAAAGCTGTAAATCAGGGGACTTAACCCATNGATTTATACAAATAATTTCTATATTTTCCTTCATTTTATTTTCTTCCTTTTCTATATTTTCCTTCATTATAGACATTTTCCTAGGTGCTTGAGCATACTTACAATAACTTCTTTAAAATTCTTGTTGGTTAATTTTGTCATGCAAATTGTCTTAGATGTTGGTCTCTGGTGATTGTCTTTTCTTTTTAAAATAAGTCATGTTTTCCTATTTTGTTATATGTTGAATAGTTTTGGAGTGTATTCTGGTCTTTGAGAATGACATGCTGTAGAAAGTCTGGATTCTATATTGCTCTTCTGATGAGTACTAACTTTTCTTTATTCAATATTTGAAGTGGCTGAACTCTAACTACAAAACTCTATCTCCCCTGTAGTAGCTAGAATTTTAATTCAGTTCTTTTAGCTTAGCTGGGACTTTTAAAGTCTTCTTCTTCTATATATGGTTCACAATCAGCCATAGATCTGGGCAGAATTTATCCATAGAGTGTAGGGCTTCCTTCTTTCCCTGTTTATGAAAGACAGGGCCCTAGTCTTAGGCTAAAAGCTGTAAATCAGGGGACTTAACCCATGCCATTTTCTTCTTCCAATGGTTCAGTTTCCTGTGGTTTCTGTCTCTCTCTCTCTTTTTTTTTTTTCCTCTTTAGCACCTTCAATTAGACATTTTTACATTTTGTCCAGAGCTTACATTTGTTATCTATAAGATGTATGATCCAAGAGGAGCTACATGGCCATAACATTCAATTACCTTTTGAGTCACCTAGTTTACCTTCAACAAGATAATTCCTAGCTCTTTCCTGGGATACTAGTTATGTTTTATTTCAAGTACCATCTCAGAGTGAAAGATTATGTTGAAATGGATACTGAGTTACAGCAGAAAAGTGTGACATAATCAACAAGCAAAGGAGGGGAGGTGTAAGCTGGATGTTTGCAATTTCTATTATGGTTATTTACAAAACAATATAATACTCAGCTGTTTGTACCTACCAGAACATCTTCCTGAAGTCTGTACTTACCTGTTTGACTGTTCATCTTCTCTGTTAAATTGTAAACTTCCTGAAAGCAGGGATTTGTATTTGCAAAATTCACATTTATATGACCAGTGTCTGTCATCTGGAATATAGCATGTTCTCAATGAATATTTGCTAAGTGAATGAGAATAGTGTGTGATCAGGACCCATTCCAACTTGGTACAAGTTATCATTGTTAGCAATTTATCTCTGAAAAAAATAGACAATTTAGAAATACTGAATCCAGTTTTTGGGCTTCCCAGGTGGTAAAGAACCTGCCTACCAGTACAGGAGACATAAGAAACACAGGTTCAATCCCTGTGTCAGGAAGATCCCCTGGAGGAGGGCACGGCAACTAACTCCAGTACTCTTCAGTGGAAAACTGCATGGAGAGAGGAGCCTGGCGGACTACAATCCATGGGGCTGCCGAAGAGCTGGACATGACTGAAGTGACTTAGCACAGCACAGCACAATCCAGTTTCATTTTTACCTTAGTCTTACTTTTTGAAATTGTATAACCAATGTGGAGAAATAGAGAACACAGATCAGCAAAAATAAAATAAATCAACAAACCCCATTTTTTTCCCTTCACAGACATAGCCATTTTAATCATTTTTTTTCACATAGCTTTTTATTATCCTTCAGTTTTGCTTCTCAGCCTTGGGTGCATATTCTAATTCTCTGGGCAACTTTAAAAAGTGATAATGTTCATTTGATTATTGTAGCTTCAGGGTAAGTCTTGAATCAAGTAGAATAAGTCTACAAGTTTGACTTCTTGTTCTCAAACCTTCTATTAACGTTCTAAATTCCTTACATTTCTACGGAAATTTTAGAATCAGCTTGTCAATTTTGACTAAAAACATACTAGGATTATGATTAGGATTGTAATGAATCCATAGTTCAAGTTAGTAATTGCAGTCTTAACAGTACAGAATCTTTCAGTCCATTAATGTATTATATTTCTCCATTTAGTTACATTTTCAATTTCTCTCAGCATTTTGTTGATTTTCTCTTTATCATTGATTTTTAGCAGTTTGACTATGATATGCATAAAGGTTTTTTATCTTTGTTTTGCTTGTTTTTGATATTAATCTTTCTTGGCTTTTTTTGAAGTTTTAGAGTCTATAAATATTTGTCTTTTCCCAAATTTATAAACTTTTCACCTGTTACTTATTCAAATACTTTTCTGTGTTGTTCTTTCTCTCCTCTCCTTTTGGGACTTCAGTTATATGTATATAAGACATTTTGATATTGTTGCAAGGATCTATGAGTCTCTGAACATTTACTACATCTCTGTTCCTCAGTTTGAATCATTTCTTATCATCTGTCTTCTAGGTCACCAACTTTTTGTTCTTTCATTTCCTTTGTACTTTTAAGCACACACTGAATTTTTATCTCAGAAATTTATTTTTCAGTTATGTTTTCATTTGATTTATACAAATAATTTCTATATTTTCCTTCATTTTATTTTCTTCCTTTTCTATATTTTCCTTCATTATAGACATTTTCCTAGGTGCTTGAGCATACTTACAATAACTTCTTTAAAATTCTTGTTGGTTAATTTTGTCATGCAAATTGTCTTAGATGTTGGTCTCTGGTGATTGTCTTTTCTTTTTAAAATAAGTCATGTTTTCCTATTTTGTTATATGTTGAATAGTTTTGGAGTGTATTCTGGTCTTTGAGAATGACATGCTGTAGAAAGTCTGGATTCTATATTGCTCTTCTGATGAGTACTAACTTTTCTTTATTCAATATTTGAAGTGGCTGAACTCTAACTACAAAACTCTATCTCCCCTGTAGTAGCTAGAATTTTAATTCAGTTCTTTTAGCTTAGCTGGGACTTTTAAAGTCTTCTTCTTCTATATATGGTTCACAATCAGCCATAGATCTGGGCAGAATTTATCCATAGAGTGTAGGGCTTCCTTCTTTCCCTGTTTATGAAAGACAGGGCCCTAGTCTTAGGCTAAAAGCTGTAAATCAGGGGACTTAACCCATGCCATTTTCTTCTTCCAATGGTTCAGTTTCCTGTGGTTTCTGTCTCTCTCTCTCTTTTTTTTTTTTCCTCTTTAGCACCTTCAATTAGACATTTTTACATTTTGTCCAGAGCTTACATTTGTTATCTATAAGATGTATGATCCAAGAGGAGCTACATGGCCATAACATTCAATTACCTTTTGAGTCACCTAGTTTACCTTCAACAAGATAATTCATAGCTCTTTCCTGGGGTACTAATTATGTTTTATTTCAAGTACCACCTCAGAGTGAATGATTATGTTGAAATGGATACTGAGTTACAGCAGAAAAGTGTGACATAATCAATAAGCAAAGGAGGGGAGGTGTAAGCTGGATGTTTGCAATTTCTATTATGGTTATTTACAAAACAATATAATACTCAGCTGTTTGTACCTACCAGAACATCTTCCTGAAGTCTGTACTTACCTGTTTGACTGTTCATCTTCTCTGTTAAATTGTAAACTTCCTGAAAGCAGGGATTTGTATTTGCAAAATTCACATTTATATGACCAGTGTCTGTCATCTGGAATATAGCATGTTCTCAATGAATATTTGCTAAGTGAATGAGAATAGTGTGTGATCAGGACCCATTCCAACTTGGTACAAGTTATCATTGTTAGCAATTTATCTCTGAAAAAAGTAGACAATTTAGAAATACTGAATCCAGTTTTTGGGCTTCCCAGGTGGTAAAGAACCTGTCTACCAGTACAGGAAACATAAGAAATGCAGGTTCAACCCCTGTGTCAGGAAGATCCCCTGGAGGAGGGCACGGCAACTAACTCCAGTACTCTTCAGTGGAAAACTGCATGGAGAGAGGAGCCTGGCGGACTACAATCCATGGGGCTGCCGAAGAGCTGGACATGACTGAAGTGACTTAGCACAGCACAGCACAATCCAGTTTCATTTTTACCTTAGTCTTACTTTTTGAAATTGTATAACCAATGTGGAGAAATAGAGAACACAGATCAGCAAAAATAAAATAAATCAACAAACCCCATTTTTTTCCCTTCACAGACATAGCCATTTTAATCATTTTTTTTCACATAGCTTTTTATTATCCTTCAGTTTTGCTTCTCAGCCTTGGGTGCATATTCTAATTCTCTGGGCAACTTTAAAAAGTGATAATGTTCATGTCACATCTAGGACCAATTTAATCACATTCTCAGGGATTGGACCCAGGAGTTAGTACTATTTTTAATTTCCAAGATGATGCCAATATGCAGTTAAGAGGACCCAAAGATGTCCCAGCTGGGACTATCAGAGGTTTTTCAGATCTTATTTTCTGTCTCCTAGATGATACAGTCCGTGTCTTCCAGGAGACTTCAAACTAGACAAGACTTGAAGCAATTAAATATGAAACAAGTAGAAATCAAAACATTACAGATACATAATCAAGTGCTAAACTGCATAGAAGCTGTTAAGTTAAATGTGCCTGGACAGACATTCCGGAGTGATAGCAAAAGTGGACTCATCTGTACTTCTTATTTCTTGGCTGGGAGCCCTGCCAGTTACGTCAAGGGACTCTCCTCCCTCTATAAAGTTTTGGTGAAATGGGCACAGTGACACGTTAAAATGACAGATGATGCTGATTCTTGTCCTCCCAATTTTTCTTTTCTTGGCAGGTTGTTGAGAATGCTTTGTGATTTTATTTATTTATTTTTTAAATTTACTGTTTTATTGAATTTTGCTGCTTTCTGTCAAACTTCAACATGAATCAGCCATAGGCATAAATATATCCCCGCCCTTTTGAATCTCCCTTCCAGCTCCCTCGCCATCCCACCCCTCTAGGTTGACACAGAGTCCCTGTTGGAATTTCCTGAGACATACAGCAAATTCTCTGTTGGCTATCTATTTTACATATGCTAATGTAAGTTTTGGACTTCCCTGGTGGCTCAGATGGTAAAGCGTCTGTCTACGATGCAGGAGACCCGGGTTCGATCCCTGGGTTGGGAAGATCCCCTGGAGAAGGAAATGGCAATCCACTCCAGGACTATTGCCTGGAAAATCCCGTGGACAGAAGAGCCTAGTAGGCTACAGTCCATGGGGTCGCAAAGAGTCGGACACGACTGAGCGACTTCACTTCACTTCACTTTTTCCATTCATCTCACCCTCTCCTCCCCTCTCCCCATGTCCATAAGTCTATTCTCTATGTCTGTTACTCCATTGCTGCCTTGTAAATAAATTCTGTATCATTTTTCTAGATTCTGTATATATGCATTAGAATACAATATTTCTCCTTCTCTTTCCAACATACTTCACTTTGTATAATAGGTTCTAGGTTCATCCACCTCATTAGAAGTGACTCAAATGTGTTCCATTTTATGGTTGAGTTACATTCCATTGTGTATATGTACCACAACTTAAAGAATGGATAAAGATCCATTTATCTGTCGATGGACATCTAGGTTGCTTCCATGTTCTAGCTACTGTAAATAGTCCTGCAAAGAACAGTGGGATACATGTGTCTTTTTCAATTTTGGTTTACTCAGAGTATATGCCTAGGAGTAGGATCGCTGGGTCATATGGTTGTTTTATTCCTAGTTTATTTTAAGGAATCTCCATACCATCTTCCATAGTGGCTCTATCAATTTACATTCCCACCAATGGTGCAAGAGTGTTCCCTTTTCTCAACACCCTCTACAGCATTTATTGTTTGTAGACTTTTTATTAATGGCCATTCTGACCAGTGTGAGATGCTATCTCATTGGAGTTTTGATTAGCATTTTTAAAATAATGAGTGATATTGAGCATCTTTTCATGTGTTTGTTAGTCATTTGTATGTCTTTTTTGGAGAAATGTCTGTTTAGGTCCTTTTCCACTTTTTGATTGGGTTGTTTCTTTTTCTAGCATTGAGTTGTATGAGCTGCTTGTATATTTTGAAAATTAATCCTTTGTCAATTGTTTCACTTGCTATTATTTTCTGACATTCTGAGGGTTGTCTTTTCACCTTGCTTATAGTTTCCTTTTGCTGTTCAAAGGCTTTTAAGTTTAATCAGGTCCCACTTCATTTTTATTCTCAGTATTTTAGGAGGTAGGTCATAGAGGATCTTACACTGATTTATGTCTTTGAATATTTTGCATATGTTTTCCTCTAAGAGTTTTATAATCTCTGTTCTTACATTTAGGTCTTTAATCCATTTTGAATTTATCTTTGTGTATGGTGTTAGGAAGTGTTCTGATTTCATTCTTTTACATGTAGCTGTCCAGATTTCCCAGCACCATTTATTGAAGAGGCTGTCATTGCCCCATTGCATGTTGTTGCCTCCTTTGCAAAAAATAAGGTACCCATAGATGAATGGGTTTATTTCTGGGCTTTCTATCTTGTTCCATTGGTCTGTATTCTGTTCTTGTGTCAAGACCATACAGTCTTGATGACTGTAGCTTTGTAGTATAATCTGAAGTCAGGAAGGTTGATTCCTCCAGCTCCATTCTTTTTTCTCAAGGCTGCTTTGGCTATTTGGGGTCTTCTGTGTTTCCATATGAATTGTGAAATGATTTGTTCTAGTTCTGTGAAAAATGTCATTGGTCATTTGACAGGAATCACATTGAATCTGTAGATTGCATTTGGTAGTATAGTCATTTTCACAATATTGATTCGTTCTACCCAAGAACATGGAATATCTCTCCATCTGTTTATGTCATCTTCAATTTCTTTCATTAATGTCTTATAATTTTCTGTGTACAGTCCTTTTTTCTCTTTAGGTAGGTTTATTCCTAGATATTTAATTCTTTTTGTTGCAATGGTGAATGAGAGTGATTCCTTAATTTCTCTTTCTGATTTTTCATTGTTAGTATATAGAAATGCAAGTAATTTCTGTGTATTGATTTTGTATCCTGCAGCTTTGCTAAATACACTGATTACCTCTGATAATTGTCTGATAACTATCTTTATCTCTAGTAATTTTCTGATACTATCTTTAGGGTTCTCTATGTACAGTATCAGGTCATCTGCAAACAGTGAGAGTTTTACTTCTTTTCTGTTCTTGATTCCTTTTATTTCTTTTTCTTCTCTGATTGCTAGAGCTAGGACTTCCAGAACTATGTTGAATAATAGTGGTGAAAGTGGACACCCTTGTCTTGTTCCTGATCTTAGGGGGAATGCTTTAAGTTTTTTACCATTGAGAATATAATGTTTGCTGAAGGCTTATCATATATGGCCTTTACCATGTTGAGGTATGTTCCTTTTATGCCCATTTTTTGAGTTTAATCATAAACAGATGCTGAATTTTGTCAAAGGCTTTTTTCTGCATCTATTGAGATTATCATATGGTTTATATCTTTCAATTTGTTAATGTGGTATATCACATTGATTGATTTGCATATATTGAAGAATCCTTTCATCACTGAAATAAACCCAACTTGATCATGATTATGAACTTTTTGATGTGTTGCTGAATTCTGTTAGCTAAAATTTTGTTGAGGAATTTTGCATCTATGTTCATCAGTAATGTTGGCCTGCAGTTTTCTTTTTTTATGTGTTGTCTTTGTCTGGTTTTGGTGTCAGGGTGATGGTGGCCTCATAGCATCAGTTTGGAAGTGTTCCTTCCTCTGTAATTGTTTTGGGAGTTTTAGAAGGATAGACATTAACTCTTCTGTAAATGTTTGATAGAATTCTCCTGTGAAGCCATCTTGTCCTGGGTTTTTATTTTTGGGGAGATTTTTGAATCCAGCTTCAATTTCAGTGCTTGTAATTGGGTTGTTCATAATCTCTATTTCTTTCTGCTTCAGTCTTAGGAGGTTGAACTTTTCTAAGAATCTGTCCATTTCTTCCAGGTTATCTATTTTATTGCCACATAGTTGTTCATAATAGTCTCTTATAATCCTTTGTATTTCTGCACTATCTATTGTAACCTCTCCTTTTTAATTTTTAATTTTGTTGATTTGATTCTTCTCTCTTTTCTTCTTGATGAGTCTGGCTAAACGTTTGTCCATTTTTGTTTATCTTCTTAAAGAACCAGCTTTTAGTTTTATTAATCTTTAGTATTGTTTCTTTCATTTCTTTTTCATTCATTTCTGCCCTGATCTTTACATTTCTTTCCTTCTACTAATTTTGTTTGTTTGTTTGTTTGTTTTGCTCTTCCTTTTCCAGTTGTTTAAGGTGTAAAGTTAGGTTGTCTGTTCAATGTTTTTCTTGTTTCTTGAGGTAAGATTGTATTGCTATAAACTTCCCTCTTAGAACTGCTTTTACTACATCCCACAGGTTTTGCCTTGTCATGTTCTCACTGTCATTTGTTTCTAGAAAGTTTTTGATTTCCCTTTTGATTTCTTTTTTTTCTTTAGTTCTAGTGATTTATTTATTTTTTAATTTAAATTTATTTATTTTTATTGGAAGCTAATTACTTTACACTTGTTGGCTTGTAACAATTCTGGGATCTGAAGCTTGTTGATGTTCTGTTCCTACCTGAAGTATTTAATTGCTTGCTTATTCTAAATGTCTTGTCAAACACACTGATGTTACATTAATTACTGGGATATCTGCCTCTTTGGAAAATATGTTGATTTTTCCCCTGTTTAATAAAAGCAAGTTCTATATTTGGGATGCTTAAAAATAAATAAATAAATATCCCCACCCTATGCCAGAAATTTGTTAATGCCTCCCTAGAAGATACTAGGATTAAATATGAACAGGTATATATGATTCACTACATGGATGTTATTTTAATATCTCTTCCTGATAGAACTCATTTGCAAACTGTCCTCCAAGATCTGACCAAGGCGTTGACAGCTAGAGGTTTAAAACTTGCCCCAGAGACAATTCAAACTAACCCACCCATAACTTATTTAGGAAGGGTTATCAGTCCAGAAACTGTGACTCATGCCCCGCTGCAATTGAGAAAAGACCGTCTCGTTACTTTAATTATCAAAAACTTTTAGGTGATATTACCTGGATTAGACCTTATTTAAAATTAACCACTGCTGAACTAAAAGTCTCTTTTTAACATCTTACCGGGAGATTTTAACCCTACTTCTAAAAGACAGTTGACTGCTGAGGCTTGGGAAGCCCTAGGCAAAGTAGAAGCAGCTTTATCTGATAGTTACGTAAAAAGAATTGACTTAACAGTAAACTGGCAATTCCTTTGCCTAGCAACTCCGACAGCACCTATGGGTGTTCTGTGGCAGAATGGTCCTTTAGAATGGATCCACCTTCCCGCCCAAGCTAAAAAGTAGTGGCTTCTTATCCAGGCTTGATAGCAATGTTGATATTAAACGGGAGTATTAAATTGTTCGGTAAAGAGCCAGCAGAGACTACAGTTGACTGCTGAGGCTTGGGAAACCCTAGGCAAAGTAGAAGCAGCTTTATCTGATAGTTACATAAAAAGAATTGACTTAACAGTAAACTGGAAATTCCTTTGCCTAGCAACCCTGACAGCACCTACGGGTGTTCTGTGGCAGAATGGTCCTTTAGAATGGACCCACCTTCCCGCTCAAGCTAAAAAAGTAGTGGCTTCTTAACCAGGCATGATAGCAACATTGATATTAAAAGGGAGTATTGAATTATTTGGTAAGGAGCCAGCAGAGATTGTAATTCCAAATAATAAGGAACAACTTGATGCTCTTCTAATGTTTGATAAAGATTGGCAGATTGCTATAGGAGATAATTGTGGTCAAGTTTTACATCATTTACCCTCACATGCTTTGTTAATTCAAAAACTAAAAGAAGGGGAGTTTAAGTATAGCTCTCCCCATCAAATCTTGCAACATGCTCTTCTCTATTCAGCCTTTGAAAGGGGCTACAACTCAGCCTCTGGTTAAGTAAAAAGATCTCCTTACAGGAGGGTGAAAAGGGCCAGCTATACTGCTAACTTGTGAGAGAGGATGTGCTTGTATTTTTCTACAGGATGCAGATTCGCCAATTTGGATCTGGGACAGACTGATCCCCCTCCTTGCTTCGAAGGGCACGCCTCTACCTGCCGCTCCACAGGCCAGGAGCCATGGGCGGGGCCAGCCTGGCTGCAGGGCAGGAGAGGCAAGATAAACATCGAGATCCCGGCGGGACTGACAGCTGCTGCAGCTCGAACTCTGACCAGAAAATGATTCTACTTATTCTATTTTAGCTTGTCTACCCTCTCCTTATGTTTTTCTCTTTGTTAACGATTCTGGGAAACTTAATGTTCATATGAATTACACAGGTGGACTTAATGTAGTGTCTTCTAAACAATGTATGCTCTCATCTTGTTAAGATTTAATGCGAGCAAGACAATTTGTGGGCTTACTAATTTTAGGGAATTCAGCTTTAATAACAACAACTATTACTATTACTGTTACTGTGGCAGCAGTTCATTGACTCAACAAGTAAAAATGCCCAATATGTTGAAAAATCATATTTTAGGTGTTTGGAATAGCTAAGATATTAGTTTAGACTTAGGGAAACTTCATAATCAGATACAGACCTTGGAACACTCTCGTTTGGATTTTACTGCAGCTGGAGCTGCTAATGACTTTTCCCACACCTTCTCTAACTTTATTTCTGGAAAAAACATTCTGTCTGATGTCTTCAGTTATGTTGCTGTTGGTGCTTTAATTTTGCGTCTTTTAATCATTCTTCCTTCTATTGTCAGGATTCTTCAGCAGAGCATTCAGAAGCTCTCAACTGAGCTGCACCTGATTATGTTAAAAAACAAAAAAGGGGGGAATGCTGGGGGCCAGGGTGAGGAACTCCGCCCATGGCAAAGGTCATGAGGAGGGAAGCTTGGCATACACAAAGGCATGATCAAGCCTCAGGAAATCCCCTGTTCCCGAGCATCTATCCCAAAACCAGAGTACTTTACAGGGGGCTCTCCCCTATAACCATTTCTCTCGGAGAAGGAGTTAACTTGCAGCTCCAAGTTAATAAAAATTCCTGGGCATGACAAGAGTGTTTCAACTTAGGAGCTCTGAAGGTTATCTAGCCTGCCCGTAAGTTCCTCCAGCCACATGTGATTGTTTACAGCCCCTCAACCATGAGACGCACGAGATTTTTTAGACTTACTAAAGGCAAACTCTTTTGGGAAGTTAGAAAGTATAGTGGGTTGATTAGGAATTATATTGGTGAAGGGTTTTTTCATTTGTTGTGCCAATAATTACTGCTAATTCCCTGCCCTGGGTGTGACAAGGGTGTCTCAGGTCAAACCTCTCTGCTGACAGACTAGCTTGTGTGACAACCTCTCAACCATAAACAGCACAGAGAGTTTCGGAGGATTTTGAAAGTCTTAATTAGCATAGGGCTTTTCTCATTATTGAGTCAATGATTGCCGCCAGGCCTCCATATCCTTAGGAAGGATATATTAATATATATATAAATCAATGTACTTGGGATATAGAAAAGGAAATAGAGTAGTTTTTGATATTAGCAATACTAGACTTTTTGAGTTAATGAATTTTCTCTTTTGTTATAGACGATTATACTTTGTTATAAATCACTGTGTCCTTGCTATGTAAAAATGCAACTTTATCACTATCTTAAGACTATACAGATCTTAAGGGGAATATTGGTGAAAGGACTTTTATTTGTTGGACTGATGTTTGCTGCTAAATCTCCATATTCCCTGCCTTTATAATAAATATAACTAGCATATAGGAGAAATAAGTATTAACCTTTAAGATTAATCATGTTAACCTTGGGTTAAATAAATTCCTTTCTTGATTGTAACTCACTACACCCTCACGCTATAGCAATGCAACTTTATTTGGAGGGTGATGCCTGGTTTAAGAAAAAACACCCTTGGAAAAAATAAGTTTTATGGTTATCAGAAAGAAAGGATTGTAAGTGTTAGCAGGCCTCATGGCCAGATGATGTAAAACCCCTAAGAACTTTTTTTTTATGTAAAGCACCTGATTTTTATAAAGGTCAGGACTGCTGACCCCCATGTGACTGTATTCATCCCTATATGTAACAAAAGGTATATAAGAAAACCTGAAAAATAAAGAAATGGGATCAGTTCCTCCCCCATGTCGTTCTTTCTTGCTCCCCATTTTTCTGGCTGAATTCCCATCTGGAGCATGGATGCTATTCCACATAAACCAAGTTATTCATCCTCTTTCTCTCCACTGATTTTCCTACTACATTATCCGTTTCTAATGTCTCTCTATATCTGTAATTAGATATGTATTTTCCAAGGACGCAGACTCTGTCCCCACCTTCGAATCACCCTGGATCCATCGGGGCTGTACCCCGGCAGTAGCATTTGCTCCCCTTCACTTTGGATGTATCCAAATTTGTTTACACAGTCATCTACTGAAGACATCCTGATATTTGAAAGTTTTTAGTTATTACAAGTAGAGCTGTTGTGTATAATCATGTGATACTTTTTGTCTGGACACGTTTTCAAAGCTGTTTAGTAAGTGCTAGACATGTAGTATTCAGGTCACAGGTGATCCTTGTTTAGCTGTGGAAAACTCCAGCTGTGTTTCTCTGTGGCACGTGGGATCTTCCGGGGTAAGGGATCAAACTAGAGTGTCTTGCTTTGTCAGGCAGATTCTTTACCACTGAGCCACCAGAGAAGCTGTGCCCCCACCCTTTCTTTGAGTTTATTGGATCTAATAGGTGTGCAGTGCTACTTCATTGTTCTTTTAGTTTGTAATTTACTAATGATATGTGAATTTGAGTATTTTTGATAGGCTTATTTACTATCTTTATATTTTTTAGGCAGGTGTTTAGGGTTATACATTTTTAATGAGAATGTTCTAGATTTTTTGGTATAGTTGGAGTACAATCCTTTATCAGATATGTATTTTATAAATATATTTTTCTGTGGCCTGTGTTTAATTTCTGTGAATAAGGTTTTTCACAGTTTAACTTTCTAATTTTTTAAAGTTCATGTTATATATGTTTTATATCCTTTTTTGGATAGACTTTAGTATTTTGTTGCTGTTGTTAAATTTTATAAGCAAAACTGTAGATACAGTTTTAAGCAAAGCTGAGGTACCATAGATACAGTTTTGCCTTTTGTCCGTTGAGAAGTTTGAGTGAGTTGGGTGAAAACTGTAAAATTATGTCTACATTCATTTGATTGGATATAGCTTCCAATTATTTGTATCATTGGTTCTGGAGATATGATGGGAAGTCAGTTTTCCCAAGGGAAACTGGGGTCCAGAAACATGAACTGCTTTCAATCCGTGGGAGGGAATCACTTTCTGCTTTTTCTGGCAGATTTGACTTGTTTGGATATCTCATGTGAGTGGAATCACAGAACATTTGTCCTTTTTTCACTTACTATAATGACCATAAGGGTTGTCCACATTGTAGCATTGTCAGAATTACTGACTTTGAAGGGCCGAATCAGATTCCGTTGTGTGTATACCACAGTTTCTTTATGAAATTGGCTGCCATGGACACTTAGATTACTTCTGTTTGTTTGCCAGTGTGAATCATGCTGTTGTGAGTGTCACTGAAGAAGTATACATTTTTTCAGCCCCCTTCCCCAAACCTTTTGGGTACATAGCATGAATTAGAATTTAACTATGTATTTATTCCATGTGTTCGATATGGAGTCATTTCTGTAATGTCTTGCACAGTGGCAGCACCATTTAATGTACTTTTCTGTGTGGGAGAATACTGTTCAAGCTTCTGAATATACCCTGTGTTGCATATTCAGTCAACCACTGATGGACACTTGAACGGGTTCTACCTTTGAGCTATTGTGAATAATGTCACTATGAATATTTGTGTCCCAGTTTCTGTTTGAATTATTAACGAATGCATAGTACTATATATGAAAGAAAACCACAAGGACCTACTGTACAGTTTAGGAAACTATTGAATATCTTATGATAATGTATAATGGAAGAGAATCTCAAAAGGAATATATGAAAAAGACATAATAACCATGATAATTATTGTGCCAACACTATGAGTTATCATAGTACTACTCAACGTGTATTTATACATGCCACTGAAATATTCGCATATGTAAGTATATTATAAAAAATTATATAAAAATTAAGAATTCAAACAGAATAAAAAACTTCCTGTCATTGTTCATCATCATCTCTACACTACAGATAGTAACCTGTAACACTCATTGTATAAGTGCTGGACTAGGAATTGACATTCATGTAAACCAAGAGATTGTGAAGGTATAAAGAAGTAAAAGTTCTTGAATTCCTTAATGAAGCATTATAGGACTCGATGTACATGAAATGAATGAAAGTCCGTTTAATTGAGCCACATTATTACTAGAGTGATGAGCTTCCACCCCACCCAACGTTAGTTCACAATTAAATCCTGCAGTCCTCTGGCCTCAACGTCTGCTTCCTGCTACCCGGAAAGAAAAGACGAGGAAGTCCTGACAAAACCGATGCTATTTTTCTTTTTTTGATTTCACAATTAAATCCTGCAGTCCTCTGGCCTCAACGTCTGCTTCCTGCTACCCGGAAAGAAAAGACGAGGAAGTCCTGACAAAACCGATGGTATTTTTCTTTTTTTGATTTGTATTTTATTGCAGGGCTTGGCAAAAAGAGGGCCTAACCTGTTTCTAGAGTTCCATCCCAAGGGTTACTCTGGCATGTTACCTGTGTTGAGAAACTGCTGATTATTTTCAACAAAGGACAGGGATTTGCGCTTCATTGACTGTTGCTTGAGCTGGAATAGCAGGCAGCCCTTGAAGTGCAGTCCTTCATGCTGAAGTAGGCATGCCTGCAGCAGTAGTATAAGAGGAAGACATTTATCATGTAGAGATCGCATCCCATGCATTTGTAATAATTTTTCTGTCATACCCATCATCATTGGAGGAACTGACTTGTCCCAGGAATAACTAGAGTACCCAGTATACCAGTTCCTTGGCTTATGAGTACCCTTATGAGTACTTCTTCCAATGTGCTTTCTCCCACCTTGGTCATGAACAGTAGAAGCTGATGGCAGTGGTCCTTGAAATGTATGTCAATTCCCAGGTGGCACAGTCGGTAAATAACCTGCCTACCAGTGCAGGAGATGGAAGTGATGTGGGTTTGATCCCTGGTTCAGGAACATAACAATTCATACACTTGTTTTATGTGAATAAATTTGATACTCATGAGTTTTTTTCTTCTGTATACAGAAAATCAAATGCTGTTCAAGGACACTGAAAGAACCCTGATGTTGATAATCAGATCTGTATTGTGAGCAATGCTTAGATATCCATGCGTCAAAGCTTAGTATCATGCCTGTCATCCTTGTATTTCCCTCAGGGCAATATGTTGAGAAAAGCTCTTCATTCATGGTATAGATTCACGAAGAAGCTAAATAGCATTCGTTTCTTACGTTGACAACTGTGATTTTAAATCCCCTGTGAATCCTATGTGGCAAGCACACATACCGACAGGAGTTATTAGTATTATATCAATATTTTTAGTCCTATTGTATTTCCACTAAAAAATCAATATATAATTGTACATGAAGTCAAGACGTAACATCAGTGCAAATACAAAATATTCTATACTTTGAGAAAGGGAGAAAAAAATCTCTGTGCTTTGCCTATTGCATTCAGAAAAACATTCAGAAAAATCACATCCTTTTGAATGTCCATTTGACTGAATAGGAGCACAGAAATGTTATTAAATAAAGTGGTTTACAGTTTCCATTACATTTCTCCTGTTTGATGTAGATATCGGCCTTTGGTTCTAACACTAGCTTTGCAAGTTAAAAAAAAATTAATTAGAGCTCATGACAATTTTACAGTTAGCAATAAGTATAGCATAAAGTGAACACAGAAGAGGTTAGAGTAGAACAAATATGAAAGTTAGTTTTAAAGAAAACATAGTGTTGAATGATTACACTAGGAGTATAGTTATGAAGTTCCTATGTTATTATTCTATCCTTCCGGTTTCCTTTGCAGGGGTGTTCATGTACANATCATTACCATCTTTCTAAATTCCATATATATTCTTTAGTATACTGTATTGGTGTTTTTCTTTCTGGCTTACTTCACTCTGTATAATAGGCTCCAGTTTCATCCATCTCACTAGAACTGATTCAAATGTATTCTTTTTAATGGCTGAGTAATACTCCATTGTATTTCTTCAGTAACATGTTGGTTATTGAGAAATGTGTTGTTTAATCTCCATGTGTTTGTGTTTCTTACAGTTTTTTTTCCTTGTAATTGATATCTAGTCTCATAGCATTGTGTGTGATGGGAGAAGATGCTTGATACAATTTCAATTTTCTTAAATTTACTGAGGTTTGATTTGTGACCCAGGATGTGGTCTATCCTGGAGAATGTTCCATGTGCACTTGAGAAGAAGGCTTATTCTTCTCCATTTGGATGGAATGTCCTGAAGATATCAATGAGATCCATTCCATCTAATGTATCAGGTAAGACTTGTGTTTCCTTCTTAATTTTCTGTTTTGATAATGTCTCTTGGTTTGAGTGGGGTGTTTAAGTCTCCTACTATTATTGTGTTACTGTCAATTTCTCCTTTATGTCTCTTAGCGTTTGTCTTATGTACTAAGCTACTCCTATGTTGGGTGCATAGATATTTACAATTGTTATGTCTTCCTCTTGGATTGATCCCTTGATCTTTATGTAGTGTCCTTCCTTATCTCTTGTAACATTCTTCATTTTAAGGTCTATTTTGTCTGATATGAGGATTGTTACTCCAGCTTTCTTTTGCTTCCCATTTGCATGGAATATATTTTTCTATCCTCTCACTTTCAGTCTATATGTGTCTTTAGGTCTGAAGTGGGTTTCTTGTAGACAGTATATATATATATGGGTCTTGTTTTTGTACCCATTCAGTCAGTCTGTGTCTTTTGGCTGGAGCATTTAATCTATTTACATTTAAAGTAACTATTGATACATATGCTCCTATTGCCATTTTCTTAATTGTTTGGGGTTGATTTTGTAGGTCTTTTTTCTTCTCTTGTATTTCTTGACTATATAAGTCCCCTTAACATTTGTCATAAAGCTGATTTAGTGGTACTGAATTCTCTTAAGTTTTGCTTGTCTGAAAAACTTTTTATTTCTCCATCAATTTTGAATGAGATCCTTGCCAAGTACAGTAATCTTGGTTGTAGATTTTCCCCTTTCAGTACTTTAAATATATACTCCCATTTCCTTCTGGCCTGCAGAGTTTCTGCTGAACGATCAGTTGTTAAATGTATGGGGTTTCCCTTTTATGTTACTTGTTTCTTTTCCCTTGCTGCTTTTAATATTCTTTCTTTGTATTAGTCTTTGTTAGTTTGATTAGTATGTGTCTTGGTGTGTTTCTCCTTGGGTTTATCCAGTATAGGACTCTTTGCACCTCTTGGACTTGACTGACTATTTCTTTTTCCATGTTGGGGAAATTTTCAACTATAATCTCTTCAAAAATTTTCTCATGCCCTTTTTTTTTTCCTATTATTCTTCTGGGACCCCTGTAATTCAAATGTAGGTGCATTTGATATTGCCCCAGAGGTCTGTGAGACTATCCTCAGTTCTTTTCATTCTTTTTACTTTATTCTGCTCTTCAAAAGTTGTTTCCACCATTTTATCTTCTAGCTCACTGATTCATTCTTCTGCTTCAGATATTCTGCTATTGTTTCCTTCTAGAGTATTTTTAATTTCAGTAGTTGTGCTGTTTGGCTCTGAATGCTTATTCTTTAATTCTTATAGGTCTTTGTTAATTGGTTGCATTTTCTCCATTTTGTTTTCAAGGTTTTTGATCACCTTTACTATCATTCTGGAGAAGGAAATGGCAACCTACTCCAGTACTCTTGCCTGGAAAATCCCATGGACGGAGGAGTTTGGTGCAGGCTACTGTCCATGGGGTCGCAAAGAGTCGGGCACGACTGAGTGACTTCACTTTCACTTTACTATCATTATTCTGAATTCTTTTTCAGATAGTTTGCCTATTTCCTCTTCATATATTTGGATTTCTGTGTTTCTAGTTTGTTCCTTTATTTGTGTAGTATTTCTCTGCTTTTCATTATTTTTTTTTAACTTGTTGTGTTCAAGGTCTCCTTTTCCCAGGCTTCAAGTTTGAATTCTTTCTTCCTTTTCATTTCTACCCTCTTAAGGTTGATCCAGTGGTTTGTGCAAGCTTTGTATTGGGTGAGATTTGTGCTGAGTTTTTGTTTGTTTTTCCTCTGATAGGCAAGGCTGAGGGAAGTGGTAATCCTGCTTGCTGATGATTTGGTTTGTATTTTTGTTTTGTTTGTTGTTTAGATGAGGTGTCCTGCTCATGGTGCTACTGGTGGTTGGGTGATGCCAGGTCTTGTATTCACGTGGTTTCCTTGGTGTGAGTTCTCACTGTTTGATTCTCCCCAGGGTTAGCTCTCTGGTAGTCTAGGGTCTTGGAGTCAGTGCTCCCACTCCAAAGGCTCGGGGCTTGATCTCTAGTCAGGAACGAAGATTTGGCTTGTTATGGCATTAAGTGAGATTAAAACAAATACCTAGAAATGAGAAACCAAAGATGAACTCCAGAGAAATGGCAGTTACAAAATCAGGCAAATAATAATTAAAAGAATGGAATATACACATATACATACACACCCAGAAGCAAAGTCAAAACAGTCCAACAAAAGTAAAGTACGATAGATTAACCTGGAGAACAAAGGAAAAAAAAATTATATTTACCAGTTAAAAACAAAACTAACCAGAGCACAAACTGGAAAACAAAACTAAAGCAAGGTGCCAAGTGGGGAATAAAGCAGTGAAAACAAAACGAACAAACATTTTGAGAGGAAAGGAAAGAATGAAAAGAAAAAAAGAATAGGTATGCAAAATTAAATAGAAGTAAATGAATAAGATTTATATACATTAAGGATTAACTGCAAGGGGAAAAGAACAGTACACCCTGGGCGGGGTCCTATTCTGTGGGTCAGCGGGTCAGGCATTTGATGGGCCAGCCTTTCTATTGTTCAGTTGCTGATGCTGGTGCGTGGGAAGAGAGAGGCTATGGTGATGGCTCAGCCCCACATGCATGACTCAGCAGTATCGCCTTGCTTCCACGGCTGCCTGGCTTTCCTCCACAGGTATTTCCCACCAAAAACTCCTCCCTCACATCCCCTCAATCCGTCTCTCCACAGTCAACAGCAGCCTTCTCCCTGGGATTGCTCCACAATCCCTACATTCCAGCTCCCAGCTGCTGCGCCTTCCTGCTGCACAGGAGACCTGTGTCCCTATCCGGGGTATGCATGGCTGCGGCAAGGACTGTCTGATTCTCATTCCATTTAGGCTGCCACAGAAGAGCTGTTTCACTCTTAGCCTTAAATCTTTCTCTTCTGACTCAGACAACTGTCCCTATGTGGGGATCGGACCCTGCTTTAGGTGCCCCCACCCGCCAAGGGCAGGTCCAGTTCTACTAATAGTCCTGTTTTTCCCCCTAGTTCTTTCATCCTACCGAGTTTTGTGTGGTTCTAAATATTCTTTTCCACTGTTTAGGTACTCCTGTCCACTCTCAGTGGCTGTTCTGCATGCACTGCTGTGTCTGAAGGTGTATTTCTGATGTATCTGCGGAGAGAGATGTACTCCATGTCCACCTACTCCTCTGCCACCTTGTTCTCCCTTCCCCTCCTTTTTGAAAATTTCTGCTTTATAGAATCCTTTATATGTTCCTGGCCTCTATCCTCTCTTTATGGGAATGTATTTTAATTTTAACCTGACTTCAGAGATGATCAATCCTCAACCAGACAATCTTCTATGGAAAATGGCCATTACCGACCAAGTAGCCAGCTGGTCTGGAGTGGAACCCAAAAAAGTCAGACATAACTGGGGGAACTGATCAGCAATCAACCACAAGAGCCTTGTTCTTGACCCAGGTGACATAAGAGACTCTCCCAGGAGATTGTAAAATACCTCTGCTTAGGCCCTGCCCCAGAGCAATTACACAGAAGTACTGGGTGATGGTGCCCAGGCATTGGTACTTTTGTCAAGGCTCCCTAAGAAATTAGTACATGATCCAAGGTGAGAAATACCGATGAGGCAACTTAATGATCCATTCTCATGGGCTGTGGGTGGATTTGAAATTTCCCTTCCTGCTACTCCTAGAGGCAGCCAGACCTTATGTTGAACAGGCTAGGGTTTGAATCCTTGCTTGGCTGTATATTGACTGTGTGATATTGGCTAACTTACTCAACAGCTCTGACATTCCATTCAGTCAGTGCTAAAAGAGGCAAGCCAATAGTTCCCAGCAATAAGATTCCACGTGTGTGTGTGTGTGTGTGTGTGTGTGTGGGGTGTGTGTGCTCAATCATGTCTGACTCTTTTTGACCCCATGGACTGCAGCCCAATAGTTTCCTCTGTTCATGGAATTTTCCAGGCAACAATACTGGTGTGAGCTGCTGTTTCCTATTCTAGGGGATATTCCCTACCTAGGAATCAAATCTGCATCTCTTGCATCTCCTGCATTGGAAGGAGTGGACTCTTTAACACTGTGCCACCTGGGAAAGCCTCCACAAAACCCCATGTATAAAGCACACTCTTTATCTAGTAAACATCCGACTTCCTTCTTTTCCTGTACCTCCCATCCTCACCCTACCTTAGCATTGCAATAAGAGGTATGGGCAGCTCTGGTTTGGTTTTGTGCTGTTTCTCCTTGATTTGACCATGACCCCTGGATCACTCTGGATTTGCAGCCCTGGTCCTTGGATCTGGCATTCTGATCCCAGCCCCTGAACTTGATACGGCTCTTCTTTCCTGCCTTGCAAGTTACAGGCGGCCCAGTTTCCAACACCTGTTTTTTGTTGCTCAGCTCTAAGCCCCAAAGTGATGGTTTCTAAAAGTAACTGGCTTCATCTTGGCTCCAGCTGATTTTAGCACTGGGAGGGGGTGGGGCTAATTTTACATTTGTCCTGGACTAACATCTGAGAAAAAGCAAGGCCAGGCAAGTCCAACCTTAGTACCCACCCCTCTTTAGATTCTGGGTTGGAATTTACAGAGAAACGTTGTGCAGATGTTGCCACAGGGTTTGTGTCTGCATCCTACCGGGTACCTTATATGGAAATATAATTCAAGAAATCATTTGCCTCAAAATTTGTTTGGATATGAGCCTCAGGGGCTGTGCTGAGTGGGAGTAGCCGCAATGTCAACCTGAGTTTTTGATATGCTAATGCTTGTTCTAAACTGGGATGGATTCTTTTCTGCCTCCCCAGGGACAAGACCAGGCAGGCAGGCACAGGGCCCCCAGACCTGACAGCTTGCAGAAAAGAGGCTAATTAAGAGAAAAATAGAACCAGTTACTGATTTATTTGTGTTTTGGAGAAACTGAGAAAGAGATAGGATGAAGCAGTATGGTGACATAAAGCCCTGATTGAGAAAACTAAGGATGATTTGGCAGCTCCTAGAACAGGCCTGGCCCAGAGGAAGCTTTTAATGACTATTTGCTGCATGAGCATAGAGTGAAGGCCTTCTAAGAGAAAGAGAGACACTTTGGGAATGCCCAGTGAGCATCTTGTGCTTGGGAAGGAAGGGCAACCAGCTTGGAGCAAATTGGGTGTCAAAGGATGGTCTAGGGGATCCACAGCATCAGAAGGAATTTGTGGCCTCTGAACCAAGAGGGAAATGGAAGGAGAAATTAACTCTTACAGGATCAGGCCCATAGACTAACAGCAAAGAAGTGCTGAGGTTCCCCAGGGCTAATAAAGAAGATAGAGAAGATTAGTGAAAAGAATATTCTTTAGAGTGAGTCAAACTACTTTCCTCACTCCATCACTTAATACTGTATGATGTTATGCAAATTGCTCAACTGCTCTGAGCCACGGTTACTCCATATATTTATGGAACATTCACCAGCAGTGTACTGAGCATCTAGTGCATGACCCAGACAGTTGGACATGTGGTAAACAGACCCATTTCTTGTGCAGATGCATCTAATGATCTGGAAGAAAAGGCAGATGAGAGCACAGAGCAAGACCAAGACAGATGGTGCTGAGTGCTGTGAATAAAGTGAACAGGCTGAAGGGTGGAGGGTCATTTGGAGAGGGGTAAGGAAAGCTTCTTGGATTGCAAGGAGATCAGTCTTAAAGGAAATCAACTTGAATATTCATCAGAAGGGTTGATGATGAAGCTGAAGCTCCAATACTTTGGCCGCCTGATGTGAAGAGCCCACTCATTGGAAATCCAAGACCCTGATGCTGGGAAAGACTGCAGGCAAAAGGAGAAGGTGGCGGCAGAGGATGATATGATCAGAAAGCATCACTAAGTCAGTGGACATGAATTTGAGCAAACCCCAGGAGATAGTAAAAGACAGAGAAGCTTAGTGTGCTATAGTCCATGGGGTTACAAAAACTGAACAACAATCAAGGGAAGCCTTTGAGGAAGAGTCTTGGGACCCAGCTCTCAATGATGGGCGAAGGCGGCCCTGCAGAACACTCTAGGTGGAAGGAAGATCCTGTGCAAAACCCCCCAAATAGCAGAGAGCTTGACAGCCTGCAGAGCAGAAAGGAGGCCTGTGTGGATGGGGGACAGTGAGCCAAGAAGAAGCAGACTGAGGTCAGATGAGAGAGAGAAGGAGGACACAGGACCTTGAGAAGGAGTCTGAACTTTATAAGAGGAGAACTCCCACCTCCAGGAACATGAGGACAGGCATGAATTGGTTGGCTGGAAGCCTTTTCATTTGCCACGAGATTGTAATAAAACATTGACCTGTGCTGTCAATGAAATTTTCTGAAAAGTTGCCTCTAACACCCTGGCATGGTGACCTGTAGACAGGCAGTCTTCTTCAAGTTTTCTGTTAATCCATGACCCCTTTGCCCTCTGACCTCCTGCTTATAGCTCCTGGGCTGTCTCTGACTATACATCGTTTTATCCATGGGGGTTCTGCTAAATAAAATCCAATTCCTACGAGCCTTGGTGATTTGGTGAAGAAGTGAGAGGAAGGCTGCTTTGCACTGAATTGTGTTCCCCCAAAAAGATATACTGAGGTCCTAACCCCCATACTTCATTACGAGATCTCTTCTGAAGGTAAGCGTTTTTGGTTTGTTTTTTTTAATTTTATTTTATTTATCTGACTGTGTCAGATCTTAGTTGCGTTACACAGTAATTCGTCGTGTAGTGTGGGATTTTTCGTTGCAGCACATGAGCTCCTTAGTTGTGGCACGCCAGCTCCAGAGCATGCAGGCTCAGTGGTTACAATGCACAGGCTTAATTGCCCCATGGCTTGTGGGATCTTCGTATCCCCAACCAGGGATCGAATTCATGTCTCCTGCATTGCAAGGCAGATTCTTAACCACTAGACCACCAGGGAATTCTCTGGAGGTAAATTCTTTACAGAGGTCATCAAGTTAAAACAAAGTCCTTAAGATGGGCCTTAATCTGACTGGTATCCTGATAAAAAGGATACATTTGGAGGTAGGTCTACACACAGGAAGAATACCTTGTGAAGGTAGAAGGCAGAGATCAGGGTAATGCTTCTGGAAGGTAAGGAATACCAAAGATTTCACTGGAAACTAGGGGGAAGGACTGGAATAGTCTTCCTGAAGGAACCAACCCGGCCGGCACTTTGGTCTCAAACTTCTAGCTTCCGGAACTGTGACACAATATATTTCTGTTTAAGCCACCCAGCTTGTGGTACTTCGTTATGGCAGCACTGTTGCAGGAAAGAGAATGGGGCGTGAGAGGCTGGTCACGTCCTTGGGTCCTTGACTTAGGACAGGAAAGAATTCAAGAACAAGCCATAGTGAAGTGAAGGAAAGTTTATTTAGGGAGGAAACACACTCCATGGACAAGAGTGTGGGCTGTCTTGGAAGGCAAGAAAGGTATTAGGATACGGGATTGTCAGTTTTTGTAGGAGTGAGTAATTTCATAGACTAATGATTAGGAGGCGTATCCCAGCCATTCTGGGGAAGAGGTGGGGACTTCCAGGAATTGGGCCACCTCTCACTTTGAGACCTTTTATGGGAGGCCTTGGAACTGAATGGCCCTGGTGGGTGTGTCATTTATTATTTTTGTCTCCATTGCCGCACGCAGTCTTTTTCTAGTTGGGACAAGTGAGAACTATTCTCATTGTGGTGTGCAGGCTTCTCATTGCGGTGGATTCTCTTGTTATGCAGCATGGGCTGTAGCATGCAGCCTCAGTATTTGTGGCTCATAGACTTAGTTGGCCTGAGTTATGTGGAATCTTCATGGACCAGGGATCAAACCAGTGTCCCCTGCATTGGCAGGTGGATTCTCAACCACTGGACCATCAGGGAAGTCCGACTGTCCTTCTTCTAAAGGTTGTGCCCTGCTTCCTTCCTGTTTCAGCACTAGCAAACTAACACAAAGACTTTAAAGGGGGCTTTATAAAACATGATGCTAAAGTCCTGCCTGGGGCTTTCCAGGTGACATTAGTGGTAAAGAACCCTACAAATGCAGGGGACGTAAGAGATGTAGGTTTGATCCCTGGTCAGGAAAGATCCCCTGGAGGAGGGCATGGCAACCCACTCCAGTATTCTTGCCTGGAGAATCCCATGGACAGAGGAGCCTGCTAAGCTACAGTCTACAGGGTCACACAGAGTTGGACATGACTGAAGTGACTTAGCACAAAATCCTCCTGAAGCATCCTCAGTATGGAGTAGCACAGAATCTTCGACCTACCTGGTCCCAGCCTCTCTCTTTCTTTCTGGTTCTTTCTCCATCTCCCTTATACTCCGTCTCCTCCCAACTCCACCCCTTCTCCCTCTTTCTTCTCTCATCTCCTCAGAAAAAGAAGATTTCTTACATCACGCATAACGGTCTTGCTCCCATCAGAAGGAGCTTACCGCATTTTAAAGTAAATTCTTATAGAATTATAAAAAATGTCCACAAATCTTAGAAAGGTAAAACTTGATGAAGCCCAGGCTTCCTGCTGAGACTTCCCTCCCTCCCTTTCGTGGTGGGTCCCAGACACTCAGTGTGCTGTCTGTGCCCTTTAGAGCTGCCACTTCCCAATCCTTGAGTCTCTCTGTTCATCCAAAGAAGCCCTTTCCATTTTTACTCACTTGAGGAAAACATGCTGTAGGTATTTTTTAAAATGTGGAGAACTGATAAAAGATTACAGTATCTTTCCATTGCTCTTTTTCAGCTCCTGACTTCCATGAAAGCAGAAAATGCCTCTGGAGTTTTGTCTTCTTCTCTTATTCTTGAGTGTGGCTCCCACCTTCCACACTTCTAGAAGGGCGTGATGACCCTTCCCCATAAAGCACTGGTTCTGTGAGGTAAGTAGAGCAGAATAATGGGTGCCCCATCAGTCAGTTCAGTTCAGATCAGTCACTCAGTCCTGCCTGATTTTTTGTGACCACATGGACTGCAGCACTCCAGGCCTCCCTGTCCATCACCAACTCCTGGAGCTTACTCAAACTCATGTCCATCAAGTTGGTGATGCCATCCAACCAACTCATCCTCTGTCGTCCCCTCCTCTTCCTGCCTTCAATCTTTCCCAGCATCAGGGTCTTTTCCAATGAGTCAGTTCTTCGCATCAGGTGGCCAAAGTACTGGAGTTTCAACTTCAACATCAATCCTTCCAATGAATAATCAGGACTAACTTCCTTTAGGATTGACAGGTTGGATCTCCTTGCAGTCCAAGGGACTCTTAAGAGTCTTCTCCAACATCACACACCACAGTTCAAAAGCATTAGCTCTTTGGTACTCAGCTTTCTTTATGGTCCAGCTCTCACATCCATACATGACTGCTGGAAAAACCATAGCTTTGACTAGATGGACCTTTGTTGGCAAAGTAATGTCTCTGCTTTTGAATATGCTGTCTAGGTTGGTCATAGCTTTTCTTCCAAGGAGCAAGCATCTTTTAATTTCATGGCTGCAGTCACCATCTGCAGTGATTTTGAAACTCCCCAAAATAAAGTCTGTCACTGTTTCCATTGTTTACCCATCTATTTGCCATGAAGTGATGGGACCAGATGCCATGATCTTAGTTTTCTGAATGTTGAGTTTTAAGCCAACTTTTTCACTCTCCTCTTTCACCCTCATCAAAAGCCTCTTTTGTTCCTCTTCACTTTCTGCCATAAGGGTGGCGTCATTTGCATATCTGAGGTTATTGATATTTCTCCCGGCAATCTTGATTACAACTTGTGCTTCCTCCAGCCCAGCGTTTCTCATGATGTACCTGCATATAAGTTAAATAAGGAGAATGACAATATACAGCCTTGACATACTCCTTTTCCTATTTGGAACAAGTCTGTTGTTCCAGGTCTGGTTCTAACTGTGGCTTCTTGACCTTTATACAGATTTCTCAGCAGGCAAGTAAGGTGGTCTGGCATTCCCATCTCTTGAAGCATTTTCCACAGTTTGTTGTGATCCACACAGTCAAAAGTTTTGGCATAGTCAATAAAGCAGAAGTAGATGTTTTTCTGGAACTCTCTTGCTTTTTCGATGATCCAACAGATGTTGGTAATTTGATCTCTGGTTCCTCTGCCTTTTCTATATCCAGCTTGATCCACGGGTTGAGTTAAATTTGACACAAAACGAGACCTTGAGAGTTAGCATACAAGGTGAAAATTGCGTAGAATTCAAAATAGCATAGGAAATCTCTTATAAAGCTATGAATTTTGGAGACTGAAGTGCTATTTTTCAGTAAGTCCAACACAACAGCTGCATCCTATACAGAAGTAAGCTCCCATTTCTTCAGTTGAGATAGCTGGCTTTTAGACAAACAAGCATTGTACTATCTCTTTTTATCTAGAATCACATTCAGGATGGCAAGTATCTATCTGAAACTGAAGCTGACAGAGGCACCCTGAGATTCATGTCTCCCATTCCTTCTGAAACACATTTATTATATAGAATTGTCTATTAAGTAGAATTGCCCACAATATTTAAATGGTTGTTCTCTCTCTTGAACCCCAAGTTCATAGAATTTGATTTGCTCTATAATGAGCTGTTACCATATAATAATTCAAATTTTACATCATCTTAAAACCTATTCAGAATTTGTCTTTAGGTGGAAACTACCTTTCAGTGGAATTTTTTTTAAGGGTGGGAGAGGTGTGGAACTGGCTTTACTTTCAGTGGTATCAGCTGTATCAGCCTGATTTGCAAAAGACCAAACCTCCCATTGACAAACAAGCAAGCAAACAAACACACAGCAGAAGGGCTAGACTTTAAAAGAGGCTGAAGGCTTTAGAATGTTTCCATGAAAGCCAGGACTTGAGGGGCCAGAGTCTCTGAGTGAAGAGGAAACTCTCATTGAGGTGAGCCTGATATTCTATCCTGCTTTTCTCCTCAAAGGATTTGTCAGTTCATAGTCAGTTTAGGATGAGAGATTGAGAAGCCAAGCAGAAAGCAAAGCTTAGTAGAGCTTTGGGCACAAATTGAAGTTCAGGACCACCAGGGGAGTCAGGAATAGAGGGATCGAGAGAGAAAGGAATGCAGCCAAGTGATCTGACTATCTGAGATGCTTTTCTCCTCAAAGCACCCCTCTGTTCATAAACTGCATGCTGTCATGCTGGTCAACCAAGCCAAAAGCATCACATAAGAGGCTGAGGTAAGGAGAGGGGACCTGAGAATCTCAGCTTTCCACTTGTTATTTTGAAAGCTGTGCCCACCAAATTAGGGCAGATATGAAAGATGCTCAGTGTGACAAAAACTGAAATGCAGCTTGAAATCAGTCCACTTCCCATTTGGACTGCCTGGGAGAAGTAATTTGGGCTGTAAATTCGCAGTAGGTGGCTATTGCCCACTGACTGCTGCTTGCAAAAATAAGCAGAGGCTGCAAGGCAGGCAGCCTTTGTAGGAATTCTAAAACAGCTGTGATATGAAAGAAATTTGGGAATTGTACCTGGCCGACTGGCCTTGGTGATGAAGATGACAGAGGAGTTAAGGATGACACCTAGGTTTCTAACTTGGGCAGTCGGACTAATTTTCTCATGACAGATAATGTTACTCAATGCTTTGTTTATCCACCTCTACAGTGAAAGTATCTTAGATCAAGAAATCCCAAACCACAAAAATATTAAATACTGGCTACTTTTCAGAAACCTCCATCATCTCATTCATTCCTAACAAGCTCTTATCACTAAGCCTTTTCAGGAGATTGTACTTGGATTTAGCTATGGTTTTTCCAGTAGTCACGTACAGATGTGAAAGTTGGACCATGAAGAAGGTTGAGTGCCAAAGAATTGATGCCTTTGAACTATGATGCTAGAGAAGACTCTTGAGAGTCCCTTGGACTGCAAGGAGATCCAACCAGTCAATCCTAAAGGAAATCAGTCCTGAATATTCATTGGAAGGACTGATGCTGAAGCTGAAACTCCAAGACTTTGGCCACCTGATGTGAACTGACTCTTTTGAAAAGACCTTGATGCTGGGACAGATTGAAGGCAGGAAGAGAAGGAGACGACAGAGGATGAGATGGTTGGATGGCATCACCAACTCAATGGACATGAGTTTGGGCAAGCTCTGGGAGTTGGTGGTGGACAGGGAAGCCTGGCGTGCTGCAGTCCATGGGGTTGTAAAGAGTCAGACATGACTGAGCAAAGGAACAACAAGAAAGCTGCCCCATAAGAGATGGAATTAGTTGGTATTTCCAGGTCCTCTTACACTGGGAACCTTAGGTATTGTGTAGATGAAAACTGACCTAGTGGTTAAGTGGGCCGAGCCCTGGGAAATCTTGGGATGTGAGGTTGGTTTTCAGCCGCCTTCCCTCTGTGGGTCCCATCCTGGGAGACTCAGAAACAGGAGCTCTGCCCAGTCATTTAATGCTTCTGCTGAGCAGCCAAACGTGCCATGAGAACCAATTAGTGTCAGCTGGGCATCCAGGCTCTGTTCCCAGGACAGTGACCATGAACAGTGCTCAGCAATGTGGAGGTGGATAGGGAACTCATTACATTGGAGCTTCCATCCCATCTTTCTTCCTCCAGAAAATGAACCCGGAAATGCTCTATTGCAGCAGTCTCCAAGCTTTTTCAGGGAAGGCAATGGCACCCCACCCCAGTACTCTTGCCTGGAAAATCCAGTGGATGGAGTAGCCTGGTGGGCTCCAGTCCATGGGGTCGCTAACAGTCGGACAGACTGAGCGACTTCACTTTCACTTTTCTCTTTCATGCATTGGAGAAGGAAATGGCGACCCACTCTAGTGTTCTTGCCTGGAGAATCCCAGGGACGGGGGAGCCTGGTGGGCTGCCGTCTACGGGGTCGCACAGAGTCGGGCACGACTGAAGTGACTTAGCAGTAGCAGTAGCAGCCAAGCTTTTTGGCACCAGGGACTGATTTCATGGAAGAAAATTTTTCCATAGCCGGGGCGTTGAGGGAATGGTTTGGGGATGATTCAAGTGCATTACACTTATTGTGCAGTTCATTTCTAATCTAATGCTGCCGCTGGTCTGACAGGAGGCACTGGTCCTCAGCCCAGAGTTTGGGGACCCCTACTCTTGAAATCCCTCTCTGAAAAGACAGAAGCCCCCTTCTCTTTCTAGCCCTCCAATGGCAGGCAGACACATTTTAATCAGCACATCCCCATGACCTCAGATTGTCTTCAGCTCTCACCTGAATTCATTGTCTGGGTCTCTGGGCCCAAACTAGGCAGTGGCCATAACGATCTTGATATTAACAATAACCATCCTCATGAAAGTGAAGTGAAAGTGTTAATTGCTCAGTCGTATCCAACTCTTTGTGGCCCCATGGACTGTAGCCCACCAGCCTCCTCTATCCATGGGATTCTCCAGGCAAGAACACTGGAGTGAGTAGACATTCCCTTCTCCAGGGGATCTTCCCAAGCTAGGGACTGAACCCTGGTCTCCTGCATTGTAGGCAGATTTTTTACCCTCTGAGCCACCAGGGAAGCCCCACCATCCCCATAATCACAGTTTAGAATTTGTAAAACACACTTGGATGAGCTCCTGTCGTGTTTGCTGCAGGGCAGGGTGGGTATTATCACTGCCCTTGCTTTACAGTGGAGGAAACCAGGACAGAGCTACGACATGAAGCTGATCAGTGTCCGCTCCAGGGCGAGCTCTCCTCTCACAGGATGACCTTAGAACCCGGTGTCACTGAAGGCTGGGTACCCTAGCCACAGGAGTGGGGTGAGGTGGATTCTCAAAGGCTGTGTGGTGGGTGATTCCTTGGAAAAGGAAGACTTCTGAGCTGTTCCCCTTTAGTGCCCAGGGCACATTTGAGAAGCTGCCTGGGCCCAGCCTGAAACTGTCTGCCCAAGGCTTGCCCAGTCTCCTCTGCTGGTTAGAAGTGAAAGTCACTTTCACTTTCAAGGGTGCGATCAGAGCTGACTTTCACTTGACTTTTACTTTCAGGGGGGTGATTAGAGCTGTGTCAACAGCGCTGGATGAAGACTCTGGCCCTCTAACCGGCAGGGGAGACTGGGCAAGCCTTGGGCAGACAGATTCGGGCTGGGCCCAGGCAGCTTCTCACCTAGTTCACCCCAAAGAGGAACATCAGCCATCCCCAGTGCCATGCTGACTGGCTGCTCTTCAAAACAGCCTCAAGAGAAAAGCCTGGAAATGGGACCTGCCATCTTTCTCACCCTGGGAGCTTTTCACATCAGGTTGGAATGGAGTCTAGGGAATGGCAGGCAAATTGAAGCATGTTTTCCTGTAGACATGAAGATTGCTGCCTCCCCGAGCAAGGTTATTTGGATAAGGCTTACACATCCATTCAAAAGATGCATGTTTCTATCTGCAGGCACAGCTGTGGGTGTGCCAGCGCCCTACCCTGGGCCCCCAGAGCTCTTTATGAGGTCTGCATCTCTGTTAAAGACGGTTCTCATCACCTTGGATTAAGTCCCCTGACCCAGAACCAGTCTCTTCATATTCCCAGCATTCCAATAAATGGAAAGAAGAGCTTTCACCCTCATCAAAAGCCTCTTTTGTTCCTCTTCACTTTCTGCCATAAGGGTGGTGTCATCTGCATATCTAAGGTTATTGATATTTCTCCCGGCAATCTTGATTACAACTTGTGCTTCCTCCAGCCCAGCGTTTCTCATGATGTACCTGCATATAAGTTAAATAAGGAGAGTGACAATATACAGCCTTGACGTACTCCTTTTCCTATTTGGAACAAGTCTGTTGTTCCAGGTCTGGTTCTAACTGTGGCTTCTTGACCTTTATATAGATTTCTCAGGAGGCAAGTAAGGTGGTCTGGCATTCCCATCTCTTGAAGCATTTTCCACAGTTTGTTGTGATCTACACATTCAAAAGTTTTGGCATAGTCAATAAAGCAGAAGTAGATGTTTTTCTGGAACTCTCTTCCTTTTTTGATGATCCAACAGATGTTGGTAACTTGATCTCTGGTTCCTCTGCCTTTTCGAAATCCAGCTTGATCCACGGGTTGAGTTAAATTTGACACAAAACGAGACCTTGAGAGTTAGCATACAAGGTGAAAATTGTGTAGAATTCAAAATAGCATAGGAAATCTCAAATCTATCAATTTTGGAGACTGAAGTGCTATTTTTCAGTAAGTCCAACACAACAGCTGCATCCTATACAGAAGTAAGCTCCCATTTCTTCAGTTGAGGTAGCTGGCTTTTAGACAAACAAGCATTGTACTATCTCTTTTTATCTAGAATCACATTCAGGATGGCAAGTATCTATCTGAAACTGAAGCTGACAGAGGCAGCCTGAGATTCATGTCTCCCATTCCTTCTGAAACACATTTATTATATAAAATTGTCTATTAAGTAGAATTGCCCACAATATTTAACTGGTTGTTCTCTCTCTTGAACCCCAAGTTCATAGAATTTGATTTGCTCTATAATGAGCTGTTACCATATAATAATTCAAATTTTTCATCATCTTAAAACCTATTCAGAATTTGTCTTTAGGTGGAAACTACCTTTTAGTGGAATTTTTTTTTAAGGGTGGGGGAGGTGTGGAACTGGCTTTACTTTCAGTGGTATCAGCTGTGTCAGCCTGATTTGCAAGAGACCAAACCTCCCATTGACAAACAAGCAAGCAAGCAAACACACAGCAGAAGGGCTAGACTTTAAAAGAGGCTGAAGGCATTAGAATGTTTCCATGAAAGCCAGGACTTGAGGGGCCAGAGTCTCTGAGTGAAGAGGAAACTCTCATTGAGGTGAGCCTGATATTCTATCCTGCTTTTCTCCTCAAAGGATTTGTCAGTTCATAGTCAGCTTAGGATGAGAGATTGAGAAGCCAAGCAGAAAGCAAAGCTTAGTAGAGCTTTGGGCACAAATTGAAGTTCAGGACCACCAGGGGAGTCAGGAATAGAGGGATCGAGAGAGAAAGGAGTGCAGCCAAGTGATCTGACTATCTGAGATGCTTTTCTCCTCAAAGCACTCCTCTGTTCATAAACTGCATGCTGTCATGCTGGTCAACCAAGCCAAAAGCATCACATAAGAGGCTGAGGTAAGGAGAGGGGACCTGAGAATCTCAGCTTTCCACTTGTTATTTTGAAAGCTGTGCCCACCAAATTAGGGCAGATATGAAAGATGCTCAGTGTGACAAAAACTGAAATGCAGCTTGAAATCAGTCCACTTCCCATTTGGACTGCCTGGGAGAAGTAATTTGGGCTGTAAATTCGCAGTAGGTGGCTATTGCCCACTGACTGCTGCTTGCAAAAATAAGCAGAGGCTGCAAGGCAGGCAGCCTTTGTAGGAATTCTAAAACAGCTGTGATATGAAAGAAATTTGGGAGTTGGACCTGGCCGACTGGCCTTGGTGATGAAGATGACAGAGGAGTTAAGGATGACACCTAGGTTTCTAACTTGGGCAGTCGGACTAATTTTCTCATGACAGATAATGTTACTCAATGCTTTGTTTATCCACCTCTACAGTGAAAGTATCTTAGATCAAGAAATCCCAAACCACAAAAATATTAAATACTGGCTACTTTTCAGAAACCTCCATCATCTCATTCATTCCTAACAAGCTCTTATCACTAAGCCTTTTCAGGAGATTGTACTTGGATTTAGCTATGGTTTTTCCAATAGTCATGTACAGATGTGAAAGTTGGACCATGAAGAAGGTTGAGTGCCAAAGAATTGATGCCTTTGAACTATGATGCTAGAGAAGACTCTTGAGAGTCCCTTGGACTGCAAGGAGATCCAACCAGTCAATCCTAAAGGAAATCAGTCCTGAATATTCATTGGAAGGACTGATGCTGAAGCTGAAACTCCAAGACTTTGGCTACCTGATGTGAACTGACTCTTTTGAAAAGACCTTGATGCTGGGACAGATTGAAGGCAGGAAGAGAAGGAGACGACAGAGGATGAGATGGTTGGATGGCATCACCAACTCAATGGACATGAGTTTGGGCAAGCTCTGGGAGTTGGTGGTGGACAGGGAAGCCTGGCATGCTGCAGTCCATGGGGTTGTAAAGAGTCAGACATGACTGAGCAACGGAACAACAAGAAAGCTGCCCCATAAGAGATGGAATTAATTGGTATTTCCAGGTCCTCTTACACTGGGAACCTTAGGTGTTGTGTAGATGAAAACTGACCTAGTGGTTAAGTGGGCCGAGCCCTGGGAAATCTTGGAATGTGAGGTTGGTTTTCAGCCTCCTTCCCTCTGTGGGTCCCATCCTGGGAGACTCAGAAACAGGAGCTCTGCCCAGTCATTTAATGCTTCTGCTGAGCTGCCAAACGTGCCACGAGAACCAATTAGTGTCAGCTGGGTGCCCAGGCTCTGTTCCCAGGACAGTGACCATGAACAGTGCTCAGCAATGTGGAGGTGGATAGGGAACTCATTACATTGGAGCTTCCATCCCATCTTTCTTCCTCCAGAAAATGAACCCGGAAATGCTCTATTGCAGCAGTCTCCAAGCTTTTTCAGGGAAGGCAATGGCACCCCACCCCAGTACTCTTGCCTGGAAAATCCAGTGGATGGAGTAGCCTGGTGGGCTGCAGTCCATGGGGTTGCTAACAGTCGGACAGACTGAGCGACTTCACTTTCACTTTTCTCTTTCATACATTGGAGAAGGAAATGGCGACCCACTCTAGTGTTCTTGCCTGGAGAATCCCAGGGACGGGGGAGCCTGGTGGGCTGCCGTCTACGGGGTCGCACAGAGTCGGGCACGACTGAAGTGACTTAGCAGTAGCAGTAGCAGCCAAGCTTTTTGGCACCAGGGACTGATTTCATGGAAGAAAATTTTTCCATAGCCGGGGCGTTGAGGGAATGGTTTGGGGATGATTCAAGTGCATTACACTTATTGTGCAGTTCATTTCTAATCTAATGCTGCCGCTGGTCTGACAGGAGGCACTGGTGCTCAGCCCAGAGTTTGGGGACCCCTACTCTTGAAATCCCTCTCTGAAAAGACAGAAGCCCCCTTCTCTTTCTAGCCCTCCAATGGCAGGCAGACACATTTTAATCAGCACATCCCCACGACCTCAGATTGTCTTCAGCTCTCACCTGAATTCATTGTCTGGGTCTCTGGGCCCAAACTAGGCAGTGGCCATAACGATCTTGATATTAACAATAACCATCCTCATGAAAGTGAAGTGAAAGTGTTAATTGCTCAGTCGTATCCAACTCTTTGTGGCCCCATGGACTGTAGCCCACCAGCCTCCTCTATCCATGGGATTCTCCAGGCAAGAACACTGGAGTGAGTAGACATTCCCTTCTCCAGGGGATCTTCCCAAGCTAGGGACTGAACCCTGGTCTCCTGCATTGTAGGCAGATTTTTTACCCTCTGTGCCACCAGGGAAGCCCCACCATCCCCATAATCACAGTTTAGAATTTGTAAAACACACTTGGATGAGCTCCTGTCGTGTTTGCTGCAGGGCAGGGTGGGTATTATCACTGCCCTTGCTTTACAGTGGAGGAAACCAGGACAGAGCTACGACATGAAGCTGATCAGCGTCCGTTCCAGGGCGAGCTCTCCTCTCACAGGATGACCTTAGAACCCGGTGTCACTGAAGGCTGGGTACCCTAGCCACAGGAGTGGGGTGAGGTGGATTCTCAAAGGCTGTGTGGTGGGTGATTCCTTGGAAAAGGAAGACTTCTGAGCTGTTCCCCTTTAGTGCCCAGGGCACATTTGAGAAGCTGCCTGGGCCCAGCCTGAAACTGTCTGCCCAAGGCTTGCCCAGTCTCCTCTGCTGGTTAGAAGTGAAAGTCACTTTCACTTTCAAGGGTGCGATCAGAGCTGACTTTCACTTGACTTTTACTTTCAGGGGGGTGATTAGAGCTGTGTCAACAGCGCTGGATGAAGACTCTGGCCCTCTAACCGGCAGGGGAGACTGGGCAAGCCTTGGGCAGACAGATTCGGGCTGGGCCCAGGCAGCTTCTCACCTAGTTCACCCCAAAGAGGAACATCAGCCATCCCCAGTGCCATGCTGACTGGCTGCTCTTCAAAACAGCCTCAAGAGAAAAGCCTGGAAATGGGACCTGCCATCTTTCTCACCCTGGGAGCTTTTCACATCAGGTTGGAATGGAGTCTAGGGAATGGCAGGCAAATTGAAGCATGTTTTCCTGTAGACATGAAGATTGCTGCCTCCCCGAGCAAGGTTATTTGGATAAGGCTTACACATCCATTCAAAAGATGCATGTTTCTATCTGCAGGCACAGCTGTGGGTGTGCCAGCGCCCTACCCTGGGCCCCCAGAGCTCTTTATGAGGTCTGCATCTCTGTTAAAGACGGTTCTCATCACCTTGGAGTAAGTCCCCTGACCCAGAACCAGTCTCTTCATATTCCCAGCATTCCAATAAATGGAAAGAAGGCAGAAAGGAAAAGAAGGATTAAAGGGGTCCTAGTCAATTGCATTACCTTGCTACAAGGGCAGCAATACAGCGTTAGGTTCAAGAAACCTGGTGTTGAATCCTGGTTCTGCCACTTAGTTCTATGTTCGTGAACAAGTTTTTCCACATTTTTGAGTTTGCATTCCTTAGTTATAAAACGGGGGTATTAACACCTGCTCTGCCTGACTCAGAAAGATGTGAGGATAGCATACCATAAAGCATGACCAAGTTTTAGTGTAAGCAAGCCCGGGAGAGCAGCGTTGCTAGGATGTGACCTATCCCCAGTTCTGATGGGGGGAGCTACATTACCAAGCCGGTGTGGGTATGGGGGTTGGGGAAAGCAGAAAAGAAGCAGAGGATTGGTGGGCTTCAATTTAGGAAGACAGGCAGGCCTGGGACGTGAGGGTAGAGGAAAGCCCTGCCCACAACTTCAGCTTTTCTTTGGATCTTAAACTTTTACACCAACGGCTCTCTGCCACAATTATGATCTTACTGAGCCTCACATGGTTCTAGAAGGGGGAACCTTGAAGGAACAGTGCCACAGGAGCTAAGGGACAGGGCTGAGGCTAAATTCTATGCCTCTTGAGGCTTATTCCTGTACCCAGTCTCCGTATCAGCCACCCCAATGGGGAGGGACATTCTGATTTGGAGATAAAGCAAGGATGCCCATGTGTTCATGCTCAGTTGTGTCCGACTCTCTGAGACCTCACAGACTCCTCTGTCCATGGGATTCTCCAGGCAAGAATATTGGAGTCGGTTGCCTTGCCCGTCTCCAGGGGATCTTCCTGACCCAGGAACTGAACTCGTGCCTCCTGCATTAGCAGGTGACTCTTTACTGCTGAACCATGGGGGAAGTCCATAGAGCAAGGAAGGGTGAGATTATTTTGGAGAATGCGTTAGGCCTGGGCTGGTAGAAACCTTAGGGAGAGCACAAGATGAAGGCCCTGGGAATCTGAACAGAAAGTTGTTGTTCAGTTACTCAGTCGTGTCCAACTCTTTGCAACCCCGTGGACTGCAGCATGTCAGGCCTCCCTGTCCCTCACCATCTCCCAGAGTTTGCTCAAACTCATGTCCATGGAGTTGGTGATGCCATCCAACCATCTCATCCTCTGTCATCCCCTTCTCTTCCTGCCCTTAAGCTTTCCCAGCATCAGAGTCTTTTCCAATGAACAGAAAGTAGGGGAGAACCAGCATCAGAGTCTTTTCCAACGAACAGAAAGTAGGGGAGAAAGTATGGAAATGTATTCATTCTTTCATTTGTTCACGCACTCATTCATTCATTCTGATGGCCCTTCCAGATAAGAGGGAGCTGGAATGATCAGATCTAGACTGGCAACTTGAGGCAGGAGCAGCTCATGGAGTGAGGACAAGGGGATGAAGGGAGGGATGAAGATGCTGTTTGACCAGCCCACAGGGGTTATTGGAGCCATCAGGGTGAGTTTGAAATAATAAACAAAGCCAGGCAGGTGTGTAACCAGTCCATCAGCCCGAAAGGACTGGTCAGAGAAAGACCCAGTTCCCAGGGCTTAGAACTGAAACACAGGACTCCAGAGCAAAGTGAAAAAGTCTTAAGGCTGGAGTTGAAGGGTGAGAAAGAGTTGGAGAGGTGAGGAATCAGATGAAAAGGACGCCAAGGTAAGGCTTGGATGTATTCCTGGGACACTGGGCACCCTGGAACGTTTTCAACAAGGGCAGGGGCGTGATTGGGTTTGCATTCTAGAAAGACCACTCTGGCTGCAGTAGGGTCACTGAGTGGAGGATGAGTAGTTAGAAAGCTGCTAAGGGCCCAAACTGATTTAGTGACAACGACACCTCATGCGAAGAGTTGACTCATTGGAAAAGACTCTGATGCTGGGAGGGATTGGGGGCAGGAGGAGAAGGGGACGACTGAGGATGAGATGGCTGGATGGCATCACTGACTCAATGGACTTGAGTCTGAGTGAACTCTGGGAGATGGTGATGGACAGCGAGGCCTGGCGTGCTGCGATTCATGGGTTCGAAAAGAGTCGGACACGACTGAGCGACTGAACTGAACTGAAGACAAAGTCTTTTGTCTCTGAACCAGTAAGTTCTAATTTTCCACATGAATGAAGCTTGGGCCTTAAAGGACCAATTGATTTTCAACTTAGATTCTTGAAATTTGAAGTGAAATAAAGACTTGATATTATGTTTATTGCTTTGAGCATTGAATAAGGTCATTAAAAAAAAGAAGAAGAAATTTCTCAATGCAGGACCAGGTAACCATAGTCAATAAGGGCTAACAATAGGCATGAAATTGGTCTGTCAGCCCTATTCAAAATTATTATGAAGCAAGAGTGTAGGATCAGAGAGATAGTCTCTTTCTTCCTTCTCTACAAATACAAAAAGTAAGTTTGCCTAGAAGAGATGGGAATGGCTCCAAGTGATGGTGTTACCTGGAAAAACTAATGTAATCGTTAGGAATAAGTTGACTCCAACTGACTAGTTTTCTCCTTGAATTTATTACAAGTCTGACAATCTCCTAGATGCTTCCTGCAAACTAGGACACCCTACATTGTATCTGTTTCCACACTTCCAAGTTGTGCCTTACTGTCAAAGCATAACTAGGTCTCCATAACTCACCGCAGTGGCTTTCCCAGCCTTCCCTTCAATACACTTTCTGCCTCAAGGCTCCTGATATTTGACTCAGTTCTTCCTCATGGTGCTCTGGCCTTAACGTCTAGGGCAGTTGAAGATACTTTAGAAGCTGGAGGAAGAAGTAGGATTTTGGAACAGAAAAATCTAGATGCAGATAAAGCGGATCTGAGTTAGGGAGTTCGGATTGAGTTTAAATGCCTAATCCCATGGACACAAGCTTGTTTATGCCTTTTTCATGGAGAGAATCGAATTCTGAAAGGGTACACTCTTTGTCTTACTTGATTTTTAAAAATTAATCAGTTTTTATTTTTGGCTTCCCTGAGTCTTCGGTACTGTGTGTGGCCTTTCTGTGGTTACGGGGGCTTCTCTTGTTGCAGAGCCCAGGCTCCAGGCAGGCAGGCTCCAGTAGTTGCAGCCTGTCAGCTCGGTGGTTGTAACACATAGCCTCAGCCGCCCTGAAGCATGTAGGATCTTCCCAGACCAGGGATCGAACCTATGTCCCCTACACTGGCAGGCAGACTCCCAACCACTGGACTACCAGGGAAGTCCTGTCTTACTTGATTTCTTTTTCTTTTTAAAGGAGTTTATCTTGTTCATTTTTTTTTCTTCTTCTCAAGATCTCAAATGAAAATTTTAATGGAAAAAAGATTATTTTGCATAATTACTCTTCACCATGTGTTTTTCAATTATTCATGGCATTTCTGCCTCATTACTCTGGCTATCGTTACAGCGACATTCTCCCAGAGACAAGAATTCTCATTATATGCTTTTTATACTAGGAACTCATCAGTTCTTGAAATTGTCCTCGTGCCAATCCACCAAGACAAAGGCAAATCCGATGGAGGTTACTGATATTCAACTGAGTCTTCAACTAGAGTCTCACACATAAGAGGATATATCCATGCTTTCTCCTAGCTTAGAAAATTTGCCTTGCTGGAGTTAAACTGCCAGTGTCTTCTGAAAACCCAAATAAAACAAAATGTACTCTTTGCTAGTATCTTCCACAGGAAAGAAATAGAGACATGAGCTACTTTATTATTATTTAGTGAGCCACGCACCATGAGGGATCTTAGTTCCCCAGTTTAGTTCAGTCGCTCAGTCTGAACTCTTTGCAACCCCATGGACTGCAGCACGCCAGGCCTCCCTGTCCATCACCAATTCCCAGAGCTTGCTCAAACTCATGTCCATCAAGTCGGTGATGCCATCCAACCATCTCATCCTCTGTCATCCCCTTCTCCTCCTGACTTCTGTCTTTCCAAGCATCAGGGTCTTTCCCAAGGAGTCAGTTCTTCACATCAGGTGGCCCAAGTATTGGAGCTTCAGCTTCAGCATCAGTCCTTCCAGTGAATATTCAGAGCTCATTTCCTTTAGGATGGACAGGTTGGATCTCCTTGCGGTCCAAGGGACTCTCAAGCGTCTTCTCCAACACCACAGTTCAAAAGCATCAATTCTTCGGTACTCAGCTTTCTTTATAGTCCAGCTCTCACATCCATACATGACTACTGGAAAAACCATAGCTTTGACTAGATGGACCTTTGTAGGCAATGTCTCTGCTTTTTAATATGCTGTCTAGGTTGGTCAGGGATCAAACCCATGCTCCCTGCATCCCTGCATTGGGAGTGTGGAGTTTTTTAACCACTGGACCACTAGGGAAGTCCCAAGAACTTACTTTAATGAGCAAACTTACGGATTTTGCTTAGTATTTTACTCAAGTCCGGTGCAAAATTATAAGGTTGGCTTCATTTTATTATTTTTTAAAAATACTTTATCTGTTTATTTTCGGCTGTGCTGGGTCTTCGTTGCTGCGTGTGGCTTTTCTCTAGTTGCAGCCAGCGGGGGCTCCGCTTCGTCGCGGTGCGCGGGCTTCTCGTTGCCGTGGTTTCTCCTGTTGCAGAGCTCGGGCTCCAGAGTGGGAGCTTAGTAGTTGCGGCACAGGTGCTTAGTTGCTCCACAGCATGTGGGATCTTCCAGGCCCAGGATCCAAACCCATGTCCCCTGCGTTGACAGGCAGACTCCTGTCCACCGTGCCACCAGGGAAGCCCAAAATTGGTTTCGTTTGAATGTCACACTCCTGTTTGTTGACCTTGTTTTCTAAAGCTATTGGGTGGCTTTCACTTCTGGGTTTTTAGGTCACTATCCACCTGTATGCCTTTACAGAAGCAGGGACACTTTCTGCCTAGGGTACCCTTGCTGCTTGTTCTCTGGCCAAAGAGTGCCTCCTTCATCAGGTTCAGCCTTCTCTGCGAAGCCTCCGTTCTCACCCAGGGACTCTTCTATCCCACCCCTTCCGCTCATCTTGGCACAGTGGATCAGCCACAGAACTCTTGTGTTGCTCACACTCCGTGTCCTCCGCTAGTCCACCTAGAACAGTCTGTGGCCTCCCTCTTCCACCAAGCTCTTTGGAGTCCTTGAGGGCGAGGATCATATTTTATTCATTTTTATGGTCCCATCCCTCAGAACGGTACCTGTTTTAATCTAGATGCTTATAAATATTGAATGAATTTTGAGTTTTCCTACTTTCTACATTTAATTTACTTCACATTTCTTTTTACGTTTCAAGTCTTTTCTTATTCTTTTTTACAGTTAATGATCTCAAATGGGATAAACTGACCATCAGACATTTAGGAAACCACTTTGGTTTTCAAATCTGTACAATGGAACTAATGACACAAACCTACTTTAAAAGCCTGTGTTAAAAATAAACGCTGTAGTCTCTCTTCAGAGGAAAATGCTAAATAAATAAAATAAGGGCTCACTTTGGAAAACCATGTGGCAATTTTCTTCGAAGTTAGACATACCTTATGATCAAGCAATGCTCTCGGTAGTTACTCAAGAGAAAAGAAAACATATCCTCCAGAATATTTCAGTTCAGTCACTCAGCTGTGTCCGATTCTTTGCAATCCCAAGGACTGCAGCACATCAGACCTCCCTGTCCATCACCAACTTCCAGAGTTTACTCAGACTCATGTTCATTGATACAATCCAACCATCTCATCCTCTGTCGTCTTTTTCTTCCTGCCTTCGATCTTTCCCAGCATCAGACCTAGGTTCAATCCCTGGGTCAGCCAGATCCCCTAGAAAAGGGAAGGGCAAGTATTCTTGCCTAGAAAATTCCATGGACAGGGGAGCCTGGCGGGCTACAGTCCATGGGGGTCACAAAGGGTCATATACAACTGAGTGACTAAAACTTATTCATATAGCATAAAATCAAGGGAAAAAAACAACAACCAAATTTCCATTAAAAGAAGAATATATAAACAAACTATGGTATATTCATACAGTGGACTACTACTTAGCAATAAAAAATAAATTCAACTGCTGATACCAGCAACAACATAACTGAAACTCAGAAACACTAAGCTGAAAAAAAAAAAGTCAGACAACAAAGAGTACATACTGTACATACATTTCCATTTATGTGAAATTTAAGAATAGGTAAAACTAATCTATGGTTGTAAAAATCAGAATATTGGATTATTCTAGTTGGGGAGGGGATTACCTGGGAAGAAGCACAGGCAATGTTCTAATCTTGCTTGGAGATATTGGTTATAAGATTGTATATATTAGTATATATACTAATTATATATAGTAGATTGTATATATTAGTCAAAAATCATCCAAATGAACACTTAGGATCTGCGCATTTCAGGGTATATATATTTAAAAATTCTATCTCAATTTCTCCCTCCCTACCCAAATATATGTATATAGACATATATATATATAATACACAGACCCATATGTACACACATATGTACAAAGATATATAATATACATATGCACAAAGTCTAAAACTGTAGGCCACTGCAAGAATTTAATTTTGGAATTAATTTTATTATTTTCATACTAATTATGTTTTTCTTAGGATAAGAGTAATACCATGTTACCCTTAGTCCAGATCCACTGATGAGTGAGATAAATAACAGGATCAGCTAAAAATTAGAAATTTGACATAGAACAATTTTACTATGACAAGTAAGGATTTTTTTTTTTTTACTTCACAGCTTGCAAGATCTTTTCATACTGTTCATGGGGTTCTCAAGGCAAGAATACTGAAGTGGTTTGTCATTCCCTTCTCCAGTGGACCACGTTTTGTCAGAACTTTTGAACTGTGGTGTTGGAGAAAACTCTTTAGAGTCCCTCGGACTGCAAGGGGATCAAACCAGCCAATCCTTAAGGAAATCAACCCTGAATATTCATTGGAAGGACTGATGCTGAAGCTCCAATACTTTGGCCACCTGATACAAAGAACTGACTCAATAGAAAAGACCAGGGTGCTGGGAAAGATTGAAGGTGGGAACAGAAGTGGACGACAGAGGATGAGATGGNAATCAACCCTGAATATTCATTGGAAGGACTGATGCTGAAGCTCCAATACTTTGGCCACCTGATACAAAGAACTGACTCAATAGAAAAGACCAGGGTGCTGGGAAAGATTGAAGGTGGGAACAGAAGTGGACGACAGAGGATGAGATGGTTGGATGGCATCATCGACTTGATGGACATGAGTTTCAGCGAGCTCTCGGAGTTGGTGATGGACAGGGAAGCCTGGAGTGTTGCAGTTCATCGGGTATCAAAGAGCTGGACACGACTGAACTGAACTGAAGTGCAGGATCTTAGTTCCCAGACCAAGGTTGGAATCCATGCCCCTTGCAGTGGACTCAGAGTCCTAACCACTGGATCACCAGGGAATTCCCAAGATGTTTAAGTTAACTAAAATCGTCTGTATGTGTGTGCGCGCGTGTGCTAGTCGCTCAGTAGTGTCCGACTCTCAGTTGTGACCCTACGGACTCTAGTCCGCTATGGGATTCCCTAGGCAAGGATACTGGAGTGGGTTGCCATGCCCTCCTCCTGGGCATCTTCCCCACCCAGCGATCAAACCCAGGCCTCCCGCATTGCAGGCGGATTCCAGGCAGATTCCTTACCATCTGAGCCACATGGCTTAGACTGAGTGACTGGATTGAACGGAACCCATGAAATAGGCAGGGATGTAGTTCTCTAGTGGCTCAGATAGTAAAGAATCCGCCTGCAATGCAAGAGACTTGGGTTTGATCCCTAGGTCGGGAAGATCCTCTGGAGAAGGGAATGACTATCTGCTCCAGTATTCTTGCCTGGAGAATTCCATGGACAGAAGATCCTGGCAAGCTACAGTCCATGGGGTTGCGAAGAGTTGAACATGACTGAGAAACTAACTCTTTCACTTTTTTATAGTTATTTAACAATATTGTGTTAGTTTCAAGTATACAGCTAAGTGATTGAGTTAAACTTATATATATATATTTTTTAATTTTTTTCCATTATAGGTTATTAAAAGTTAACTTATATAATATACTCAATATAATAGTTATATACTCAGTTACTATATTGAGTATGGTTCCCTGTGCTAAACAGTAGATCCTTGTTGTTTATCTATTTTATATACAGTAGTGTATATATCTTAATTCCAAACACCTAATTTAGATCTACCCCCCATCCTCTCTGGTAATCACAAATTTATTCTTTATGTCTGTGGGACTATTTCTGTTTTGCAAATAAGTTCATTTGTATTATTTTTTCAGTTCAGTTCAGTCGCTCAGTCATGTCTGACTCTTTGTGACCCCATGAATCACAGAACACCAGGCCTCCCTGTCCATCACCAACACCCGGAGTCCACCTAAACCCATATCCATTGTGCTGGTGATGCCATCCAACCATCTCATCCTCTGTCGTCCCCTTCTCCTCCTGCCCTCAATCTTTCCCAGCATCAGGGTCTTTTCAAATGAATCAGCTCTTCGCATCAGGTGTCCAAAGTATTGGATTTTCAGCTTCAGCATCAGTCCTTCCAATGAATATTCAGGACTGATTTCCTTTAAAATGGACTGGTTGGATCTCTTTGCAGTCCAAGGGACTCTCAAGAGTCTTCTCCAACACCAGAGTTCAAAAGCATCAATTCTTTGATGCTCAGCTTTCTTTATAGTTCAACTCTCACATCCATACATGACCACTGGAAAAAGCCATAGATTCCACATGGCAGTGATATATGATATTTGCTTTTCTCTGTCTGACTTAGTTCACTTACTATGATAATCTCTATGTTTGTCCATATTGTGGCAAATGACATTATTTCATTTATTTCTATGACTGAGTAATATTCCCATGTATCATGTCTCATATCTCTAAACTTTATTTTATTTGATGAATGTGCTTTGGGCATCTCCTCTGTGCTAGTCTCTGGAAACAGAGATGAATGTGACCTCACGAATGTCACAGCCCAATTGGCCTACAGATTGGCATTCATAATTGCCATTCATAATTGCCTCCTCAAGGAGGAAGGGATTGGCAGTCTAGCTGGGAGATGCTTGAGCTCCATCTTGGAAAATGTGTATGTGTTCAGCAGGCTGTAGCCTAGTATGTGGCTAGGCTGGGAGGGCCAGGGGAGAGCATACAGTAGCTGGAACAAGAGCATTTAAGATAAAAGATACCCATAGGTATCATGTTTACAGCAGTGCTACTCAAAGGGCTAAGGAACTCACCCCAGCACTGCTTCCTTTCACAAAGAAGTCTTAGGATAAACAAANTTTGCTCAAACTCATGTCCATGGAGTTGGTGATGCCATCCAACCATCTCATCCTCTGTCATCCCCTTCTCTTCCTGCCCTTAAGCTTTCCCAGCATCAGAGTCTTTTCCAATGAACAGAAAGTAGGGGAGAACCAGCATCAGAGTCTTTTCCAATGAACAGAAAGTAGGGGAGAAAGTATGGAAATGTATTCATTCTTTCATTTGTTCACGCACTCATTCATTCATTCTGATGGCCCTTCCAGATAAGAGGGAGCTGGAATGATCAGATCTAGACTGGCAACTTGAGGCAGGAGCAGCTCATGGAGTGAGGACAAGGGGATGAAGGGAGGGATGAAGATGCTGTTTGACCAGCCCACAGGGGTTATTGGAGCCATCAGGGTGAGTTTGAAATAATAAACAAAGCCAGGCAGGTGTGTAACCAGTCCATCAGCCCGAAAGGACTGGTCAGAGAAAGACCCAGTTCCCAGGGCTTAGAACTGAAACACAGGACTCCAGAGCAAAGTGAAAAAGTCTTAAGGCTGGAGTTGAAGGGTGAGAAAGAGTTGGAGAGGTGAGGAATCAGATGAAAAGGACGCCAAGGTAAGGCTTGGATGTATTCCTGGGACACTGGGCACCCTGGAACGTTTTCAACAAGGGCAGGGGCGTGATTGGGTTTGCATTCTAGAAAGACCACTCTGGCTGCAGTAGGGTCACTGAGTGGAGGATGAGTAGTTAGAAAGCTGCTAAGGGCCCAAACTGATTTAGTGACAACGCAAGAGAGAGAGAGAGAGAGAAATGAGAGGTGTGAAGAGGCAGAATCCACTGAATTGAGAAATTCTTAGTATATAAGATGCTGTGTGAACAGAGGGAGACATCCAGGATGACTTCCAGATATACTGGCCTGGANATTTTCTGAATGTTGAGCTTTAAGCCAACTTTTTCTCTGTCCTCTTTCACTTTCATCAAGAGGCTTTTTACTTCCTCTTCACCTTCAGCCATAAGGGTGGTGTCATCTGCATATCTGAGGTTATTGATATTTCACCCAGCAATCTTGATTCCAGCTTGTGTTTCTTCCACTCCAGCATTTCTCATGATGTACTCTGCATAGAGTTAAATAAGCAGATGACAATATGCAGCCTTGACCTACTCCTTTTCTTATCTGAAACCAGTCTGTTTTTTCAGTCTTGTGTTCTCTTTGCAGAATATTTCTCACTATGGATTCAGTGTCTTTAATAGTTATAAAGCGTTTGGGCCTGGGATCCTTAGGAAACAGAATAGTCTTGAAAAATTCATTCACAGAAAGCAGGAATGAGGGGCAAAGTGTTGAAATAAAGGACAGAGCTGGAAGCCAACATCTGGATGCACTCATGAGTTAGCCTCTGTTAAGCACTTCTGTTGACTGATTTCACAAGCAGTCCCTGAGAACATACATAACATCATACCATTAACTTGGTAGATTCAGAATGTATAGCTGACAAAAGTTAATAACTGTTCGTGATAAAAATTCTCTACAAATGAGAAATAGAGTAAAGATCCTCCAATTTAATAAAGAATGTCTACAAATACTTACAGGTAACATTATACACACTGGTGAATACAGAACTGCTTAAGATGTAGAAAAGGCAAGAATGAATACCTTCATCACTTATATTCAACATTTTACCAGTGCTCCCTGCCAAGGCAAAAAGTAAGAAAAAGAAATAAAAATTAGACAGCAAGGAGCAAATCATTTTATTTATAGATGACCTGATTGTGGAAAAAATCCTAAGGAATACCAAAAAAGAATATGGAAATGAATAAGTGAATTTAGGAAAGTCAATTAAGAACAAAGTACAAGAAAAACTATTATATTTCTCTGTATTCACAAAAAGTGATTACTGGCTAGCTTGCTCTTTTCTCTTTTGATCCCACCTCATCTCATTCCAGTCACTTCTAACTAACCCCTCCCTCTTCTCTTCTCCATGTAACTCAGAGAACCTCTCTGGGTGTCCCTCAATGTGGAGAAACTTTTCACCTTTAACCTAGATGTTTTATCATCAGTGCTGTATAGATGGAGAAGTCTTGAGGCTACTGTAAAAATAAAACTGAAAACCAGAAGCAGGAGGCTAAAGTCTAAACCCTGAGAATATCAGAGAACTCCTGAATCCAGGGAACAACAAATAGGAGCTAATCAAACGCCTCCATACATACACTGAAACCAAGTACCACCCAAGGGCCAACAAGTTCCAGAGGAAGACATACCACACAAATTCTCCAGCAACATAAGAACACATCCCTGAGCTTCAATATACAGGCAGCTCAAAGTTACTCCAAAACCACTGACGT
>SJYX01004220.1:10285-69253 GCA_006410675.1 Oreotragus oreotragus | reverse complement strand
GATAAAATAGACTTTAAAGCAAAGGCTGTGAAAAGAGACAAAGAAGGCCACTACATAATGATCAAAGGATCAATCCAAGAAGAAGATATAACAATTATAAATATATATGCACCCAACATAGGAGCACCGCAATATGTAAGACAAATGCTAACAAGTATGAAAGGGGAAATTGACAATAACACAATAATAGTGGGAGACTTTAATACCCCACTCACACCTATGGACAGATCAACTAACCAGAAAATTAACAAAGAAACGCAAACTTTAAATGATACAATAGACCAGTTAGACCTAATTGATATCTATAGGACATTTCACCCCAAAACAATGAATTTCACCTTTTTCTCAAGTGCTCACGGAACCTTCTCCAGGATAGATCACATCCTGGGACATAAATCTAACCTTGATAAATTCAAAAAAATCGAAATCATTCCAAGCATCTTTTCTGACCATAATGCATTAAGATTAGATCTCAATTACAGGAGAAAAACTATTAAAAATTCCAACATTTGGAGGCTGAACAATACGCTTCTGAATAACCAACAAATCACAGAAGAAATCAAAAAAGAAATCAAAATGTGCATAGAAATGAATGAAAATGAAAACACAACAACCCAAAACCTGTGGGACACTATAAAAGCAGTGCTAAGAGGAAAGTTCATAGCAATACAGGCATACCTCAGGAAACAAGAAAAAAGTCAAATAAATAACCTAACTCTACACCTAAAGCAACTAGAAAAGGAAGAAATGGAGAACCCCAGAGTTAGTAGAAGGAAAGAAATCTTAAAAATTAGGGCAGAAATAAATGCAAAAGAAACAAAAGAGACCATAGCAAAACTCAACAAAGCCAAAAGCTGGTTTTTTGAAAAGATAAATAAAATTGACAAACCATTAGCCAGACTCATCAAGAAACAAAGGGAGAAAAATCAAATCAATAAAATCAGAAATGAAAATGGAGAGATCACAACAGACAACACAGAAATACAAAGAATCATAAGAGACTACTATCAGCAATTATATGCCAATAAATTGGACAACGTGGAAGAAATGTTCTATTCATCCCTGATCTTTTTTTTTTCCAAGTATTTTCAGAGAGATTCCAACTTAAATTTTTCTTCCATGGCTTATACTCCTCTTGCTACTGCCTTACACTATAAACAGATATCAAATCATACTAATTAAATACCATTAGCATCTTTGAAGCCTTTTCAGGAGGCAGAATGGTAAAGAATCTGCCTGCCAATGCAGGAAATGCAGGAGAGCTTGGGATGATGCACTAGAGGACGGAATGGCAACCCACTATTCCAGTATTCTTGCCTGGAAATTCACATGGGCAGAGGAACCTGGTGTTCTACAATCCGTGGGGTCACAGAGAGTTGGACAAAGCTTAGCAACTGAGTACTCACACAAGTATCTTTTGCACAGGACATTACAACACTTCACAAACACTGGCCATGAGTAGTAAATTAATCTGTAAATTGATTCCAAATCCACAGATGGATAGTAGTAGGCGGGTGTGTAGAGTCAAGAGATATCAGAAAAAATTCTGACCTACCATTAATAACTTGCATTATGATCTCAGGCAAGCCCCTCCACCTCCCTGGAGCCCTGTGCCCTCTCTGTATGAAGCACTGGCAGCTGAAAATAAAATGATCCTTGGTATTTGAAACTCTGGGAGAAGTGACTTTTATTCATCCTAATAATAGTAGCAGAAGCATTATTGATATGTAGACACCAGGGGTCTGGATGCTGTTTCTCCTGTACAGCAAAGTTTCACAGAAATAGATTTTCCTGCCCCAAACGCCAGGGGAGGTCATTTACACTGGTCTCTTTCACCCTTCCCTGCTGGACAATCTATGCACGTTGGTCAGTGACAGTGAGCCTGACTACTCATCAAGTTGAGCTATGCTCAGAAGGAAACGGGAGAAGGCAATGGCACCCCACTCCAGTACTCTTGCCTGTAAAATCCCATGGATGGAGGAGCCTGGTAGGCTGCAGTCCGTGGGGTCGCTAGGAGTCGGACACGACTGACAGACTTCACTTTCATGCACTGGAGAGGGGAATGGCAACCCACTCCAGTGTTCTTGCCTGGAGAATCCCAGGGATGGGGGAGCCTGGTGGACTGCTGTCCATGAGGTCGCACAGATTTGGACATGATTACCACCAGCAGCAGCAGCAGCAGCAGCAGAAGGAAACAGCTGGAACTAATCCACGAGGACAGGTAGAATAAGTCCAGGTTGCTGAACTCCTGGCCATGTGCACACTGGAAATTCCAGGTAGTCTTGGAGAGCAACCTTCGGCTGTTTATAATGCCACAGGCCTTTCTTTAGTAAATGATGTCCTGTGTGTGCTAAGTGAACTAAAATTATTCACTGTGTATCTGACTTACAGATCGACTCCTTTAAGTGCTAAGGAATCAATCACTCTGTTTTTCAATTGTTGTTTAGTCCTTAAATTGTGTCTGAATTTTTTTGACCCTAAATTCCAACTAACTTTACAACATTCTTAAGGGCTGTCTCAAATGAAATACCTCACATTGAAGAATAAAATATAAAGCTACAAATTCGGAGTAATTGTTTTTTTCTTTTTTTTTTAAACTGTATGTCTGAATGCACTTAAAAAAAAAAAAAAGATATCCTCAAAACTTTTCCAAGAAATGACACAAAAGCATAGGTGAAGTCAACTTAGTGAGAAATAACTATAAATTTGGGCACTTTGAGGTAAGTTGAAACAGGACATGGCAATCCACTCCGGTATCCTTGCCTGGAGAATCTCCATGCACAGAGAACACTAGGGGGCTAAAATTCATGGGGTTGCAAAGAGTCAGACATGACTGAGCAACTGAGCACAGCCCAAGGAAGAGTATCCAATTTGTGATTCATTAAGCAACAGGCTTGATGATAAAAGTCCACATGATACAGATGGCGATGAGGATGCAATGAAGGAGAAGAGCCTGGGAGCTGAGAAGCACTACTGAGCTGCTGTGCCAGCCTTGAACTCCCTTCCAGTGGGTTTTTTCTTAAAAAGAAACAGTAAAGTCTCTACATGGTTATGCCAGTTGGATTCTGTTATTTGCATCTGTATACATTACTAACAATGAGTCTGATGGACTTCTAAAATAAAAGGTAGAAACCCAAGACAGTTGAATTGTTTTTAATAAAGTAAGAGGAAGCTTGTATTGAGAGACTGACTGCTCTGCAGAAATGTGAAGGGGATATGGGGGTTAGGGTAACCAATTCAGGGTGATTGGAAGAGACCTAAGGAAAGCCATAATCACTGACAAATCCACTAAGGTTGCAATTAGTCAACAGTTTTTTAAAGTTATATGGGACACTGATTTTGAAACTGTTTCCTCTGCTATGTTGGCTCTTGGGCTTCCCTGGTGGCTCAGAGGGTAAAGCATCTGCCTGCAATGCAGGAGACCTGGGTTCGATCCCTGGGTCTGGAAGATCCCCTGGAGAAGGAAATGGCAACTCACTCCAGTACCCTTGCCTGGAGAATCCCATGGACAGAGGAGCCTGGTAGGCTACAGTCCATGGGGTCGCAAAGAGTTGGACATGACTGAGGGACTTCATTCACTCACCTCTCAACCTAAAAGACGGCTGCATGTAACAGTGTTATGTTGATGAAATGAGAAAGGCACGTGAGGGGCAAGGCACTGAAATAATTTGAGGATGCCAGCCACAGTGGAGACAGCTGGCTCTAAACTTTTCATAACATATAAGATGGTAGATTGTAACATTTTGTTTGGTTATTAAAAGAAATGTCAATCCTGGAATGAAAGGCTGAAGAACCCAAGGATAGCTTCATCCTTGAAATGGAAGCCTTGAACACCTATATGGAGGGGACTGATGGTCTTATACGTGGTTCTCTCACAGAAAAGTCAATCCCTAGGGTTTTTGTTTTCTTTTCCCTAAAAGTCATTTTATAGTTTGAGTTGGAACTCAGAACTCCTATTTCTATACAAACAATATAACAAAAGAGGGTTGCATTCTCAGGACTTGTGATTAAACTCCGCAACTTAACTTTGTTTTGCTCTGTTCACTGTTTGATTTAGGTCAGATAGTGCTTCTCCAAGAGGCAGCTAAGGAATCTGGACTCCTTCTGGCATGTGAGCCAATATCTGAACATCCTTTGCTTCTAAGCCTACAGACAGAGGAGCTAATTATCTCATGGGAAACTAGGGATCAAGCCTGGACATGACAGACATTACTTCTGCCCATGTTCTGCTGGCCAGACTAATCACGAGGCTCCAGCCTAACTGCAAGGGAGGCTGGGAAACAGTTCTCCTTTGTGACCAGGAAGAAGAAAAAGGCATATGGGCCCCTTGCATCTACTTGAAAGGTTTGTGAGGATTAAATGAAGGGACAGCACATTCTAGGTTCTTGTCAAGCATGTTCTTCCTTGCTTTATAAAAAGCTAAGCACATTCTACTGGTGACAAGTTGCAGTGGTGGTGGGTTCTGTTACAAAGGACTCCAGGGAAGGTGAAGAAAATCAGGTACAGACTCTGGTAGAGTTAAGCAGAGGTCGTGGTAACCTGAAAGACAGGTAGAGAACAAGAGAACCTAAGAACTGAGAGTGAGATGAAAGGGTGCCTACAAAGTCAGGACAAATTTAAGAAGAGGAGAAAGAGGTAATATGGGCTTTGGCTGGGATAAAGAGCAGGGCCTTCCAGGGGAGGCATGGTAGGACAAAGGTGGAAGGAAAGAGCATCTAAGAAAATGTACAGGTAACTTTTGGAAGGCAAGGGAGTGCTTAGTACCTCAGTGAGTGACTCCCTCAACTACTAAAGCTGCATGGAGTCAAAGGTGAGTGGAAAAGCCACTGAAGAAAAGACCACCTTTTACTAAAATTAGAGAATTCTCTTAGTGGACCTAAAATATAACACTAAAAAATGATACAATGTAAAGCAATTACTGCCAAATACTTTTAGAGAGTCCAGTTTTTAGTTTCCCTAAAATTACTTATATTGAAACATTTAAATATAACTGAAGAATGCAATATGTTAACTCTGATTGGATCAAGTTGGGGGCAGGACACAAGCGATCAAAAATACTGTTGGTATTTTATGCTTGAAATTTGCTAAAAAGGTAGACTTTAAACTACTTTTAAGTACCCCAACAAACACACAGAAGGAACTATGTGAGGTAATGACTTTGTTAACCTTATTGTGGTAATCATTTCACAGTATGTTCCCTTTTCAGTTTTTACTTTCACGAGTTGGAGAAGGAAATGGCACCCCACTCCAGTGTTCTTGCCTGGAGAATCCTAGGGACGGGGGAGCCTGGTGGGCTGCCGTCTATGGGGTCGCACAGAGTCAGACACAACTGAAGCGATTTAGCAGCAGCAGCAGCAGACACATTAAATCATCACGCTGTGATACAATGCTATCTGTCAATTATACCCCACCAAAGCTGGAAAAAAATGCTGTTGGGACAATTGGGAAAATTTAAATGGGAATTAAGTTTAGATATAGATTTTTGTTAATTTTTTAGGTCTGATTAAAGGTTGGGCTTAGGTATATTCTTTTCTTAATTGATATCTGTTGAAATATTACCTAAGGAAAAGGATGAAGCATTAGGATGCCTGCAATTTAGTCTCAGATGGTTCAGAAAAAGTACATAAGGCAAATATAGCAAAATGTTAACCATGACTGAATCTAGGTGGAAGGTGTATGAAAAGAAGTTATACTATTCTTTCAGCACATTTTAAAAAATTGTCATAGTGAAAAATCTAAAAACTATCAGTAAGATCAAAGCTTCTAGCCTGTGACCACTTATTTGCTTATCAAGACAATAAAGCAGTCATCTGTCTATCTGTCTACGTCTGTGTGCTAAGTCACTTCAGTTGTGTCCGACTCTGTGACCCGATGGACCATAGCCCACCACCAGGCTCTTCTGTCTACGGGATTCCCGAAGCAAGAACCTTGGAGTGGGCTGTCATGCTCTCTTCCAGGGGGGCTTCTTGACCCAGGAATTAAACGCACATCTCTTACATCTCCTGCATTGGCAGGTGGGTTCTATACCACTAGTGCCACCAAGGAAGCCTATATATATATATATATACACACACATATACACATATATGTTGGAGAAGGAAATGGCAACCCACTCCAGTATTCTTTCCTGGAAAATCCCATGGACGGAGGAACGTGGCAGGCTGCAGTCCATGCGGGTCGCAAAGAGTAGGACATAACTGAGTGACTAACACACACACACACAGAGACACATGCATGTGTGCGCATATATACTTATGGCTGAGTTGCATTGTTGTATAGCAGAAACCAGCACCATGTTGTGAAGCAATTTTCCTCCAACTGAAAGGAAAGAATGCATCATCAGATAGTTCACACAGTCTTAGCTGGTGTTAGCTGAGGTAAAGTATCAAGCCTGGGACATACTGGCTGCTGCTGCTGTTTAGCTGCTTCAGTCGTGTCCAACTCTGTGCAACCCCATAGTCTGTAGCCCCACAGGCTCCTCTGTCCTTGGGGATTCTCCAGGCAAGAATACTAGAGTGGGCTGCCATGCCCTCCTCCAGGGGATCTTCCCTATCCAGGGAACAAACCCAGGTCTCCCACATTGCAGGTGGGTCCTTTACTGTCTGAGACACCTGGGAAGCCGAGGACATATTGGCACCAGGCTACAAGCCCCATCCAGCCAGGACACCCCTGCTTTCACCGTTATATGTTCAGCACTTAGTCCAGTGCTAGGAAATAGGTGACAAGTACATTTCTGTTCATTAAATGGGGAAGTAAATGTGAAAATCCTGTGCTTTGGATAGATATTCTAACCCTTTTGTTTTCACTATATCATTACTCCCTGGAAGACCAAAAATATACAAATAATATTTATAGATCTAGTACCTTTAGCAACTCCCTACTGTTAACTCAATAAAACAACTTTGAATTTCAAGCCAAAACATTTAGAAACCTTGCCTTTTCAGAGTTAAGTTACATGTAAGCATACCTTAATATTTTTATGAAGTCATTTTCTTTAACTGTTTCACTCAATATTTTATTTTAAAAATAATGGCTAGACTTTACTAAAGATAGTGACTATTAATGACAAAATCAAATGAAAGATTCTTCTGAAACTTTAAAGCTAAATTATCAAATATATCAAGTGATTCAAACCTATATTAATTTAATTTTCCATTATAACTAGCAGTCAACTATCATTCATTTTCAGAATCAATCTTTTTGCAAACCAAGATGATGATGAAGGCCACACAGGGACAATCTCATCAAACAGTTGATACGTTTTCTAGATTGATGTGTTCTTGTATTTAACAATGTCATCAAGCTCTGGTATCTTTCAACAATTTTAACAGCACTGTGATATTATTAAGGAGCTGACCACCAAATCCAAGGGCCTTTGCTGTATCATTTGATATGACCAACCACTGCTTTATTCTGCAGTTCTTCTTTCAGATGTTGAGGAAGTATGGTTTTTCTCTGAAGAGGCCAGGCGTGAAGTGATAGACTGGCTGTAAGCGATGAAGGAGAGAGTGGCGAAACCTTTTTTAAAAGCAGGTTTCCATGTAGCCCCTTTTTAGCACCATCACTTATATTAATATTTAAAATTTTTATTCTTTTATTTTTATGTATACCAATCTTAATCTGATTCTAGAGCTATTAGACTTAAAGTAACCTTATCCAATGGTAGAATATGAGGTTTGCCATCTGGAAGTGAACAACATTCCACAGATTAGGGGAACTAATTTCCCTTGCTGCCTGAGTGTCAGTATGATGTAACAGCAAACGATCTATTTGAAGACTTGGGGCTGAGTCCAGGCTTCCTTTTTATTTAATCTTCTGACCCTGGTTAAGTGAGCTAATTTCTGTGGTTCTTCATCCAATCTTAAAATGTCACTCACTCCTAACAAAGAACTGACAGATAAGAACATGATAAAATAGTCAAATCCCTTGGGAAAATTTGTCAGGTAGTGACATGGATGGTTAATGAAAAAAAATCTGTGCAGGTTAAACAATTTGTTACATAGTTGCCTATAAAATACAAAGCAAGAGTTTAGTTCCACAGGTTCATTGAATAAACATCTGACTACACAGGAGGAAAACTAAGTCACCCCAAAGCACCACGAGGGATTCCAGGAACAATTTAATAGTTCAAAGTGTGACATTATTTTGGAGTGTAAAAAATATAGCCTTATAGACCTACTCTAAGAATTTTATCCTCAAATTCATGAGATAATTAGACAAACTATTAATATAATTATCCGAGCGGAGAGAAAAGGGAGGGGGTGGGGGAGAGAACGGTTGCTAGGTAACGTGCGTCATTGTTGCGCGCCGTTTTCTGCCCGCCCCTCTGTCTGGAGTGAGGCGAGAGCCCCGCAGTGAGCGAGGGAGACAGCGAGCTGAGCTCCGGGCGCTACCCGCAGGACCTCTGCCCTGACCTGGGCCGGCGGGAGCCGCGGCCGCCTGTCGTCTCCCCCCTCACCTTCTCGGCCGGCAGCTGCGGCTGCACACGCTGGAGCCCGAGCCGGAGCCGGTGGCTAGGGGCCAGGGAGGTGGCTACCTTGGGCCGGGACTAGTCCGCTGCTCCGCTGGGAGAGAACGCTGAGGAGGGGCCTATCACACAAGCACGTGCATCTCTTCGGAGGCCCTGCCGGTCTATATGTGCAGGCTACCACCTTCTCTTAGCCCCAGAGAGACATTTGTAATTCTCCACATCTGCTCCTGCTGCCCTTTGCTCAGCAAGCCACTGCTGAGAGCAAGGATGCACTGTCCTTGGCCTCATAAACAGCTTTAGATCTTCTCCAGGGGTCTCTAACATCTGGGATCTAATGCCTGATGATCCAAAGTGGGGCTGATGTAATGATAATAAGAATAAAGTGCACAAGAAATGTGACGCACTTGAATCATCCCCAAACCACTCCCCCAACCAGGGTCCATGGAAAATTGTCTTCCATTAAACCAGACCCTAGTGCCAAAAATGTTGGGGACTGCTGCTCTGGACCTTCTACTGAAGGTCAGTTCCCTTCATTTTACCCCCCACCATCTTTTCACCAAATCTCAGATATGTTTTGACTCATAATTAGAAAAATCCATGGCCATCTCCAGACACCCAAAGCCAACTAACAGTGTCTTTTCTGAGACCTTCTCTGAAGTTAACAATATTTCCAATAACCACTTCTCAGACATGACCAAACTTGCTGAGATTTTGGGCTTTCCAAGTCTCTTATCTCCCCCAAACTTCAATATTTCCTTTCTACTGAATATCTCATTAAAGTTCTACTTCAGTGACACCTATTCTCAGAACCTTCTGAATTACATGGAGGAATAGAATTGCCAGATTGACTTCTAGAGGGCCTTCTGTTCTCTCTGCCTCTGGGCAGGAGAGTAATGGAACAAAGTATTTTGCCAAGAACAGCAGCATACAATACCTGGCAAGACACAAAATATGTATTTGGATGGCTGGGAGAAAGGCTTGGAAACTCGAATAGCAGCCTAAGCAATTATAGAGACAGGCACATGATCTCCTCTGAGGAGCTGGGTCTGAGCCACAGGAGGAATAGAGCACAGTTTGTGCATTTCCAGGTAAGTTTAATTTAAAAAAGAAAAGGAAGAGAGAAATCTCTTTCTTTGATTGTCTCAGAATGTTGTATCTAAAAGGAAGAAACAGACTATAGGTAAAGATAAACTTGTGGCTAATGTTAAGATTAAAAGAGTCATCTTGATATTTGCTAGAGGGTCTTAGGAATGTATCCAAGAAAAAGAAAATGTAATTGAAAACAAATATAGCAAAGTCAGCATCATTAAAAGCCAGCAGATTGGTAAAGTTTTAAATATACAAGCAACTGGGCAAAGGTTCTGAAGCCAATGGGAGTGAGGGGCAGGGAGAGGCTGAACATAACCGAGCTTCCTAACTGGAATTCAGACATTCTTGCTGTTAAAGTATGATAAACCATCTCTTAATACAACACATGGAACTCATCAGCAGTAAAGTATAAATGAACAGCTACAGATTAAAATAATCTGTTTTTGAACAACGATCAAGACGTGAAGCTAAAAGTAGACACACTGAATAACAATGTGAAGGTATTTGGGGCTGGCTCAACATACTGTGAATCAGAAAGCTAGAAAGGTTGTCCACAGCTGTCTCCTCCTGAGTGGGGAGAGGTGTTGCTTGTTTGGAGTTTTCAACTGCCTATATTTCCTGTAGACTATTTCACACCTTCCCATTCCCTCATCCTTCTATGAATCCTACTGTTCTCTTTTCAAACCCAGCTTAGATATCCTCCCCTGCTCCCAACATCACACCCTTCTCTGTGGGCCCGCAGGACCTAGAACACCTCTGTACTGCTGTACTCTGCATGTTCTTTCATAATTTGTTTGTTTACATGTCTGTCCCCTCCACTCGCCCAGGAGATCATCAACAAAGCATCTCACCCCACAGGACTGTCACAGAAAAGAAGTTCAGAGCATATGTGTGAATTTGAAATAAATCAAAAATTGGTTGGAGTCCTCAGATCTCTCACAGTGGGGTCTGTTCAGGCTAGGTTTCTCTGACAGCTATTTCTAAAGCAGATTTTCTTTTTAAATTATTGTTGAAAACTCATGGAGTTATATGCCTCTTAGATACAGGTCAGAAGGCTCCAGCTTTGCTGGTAAATGTCAGAGCAATCTCACACATCCTAAAGTTGCCATATTTTATTCCAGTGCATTTCATATCAATTCTTAATTGCTTGGTGAAAATGTTCTTCTTATTTTTTTCTGAACTAGCACTTAGGGGTTGCATTCAAACACAGGGAAAGTAGGTCTTATCACAAGCCACTGTTCTAGCTCCACCCCTCCTTCCAGAGAGCAATACTCATTTATGAGAACCCCCACCCACTGCAGCTTCGCCTTCAGCTTAGGCCACCTGGACCTAACTGAGCTTCCATTCCGGGTCCTACTTAGTGTCTCACCCACTGTGTGTTTGTCTTATGCCCCTTGGGTCCTTTCACAGCATCTTGCAAAATGATTAACACACAAAAGATACTCAATAAAAACTTGCTGAGTTTGTTTTTTGAAAATCAAACTGTTTTGTGAGCACTAAATTTCAAATTAAAGTTATCTTTTCCACCAGAACTAGTGAAAGTGGAGACTTTTCCATTCAGTTCCAAGAGTCAAAATATTTTCCTTGAAGCATAAGCATGACAAAATTGCTGCTAACATTTACTGAATGTTTACTCTGTGCCAGGTGATATTTTTTAAATTGAAATACAGCTGCTGTACAATGTAAGTTACAGGTGCACAATATAGTGACATAATCTTTAGAGATTATACTCCATTTGGAGAAGACTCTTGAGAGTCCCTTGGACTGCAAGGAGATCCAACCAGTCAATCCTAAAGGAAATCAGTCCTGAGTATTCATTGGAAGGACTGATGCTGAAGCTGAAGCTCCAGTACTTTGGCCACCAGATGCAAAGAACTGACTCATTGGGAAAGACTCTGATGCTGGGAAAGATTGAAGGCAGGAGAAGGAGATGACAGAGGATGAGATGGTTGGATGGCATCACCAACTCCGTGGACATGAGTTTGAGCAAGCTCCAGAATTTGGTGATGACAGGGAAGCCTGGTGCGCTGCAGTCCATGGGGTTGCAAAGAGTCAGACACAACTGAGCAACTGAACTGAATACTCCATTTATAGTTATTATAAGATACTGCTATATTCCCCATGTTGTACAACATTTTTATAGTTAACGTTATATCTGTATTTGCTTTTGAATTCATTCTCTTACTTTACATAATAACCTGAGACATAGAGGTTTTTATCACCACTCATGATACAGAAAAGTGTGTTAGTCGCTCAGTTGTGTCTGACTCTTTGCAATCCCACAGACTGTAGCACGCCAGGCTCCTCTGTCCATGGGGATTCTCCAGGCAAAAATACTGGAGTGGGCTGCCATTTCCTCCTCCAGGGGATCTTCCCGNACATAGAGGTTTTTATCACCACTCGTGATACAGAAAAGTGTGTTAGTCGCTCAGTTGTGTCTGACTCTTTGCAACCCCACAGACTGTAGCACGCCAGGCTCCTCTGTCCATGGGGATTCTCCAGGCAAAAATACTGGAGTGGGTTGCCATTTCCTTCTCCAGGGGATCTTCCCAATCCAAGGAATCTGTGATACAGAAACGGTGACATTTATTCAACATTATGCAGCTCAGAAATGAAAGAAGCAGAATGTGAACCAAGCTCAGTATTTTCTACTACATCACTCTTTAATAGACACAAACTGGAAGGTTCTCCCTTGGTCATCCAGTGGTTAAGAATCTCCCTTGCAGTACAAGGGACGCAGGCTCAATTTGGGGAACTAAGATCCAACATGCCATGTAGCAACTAAGCCTGAGCACCACAGCTTGAGGGTCTGTGTATCCCAACGAAAGAGCCTGCATGACTCAAAGAAGATGGCATGTGCCGCAGCCTAAATAAAATAAATTAATAAGTGTCCTTAAAAATAGACATAGACTTAATGTCCCCCAAATCCTTTCTTTCCACTTTTTCACTCTCAGTGGTGCCCAGATTCTTATTTCAAACTGCCCCTTCCAATCTCGACTTTTGATTAGAAAATGTAAGGACAATTTTTTTTCTAATTCCAAATAATTCTCTTATCATTGCCAACACCAGCCCCCCTGGGCTTCAGAAACTGCTAAGCCCCATAGGTTCACATCAATCTAGTGTTTTGAACATATTATATAACGTGACATTTACCCCTTCGTGTTATTTAACAAGTTCTTTCTTTTTCCTCCCTCGGGAGAAATTCAATGCCTTTTTCAAAGACTCTGATCAAACAGGTGAGCATCAAGGGGAAACACTGTGGCTTCTCTCCAGATACTGTGGGAATCCCTAACAATGGGATATTTGGAGAGGTTTTCTGAGACCACGTTAAAGCCTGACTGTGTTGCTTTTGTCTTCCAGCTGCTGTGTGGATGGGCCTGGTTTTGTCTGTTCTGTAAGAAGGGAAAGCAAACACAAGAAGCCTCGCCTGGGAGATAACACCTAGAGAGAGGGAAATCTGTGATAGTCTGTCTCCCTCTCCACGGTAGTCAGTCCTGGAGCCCATGTGCTTCCCCACATCCCTTTTTGCCACCTTTCTCAGCACCCCCTTTGCCCAGACTATGCCAGCAGCTCCTCATTTGTCTCCCATTTCCGCTCTTGCCATCCTCTACCCCCACGCAGCTTCCTACATAGGAGTCAGAGCGATATTTTCAGAACACCAATCTGTACGTGTAACTCTTCTAGTTAAACCCATCAGAGCTTCTCACTGCTTTTTTAAAAACTAACATTTTATCGGAGCAAGGTTTACTTACAGCGTTGTGCTAGCTTCTGCTGTACAGCAAAGTGAATCAGCCATAAGTATACATGTGCTGTTAGGTTGCTAAGTGTCCAACTCTTTGCAACCCCATGGACTGTAGTCCACCAGGCTCCTGTGTCCATGAGATTCTCCAGGCAAGAATACTGGAGTGGGTTGCCATTTCCTTCTCCAGGAGATCTTCCTGACGCAGGGACTGAACCTGTGTATCCTGCGTTACGGGCAGATTCTTTTACCTCTGAGACATTAGGCAAGCCCATGTATATGTATGCTGCTGCTGCTGCTAAGTCGCTTCAGTCGTGTCCAACTCTGTGTGACCCCATAGACAGAAGCCCACCAGGCTCCCCTGTCTCTGAGATTCTCCAGGCAAGAACACTGGAGTGGGTTGCCATTTCCTTCTCTAGTGCATGAAAGTGAAAAGTGAAAGGGAAGTCGCTCAGTCGTGTCCAACTCTTAGCAACCCCTCTTTTTTTTGGATTTCCTTCCTATTTAGGTCACCACAGAGCATTGAGTAGAGTTTCCTGTGCTATGCAGTAGATCCCTATTAGTTTTCTTTTATATATGTTCCCATTGCTTTTTGAAAGCAAAAGCCTTCAACCAGTATTTAGGCACTTTGTGGTCTGGCCCCTGCTCACCTCCCCATCCTCATCTTCCCCAACTCTTTTCTATTTCTGCCTTGCAGCCACATTAGCGTAGTTTACGCTTTCATGAAGAAGCCAGACTATTCCCTCTGTCAGGAATTCTGTCCCCAGGGCCAATCTTCTCCTGGATAACAATCGCTGACTCTTGGATCTCAGCTTAAATATTATTACCTCCTAAGAAACCTTCCCAGATCTGTAAACTAGGCTAGGGAGCCCCTTAATAACCCTCACAGAACATTATACATCTCCTCTGTGATCACATTTTAACTAATCATTTCTGTGGTTGTTTATTTGATGGCTCAGGACCATGCCTGTCCTTTTACAGTTGACTTGAGCTTCCCAGGTGGCACTAGTGGTAAAGAACATGTTTGCCAATGCAGGAGATATAAGAAATGCGGGTTCCATCCCTGGGTCAGGAAGATCCCCTGGAGGAGGGTATGGCAACCCACTCCAGTACTCATGCCTGGAGAATCCCATATATAGGGGAGCCTCGCAGGCTAGGGTCCATAGGGTTGCAAAGAGTCTAACACAACTGAAATGACTCAGCACGCACTCACGCACAGTTGGGCTAGTTTCTAGAGGATTCAATAGCCCCAACACCCAAATCTCAAACCTCTTAGGCTTCATGGTTTCTGGAAAGTTCTGAATGGCCAGGACCCTGTTGATGCCCATAACTCAGATCAATGGAGGATAAAGAGGCGGGCAATCAACCAGGGTTCTTCCCGAGAAAGCAGAATCTCTGCCCAGTTTCCCCAGAGAACTCTATGTCACAAAGAAACGAGGCAAGGCTCATCAGTAAGCCTTGAGCCTGAGTTTTGTGTCAGCGGAGCACCGTGTTCTGCGGGTTTTTGTCGGGGGACCAGGCATTCCTAAAAATCTCCATCTCCCACTCTCTTCACTGCTGCCAGCGGCAGCGCTGTTCTGTATGACAAGCCATCAGTTCCAGGACAGACAGAGCCAAGTAAGATCTTCATAAGATTTTGTTGAAGTAGAAGGGTAAAAAAAATAAATAAAAAACAGGAGCTAGGAATATAGCTAATCTGACCCTTTAGGGCCCATCGAGACAATTACAGATCAGATGTGAAATACAGTGCTGGTCATTATTTAAAGGAGAAAGTGTGGGGAAAGGAGACAAATATGAAAACAAAAACACAGTTGTTCATTCCCATTCTGTATTAGTTTTCTATTCTGTGTAACAAATTATCACAAACCAACAGTTTAAAACTTAAAATACTTTCCCTAGTTTAGAAGTCCAGGCATGATGTAACTGGGTCCTCTGCCCAAGGTCTCACAAGCCTGGGGTCTCAACCAGACCTGGGGTCTCATCTGACACTTGGGGTTCTCTTCCAAGCTCATGTGGTTGCGGTTGGTAGTTTCAGGGAGGAAAAAACTTTCCTCTATTCTTCTAGGCTTTTGTGGCTAGTTGAAGAATTTAAAAAATGAGGCACTCACCAAAATGGCTGAAACCCTCACCTTAAATACTACTTTCAGCTAAAGACCAAAGAAGATGTTGAAGGTAGTGTTTTAGGACTTCACAGGGGAGGAAAATGATTCACATGAAGATGGAAAAGCAAATGTTTGGCAAATAAATGTTTGCTGGGCCAGGGAGAGACAATGGGACACAGAATGGACTCTGATCTCTACACCCTGCCTAGAATTTCCCCTGCTAGCAGAGTCAGACACAACTGAAGCGACTTAGCAGCAGCAGCAGCAGCAGCCCTGACCCATATTCTTTGTGGATTATCTGTGGTGATAACTCTATTCTGGGAGCAAACCCTCTAAATCCTTTAGGCAGTTAAGGGGGAAGGTCAAAGTTCCTTTCTGAGTCTTTTAAGCTTTGATTGTTTTCAATGCAAAATAACCCACATGCCAAAGAGACATTGGAGGGTGGCCAATTTTGTTTCCCTAAAGTTGAATTCAGTTTTTTTTGTAGCTATAGAACTCATTCATTTTTTTAAGGCCAGTAAGAGAACAATGAGTCTGATTTGTAGACCCGCTTTTATGGACATGGGCAGCGGGGAGGAGAGGGTGAGACGTTTGGAAAGAGTAACATGGAAACTCATATTCAGTTCAGTTCAGTCACTCAGTTGTGTCCGACTCTTTGCGACCCCATGAATCGCAGCACGCCAGGCCTCCCTGTCCATCACCAACTCCCGGAGTTCACTCAGATTCATGTCCATCGAGTCAGTGATGCCATCCAGCCATCTCATCCTCTGTCGTCCCCTTCTCCTCCTGCCCCCAATCTCTCCCAGTATCAGTCTTTTCCAATGAGTCAATTCTTTGCATGAGGCAGACAAAGTACTGGAGTTTCAGCTTTAGCATCATTCCTTCCAAAGAAATCCCAGGGCTGCGATGCTTTGGAAACTCATATTACCATATGTAAAATAGATAGCCAACAGGAATTTACTGTATGTCTCAGGGAACCCAAACAGGGGCGCTGGATCAACCTAGAGGGATGGCATGGGGAGGAAGATGGGAGGGAGGTTCAAAAGGGAGGGGACATACGTGTACCTGTGGCTGATTCATGTTGAAGTTTGTCAGAAAACAAAATTCTGTAAAGCAATTATCCTTCAATAAAAAAAATTAATAAAAAAGAAAAGAATCCACCTGCCAGTGCAGGGACATGGGTTCAATCCCAGGAAAATTCCACATGCCAAGAGGTAACTAAACTGCTGCACCCCACTTACTGAGTTCATGCCCTAGAGCCGATGCTCCGCAACAACAGAAACCACTGCAAGAAGCCCATGCACCCCAGCTAGAGGGTAGCCTCCACTCGCTGGAACCAGAGAAAGTCCACGAGCATCAGTGAAGACCCAGCACAGCCAAAAATAAATAAATGAAAGAGTGAAAACATTTAAAAAATTTTTTACCTGGTTAGGCCAGACCTACCCAGCATAAGCTCTTATTTGATTAACTTAAAATCAGCTTATTAGGGATTGCAAAATTCCCTCATTCTGTGCTTTATGGGTTAGAACCAAGTTACAGCTCCCTGCTTCCCACAACTCAAGGTGAGGGGATTACACAGAAATGTACATACCAAGGATAGACATCAAAGGAGGTCATATTAAAGTTCTACCAACCACATCTTTCATTCATTGAGCTTTTGTGGTGTGTGTGTGTGTGGTTCACACAGAAATCAACTTGCTCCTACTCACTTCAACAAACTCAGGGAAAGTTGTCTTAAGGAAATAAGGATGCCTTGTGGACCAAGGGAAGTAACGCAGCTTGGCCTGGACAAAAAACCGGGATTAGGCTGTGGAATGCTGTAAGGAAAGCTGTGTTTCTCTGTGCGTTTTCTTCATCATTGTCACTCTCTGTGGACTGACTTTATCTGATCCCCACTTGACTCTGCAGTTCCAAGCCCATGCTGTCTCTGGTATCCAGTGGAATCCATCTCTCTCTCTCTCTCCCTCTCTCCCTGCTGCCCTCTAGTGCTAACGTCTGCTCACCTTCAGAGCAGTCATCTCTGGCCACAGTGGGGATACACATCCCGATCATAGCCGCCACCATGGTGACCATGTAGCGGGAGAAGAGGGGGTTAGTCCTCAAAGAGGCTGAGGCCCCACTGCATGGTGTAAGGAATTGTCAGTGGCTGGTCTGCATTATCCCCCATCTTCCTGTTCGTGATTTAGTAGCAAGGCTCCTCAGGTTGCAGTGGAGGAGGCGGGAGAGTTATGTTTAATTGCTAATGTGTTTAAAACGATGCTCCCAAGACCACAGCACTTCGAGGAAAAGTCATCCTACTGGAAGAACGCGGCAGCAGCAGAGGACGTAGGTGCAGGCTCGGGGGGCCCAAGTTAGGGACAGAGCCACAGTCACGTCGGACAAAACCTTTCCTCGAAATGGCTGAGAAAGCGCACGCTTTGAGTAAGTGCACAGAGCCAAAAAAGATCTGAGTAACAAAAGCCCTGGAGGAGGAAGGGGATGTTCCAGCACAGACCGTACAGCTCAAGTTCTGTTAAGAACAAAGTGAGACTCAGAGAGGGTAATCCAGATGGGGCCTGTTGTTTAAACCCAGCCGTGCTGCTTGAGACTCTGTCAACCCTTACTTATGAGAAATCAGTATCAGAATCTCTGTGCATCTTAGAGCTGGCTTATACGCAGGTACACAGTGACGTGTAAACCCGGGGTAGTCCTTACCTTCGGGTGTGGGTGCATTACCATCGAATCCTCTGTGATCTTCCTATAGTTCCAAGTTAAAGGATCATTCCNTCTGTGCATCTTAGAGCTGGCTTATACGCAGGTACACAGTGACGTGTAAACCTGGGGTAGTCCTTACCTTCGGGTGTGGGTGCATTACCATCGAATCCTCTGTGATCTTCCTATAGTTCCAAGTTAAAGGATCATTCCCAATGTTGTCATACTTGTGTAAATGAGCATTTGATGATCACAATTGATGATCACAAACAAGATTCTGAGGTCAGAGTGGGCCCAACTAATTAAATACTCCCCAGTCCCATGCTGTTAAAGACCTTAGTTTCAGTGAGGTTTATTTACATCCGGGTGTTCTTCCCAGGTGGTACTAGTAGTAAAGAACTTATCTAATGCAAGTAGACATAAGAGAAGTGGGTTCAGTCCTTGGGTCGGGAAGATCCCCTGCAGAAGGGCACGGCAACCCACTCCAGTATTCTTGCCTGGAGAATCCCTCGGATAGACGAGCCTGGCAGGCTACAGTCCATAGGGTCGCCAAGAGTTGGACACGACTGAAACGACTTAGCATGCACACACTGTTCTACATGTTACAAAAAGATTCTCAAAGTCGGAGATTGAACCTGGCTAGTGTTTAAGTTCTACGAGGTGACAGAGGCCAAAACCAAATTATCTCTGTCTTGTGGTGCCAGCACAAATCAATCACATCCTCAAGAAATGTGGGATTAAAAAAAAAAATTATTGTAGTTGATTGACAATGTCGTGTTAATTTTTCACGGACAACAAAGTGACTCAGTTATACATATGTATCTATATATATTCTTGTTCATATTCTTTTCCATTATGGTTTATCACAGGATATTGAATATAGTTCCCTGTGCTATACAGTAGGACCTTGTTGTTTATCGCTCTTATATATAAAAGCTTGCATCCCCTAATCTCCCTTCTCTCTCCCACCACCCTCCACCTCGGCAATAAATGTTTATTGAATGAAAAAAAAAATATTCTGGATTTTTGTATCATATAATCATTATAATTATAACCTGCTCTTTGTCCTGGTAGACTGTGATTTTTTAGAACTGCACAGTCTAGGATGGTCACCATGAGCCACATTCAGAATTTTAAATTTCAATTAATTAAAGTTTTAAAATTCAGTTTCTTCACTGTAATAGCCACATTTCAGGTGCTTAGTAAGTGCATGTGGCAAGTGGTGCCAAATAGTACTTTCCCAGGAGTACCGAGTTTTATTGGCCAGCATTGCTCTTGAAGGCAGAGACTTCCTCAGTTTCCCTCACAGATTCTGTATCAGGGTGCATACATAGTGTTCAACCATCATTTCTTGAAGAGTCTAATGAAGACCATTAGACTCTCCTGGAAATCTCAGCCTAGCCTTCATTTCTGGATGAAGACCCCACTGAGTTCCATGCTCCCCCCCGAGACTGAGGCGAATCCCTAGTGTGTCAGATTCTGACTCTGACCTCACACAGTACACAAAAATTGACTCAAAATGGATTAAAGACATAACCCGCAATTATAAAAGTTCTGAAAGAAAACACCAGGGAAAATCTTCATGCCATTGATACTGGCAATGATTTCATGAATATGACTCCAAAAGCACAGGCAACAAAACCAAAAATAAACAAGTGAGACTACATCGAGCTAAAGCTTCTGCATGGCAAAGGAACCATCAACCAACCATCGACAGTGAAAAGGCAACCTATGGAATGGGAGGAGATATTTGCAAATTATATGCATGGTTTGCAACTATATATACTATGATAAGGGGTTAATCTCCAAAATATACAAGGAATTCTTATAGTTCAACAGCAAAGAAAGAAAAAAAAAGCTCTAATAAACCCAATAAGAACTCAAACAGACGTTTCTCCGAAGAAGACACACAAATGCCCAAAAAGTGCATGAAAAATGCTCAAAGTCACCAGTTATCAGGGAAATGCACATCAAAATCAAGATGAGATATCACTTCACACTTATCAGAATGCTATAATTGAAAAAACAAAAGATAATGAGTGTTGTCAAGGATGTGAAGAATTGGAACAAAGCACACCTTTTTAGGGGAATGCAAAATGGTGCACAGCTGTGTAAAATATTATGGAAGTCCTTCAAAAAAATTAAAAATAGAACTACAATATGATCCAATAATCCCACTTGTGTGTATTTATCCAAAATAATTGAGATCAGAATCTTGAAGAGCTATTAGTCTCCTATGTTCACTGCAGCCCTTTTCACAACAGTCAAGATGTGGAAGCAACCTAGATGTCCATCAACAAGTGAATAAATATGATATATACTTACAATGGAAGTAATGTTTGGTTTTAAAAAGAGAAAAAGTCTGCATATGCAGCCGTATGGATGAGCCTTGAGGATATTATGCTAATTGAAATAGGCCAATCACAGATAGACAAATATTGCACAATTCCACTTACATGAGGTATCTGAAACAGTCACATATACAGAATGAAAGAGTAGAATGGTGCTCACTCGGCTGGAGAGAGGGGAAAGTGGGGAATTACTAATCAATGGACATCGTTTCAGTTAAGCAAGATGACGTGCTGTTCAACATTGTGCCTACCGTCAAAAATTATTTATTGTACACTTTATTATTTATTGTACACTTAAACATTTGTTGAGGGGTACATTAACAAATGTGTTCTTGCCACAATAAAAGTAACAAGTTTCTGCTTCCTAGAAAAATAGCCCATCCCTTGCAGCCCTGTCTAGCTTCCAGGCTGTAAAGCCCTTGAGATGTGGGCTGGCACTGATGACTGCACCTCCAGCCTTTGGCTCAATGGTTGACACTCAGGTAAGTTTATCAAACAAAATCGAGTAGGGAGTATAAATTGATGGCTTCGAGCAACGTCTTTGTTACTTGCCAAATTGATGACAGGGTGGGGGCGAGTGCTGCAGGCTGCATCTCTGCAGGAGGATGGGATGGCTATGAGAGGAGAAGCAAGGAACACAATTCACATATAATACTAGTGTGAAGGTCCTCACTTACCAAACGCCTAGTTCTCCAAAGCATCCCAGTTTCTTGAGAAGATTTTCCTACTTTTTTGACTTCTTCCCTCTCAACTCCTTACATCTCTAATATTTCTTTTTTTCCTGTTTGCTTAGGTTTAAAAATACAAAGATTGCAGAAAGATTGCAGAAAAATAGCAAACACTTTATATACCTATATTAAGAAGGGTCCTGATAGGAAATACATGGCAAAGGAGTAAGTGAGGTGTAAGAAAACCACAGGAGATGCTGCTGTACCCCAAGCATTCAGGAAACCTTAGCATCTTAAAGGCACAAGATGGGGTGCTGTTACCAAAGCCTGATAAGAGAAGGCTTCCTAATAGGAGCTTTCATTTCTGCAGAGAGGGACGGGCATAGAGGAATGAATACCCAGACTCCCTCCCTCCCATCTCTGCCCTTGTTCCCAGCAGGATGAACCCAGTGGGAGCCAGAGGGCTGGGAAGTTAAGCAGAGGGAGCAGCCTCCTGGATCCACACTTTACCCTTTACCACTCTCCACTAGAGAGTGGAGATAATCCACTCTAGTTTTCTTGCCTAGGATATCCCGTGGACAAGGAGCCTGGCAGGCTACAGTCCATGCAGTCCCAAAGAGACACAATTTAGCGACTAAACAACAACATATATCAATATATTTCATCATCTTAATTGTTGAATAGTGTTTCACTCTATTTATCTATTCTTCTACTGATGGATATTTACCTTGTTTACAATATTCACTCTTCAAATAGTATGGTACCAGGGCTCATAGAATCTGAACATGCTCAACTTTAACAGAAATTGCCAAATTACTCTCCAGAATAGTTGTGTTAATTTATATTCTCGCCAGCAACATATGAAGGCCCTGTTTCCCCACATTCTCACTAACTCTCTGTATTTCAGATTTTAATTTTTGCCTGCATAATAGCATGAAATAGTATCCCACTGTTGCTTTAATTGGCATTTTCCTGATCATTAGTGACAGTGAGCAACTTTTTCAGATATTTACTCGCCATCTGCATTTCCTCTTCTGTTAATTGCCTGCCTCTATCCTTTGCCTACATTTTACTAAACTATAAAACTTTTACAACTTTCTTTGTGAGTTGGAAGCCTTTAAGTCTATCTTGCATGTTAAATCTTTGTGTAAAATGTGATGTGCTACCCAAGACAGTTCTAATTAGCTCAGGATGAGGTTTTATAAAAATTGGAATCAAGAGCTTAACAGGTGAAAACATTCTCAAGGGATTAAAAAAAAAAGGCAAGGTGGTATTTACTCATATTGCTTCAGGGATTTTCCCCCAACATACTGGATAGCAACAAAGTCTCTAAAAGTCAAAGGAAATGACTGCGTTAAATTAAGGCTTGATTATCTCTTCTCCACAGAATTGCTATTTCCATGTTCCCTGGTTCTGGATGTATGGCATCAAGGGGGGAAATGAAATTGTGACTGTGTTTTCAGAGTGGGCTGTTCTGACTTGACGATATACTTCATGATGAATCGATGCTGTCAGGGAGACATAACTTAAACCACTAGGGTACGTGAACTAAATCCTCCAATTCATCTCGCAGGAACAACTGCTCGAGGACAGGTGACTCTGGTGACAAATTTAATTCAACAGATTCCTGCACCTTGTTCTAGAAGCCGCTTCTTCAGCCAGCAAAATAACTCACATCAGGATGCATTAAGCGGCACTTCTGTTTGAGAGAGGACTGTGCACAGCACTGTGGGGCTTTAGGAGTCAGCTCCTTCTAGACTCACTTTGTGAACCTTCTTGCCGCATTCCTGCACCTCCCCTCATTCACTTCCCCCATTATACTGGCATTGTCTGCTCATGGGTCCCTCTCCCCAGCAAGGCTTTGAGCCAGGGTTTCTCAACTTCAATACTATTGACATTTGGGGCCAGATAAATGTTTGACCAGTGGAGGGGCTGTCCTGTTCTTTGCAGAATGTTCAGCAGGATCCCTGTCTCCTACTCACTACATGCCAGTATCTCTCTCACACACACAGTCACACACACATTGAGCGTGTGTGTGCTCAGTTATGTCTGACTCTTTGCAATCCCCTGGACTAAAGCCCATCAGGCTTCTCCGTCCATGGAATTTTCTAGTCAAGAATACTGGAGGGGGTTGCTATTTCATACTCCAGGAAATCTTCCCAGGGATTGAACCTGTGTCTCTTGAGTCTTCTGCCAAATGTCCTCTGGCAGCCAAATTGCCCCAGTTGAGAGGCCTGCTGTCAGCTCTAGCAGAGCAGCGGCCGCATTTTCTTTTCCTCTCTGATTCTTAGTGCCCCAGACATGACTGGCACTGTGAACCAGACAGAACTTTGCTTGGAGGGATGAGAAAAGGCTTTGTGTTAGAGAACTACTGGATTTTGATTTTGAAGAATGGGGAGGAATAATATATGTCAGCTGTCTCCTGCACAACTTTCTGCGATCATGGAGCTACTCTATATACTTAATAATACAATAAACACTACCACATGTGGCCTTTGAGCACTTAAAATGTGTGACCAAGAAACTGGCCTTTAAATTTCATTTAGTTTTAATTACTTTAAATTTCCAAGGCTACATTTGACTAGAAGCTTTCATACTGAACATTGGGTGGGCTTCCCCAGTGGCTTAGACAGTAAAGAATCAGCATGTGATGCAGGAGACCGGGTTCGATCCCTGGGATGGAAAGATCCCTGGAGAAGGGCATGGCTACCCACTCCAGTATTCTTTCTTGGGAAACCCCATGGACAGAGGAGCCTGGCTACAGTCCATGGAGTTGCAGAGAGTCGGATGTGACTGAACAACTAACATGCATACATGCAAGCCCCGCTGTGAGCACAATTCACCAAATATGAGTTTGGGCTTCGACAGTCCCCCAAATATTCAGTAACATATTTACACTTTGTTTCTCTGATCATTATCCAAGCCTACATCAATATATTGGGTTAGCCAAAATGTTTGTTCAAGTTTTCTGTAATAGCTTGTGTAACTTACTTTTTGGCCAATTCAATAGTTTGGAATAAGATGAATATTATCATGCTTCACTCTACAGAGGTAATAAAAGAGCTCACCATTCTTGAGGGGCTTGAAGACTGATGCTGGTAGAGTTCTCAGAATCACTCCGTTAACATAAAAGCAGCCCATCCTTCTATCTATCCTTTCACACATATTTACCCAAAGAGCATGTATTGAGAACCAACCTCATGCCCTCACTGAGATCACAAAAAATATGCAGAACAGTTAGGCAAAGTGTAAACAACTAACTAGAATATATTACAAGGAAAGTGGCGATGGAGTTCTATGTGTGTGCTCCTATGCGCCTGACGTAGATAGAGAAAGGTTAACAGTGGAGCTCATGCTGAGCTGAGTCTTAGAGAACTAGCTGAGTCAGTTTTCTAAACTTAAAGGAACAACATTGAAAAAATGATCCCTTGGAGGCTTCTTAAAAAATAAATTCTCAGGCTTCTTCCTTGGAAATTTCTGGTACAGATCTTAGAGTTTTCCACTGTTAGCAAGTACCGGTGGCAAATCTAGGAAAAAGATGTTAGGAGGATGGAGTCAATAACTCCAATGTGCACGTAGGAAAACTGTCAAGTCTAGATGCTCCTGATATCTGATAGTGAAAGTGTGAAAGTCACTCAATTGTGTCCAACTCTTTGAGACCCCATGGACTATAGGAATTCTCCAGGCCAGAATACTGGAGTGGGCAGCCTTTCTCTTCTCCACGGGATCTTCCCAGCACAGGGATCGAATCCAGGTCTCCCGCATTGCAGGCGAATTCTTTACCAGCTGAGTCACAAGGGAAGCCCAAGAATACTGGAGTGGGTAGTCTATCCCTTCTCCAGTGGAACTTCCTGACCCAGGAATCCAACCGGGGTCTCCTGCATTGCTGGACAATTCTTTACAACTGAGCTATCAGGGAAACCCCTGGTATCTGATAGGTGTCAGCACATCACCTGCCATTGAATAAGTGGTAGGAGCTTGAGAACTATGAATTTTTTCTGATATCAAAGCTAATTAGGAAAGTGAGAAATTAAGAAAAGTGAAAGAATGAAAGAGAAAATGAAAGGCCATACCTAAGCCGACCATCTAGACCTAATTACTCTCTGATACTTCTGATAAATATTTCGCTTGTCTTTTTCTTTTTTTTTTNTTTCTAAAACCAGCTTGAACACCTGGAAGTTCATGGTTCACATATTGCTGAAGCCTGGCTTGGAGAATTTTGATTACTTTACTAGCATGTGAGATGAGTGCAATTGTGCAGTAGTTTGAGCATTCTTTGGCATTGCCTTTCTTCGGGATTGGAATGAAAACTGACCTTTATCGTTAACAAAAATCCATACTTCTTTCAAATTTCCCTCGTTATTTCCTGATGTCCTTGTGGTGTACATGGTCAGATCTAAGATACCACATTATACTTGGTTATTAGATTCTGTCAGGCTCCTCTTGACTACTACAATATCTCAGACTTTTCTTGTTTTTGATGACCTTGACAGTTTTGAGGAGTACTGTCAGACATTTTTTAGAATTTCCTTCAGCTGGGATTTATCTGATATTTTTCTCATTATCAACCTGGGATCTACATACACAGGTATCCTCAACCCAGAATTGACAGCTGTTAGTTACCATTTAATGATATTTGATTCATTTTTAAGAAAAAATAGAATGGAAATTAGATTTTCTCCACTCAATACCATTTGCAGCAATTTGGATGGATCTAGAGATTATCATAGTAAGTGAAGTAAGTCAGATAGAGACAAACAAATGCCATATGCTATCCCTTATATATGGAACCTACAATATGACACAAATGAAATTACTTACAAAGCAGAAATGGACTCACAGACACAGAAAACAAGCTTACGGTTACCAAAAAGGAAAGAAGTTGGGGAGAGAGAACTTAGAAGTTTGGGATGAAAATATACACACTACTATAGATAAAGTATAAAATAGACAACGAACAAGGACCTACTGCACAGCACAGGAAACTATATTCAATATCTTGTAAAAACCTATAATGGAGAAGAATCTAAAAAAAGATACAACTCCATCACTTTTCTCTACACCTGAAACTAACACACCACTGTAAATCAACTATATTTCAATAAAAATATTTTTTAAAGACGATTTCCTCCATTCAACATGCACAGCTCCAGTCTCACAATCCTCCCAGCCTCAGAGATGTCTTCAATTTAATGTGTAATCTCCCATCTCCGCTTCTCCCTTTTATATGTGTGTATGCTCACACCTATACAACCAGGAAAATATATGGCATTTCACTGGATTTAAAATATTTTCCAAGAGTGGCATCATATAGACATCATTCTATGTCTTGATATCTTTTGCTTTCTCTCAAAAAAAGATTGTTTTTGAGGTGATGAAAGTGATACTTAATCACAGGGTGAGAATCCCTTCACAATGTATACACTTAAGAAACCACCTCGGTGTACAGTTTAAGTATCTTACAATTTTATTTGTCAGCTATACTTCAATGAAGGTGAAAAAAAAATACCCTAAATTATTTTGAGAATGATTTATGTAGGTTTACATAGACCTAGCTATTGCCTTTAACTGCTGTATGGTATTCTATGGTATGATTGAAGTATATTTTATACATTCTCTTCCTTTAAGGAGACGCTCAAATAAAATTACTGGTTTGTAGGGTGTAGGCCTTCCAATATGGTTGTGTGACTTTACATTCTAAAATAAAAACAGTGTTTGTTTCCTTACATTCTCAACAGCAGTTAGTATTAGCAGACTTTTGAATTTTTCCAAACATATAAAAGTGAAATTAAACCTCATTAACATTTTATTTCAAATTTTCCTGATTACTGGTGAGTTTGAGCATCATCTCATGTGCTCATTAGTCATTTGGCTCCTTTTACCATGAATTTCTTGTTCCCCTTTTTTTTTCATTTTTCTATTGAGTGCTTTTTTCTTTTTTTTAAATTAGCTTGATAGCCTTTTGTTTTTTACATGTTTTGAGTAGTAATCTTTTTCTTATTTTACTAATATATTGTTTCAATCTGCTGCTTGTCTTTTTAAATTAGCATCTCATTTGTCATTAGGAATACATTTTGACATGCTGGAAGCTGTAACTTTTTTCAATCTATGCTATTTTATAAAATGCTTAAGAATGTATAAAATATATTTCCCTACCCTGTTGTTCAGTCACTCAGTCATGCTAACTCTTTGTGACCCCATGGACTGCAGCACGCCAGGCTTCCCTGTTCTTCACCGTCTCCCAGAGCTTGTTCAGCTCATGTGCATTGAGCTGGTGATGCTATCCGACCATCTCGTTCTTTGTCATCCCCTTCTCCTCCTGTCTTCGATCTTTCCGAGCATCAGGGTATTTTCCATGAGTTGGCTCTTTGTATCAGGTGGGCAAAGATTTGAAGCTTCCACTTCAGCATCAGTCCTTCCAATGAATACTCAGGATTGATTTCCTTTAGGTTTGACTGCTTTGATCTCCTTGCAGTCCAAACAACTCTCAAGTCTTCTCCAGCACCACAGTTTGAAAGAATCAGTTCTTTGGTGCTCAGAATTTTTTATGGTCCAACTCTCACATCCAGATATGATGACTGGAAAAAACCATAGCTTTGACTAGACAGATCTTTGTCAGCAAAGTAATGTCTCTGCTTTTTAATATGCTGTCTAGGTTTGTCATAGCTTTTCTTCCAAGGAGCAAGCGTCTTTTAATTTCATGACTGTAGTCACCATCTGCAGTGATTTTGGAGCCCAAGAAAATAAAGTCTGTCACTGTTTCCATTGTTTCCCCATCTATTTACCATGAAGTGACGGGACCAGATGCCATGATCTTTGTATTTTGAATGTTCAGTTTTAAGCCAGCTTTCCATGCTCCTCTTTCACCTTCCTCAAGAGGTTCTTTAGTTCCTCCTCATTTTCTTCATAAGGGTGATGTATTCTGCATATCTGAAGTTATTGATATTCCCTCTCCCACCCCCACAATCTTGCTTCCAACTTGGGCCTCATCCAGCCTGGCATTTCATGTGATGTACACTGCTTTGAAGTTAAATAAGCAAGGTGACAATAAACAGCTTGGATGTAATGCTTTCCCAATTTGGAACCAGTCCATTGTTCCATGTCTGGTTCTAACTGTTGCTTCTTGGCATACAGATTTCTCAGGAGGCAGTTCAGGTGGTTTGGTTTTCCCATCTCTTTAAGAATTTTCCAGTTTGTTGTGATCCACACAGTCAAAGGCTTTAACGTAGTCAATAAAGCAGAAATGGACGTTTTTCTGGAATTCTCTTGCTTTTTCTATGATCCAACGGATATTGGCAATTTGATCTCTGGTTCCTCTGCCTTTTCTAAATCCAGCTTAAACATCTGGAATTTCAGTTCACATACTGTTCAAGCCTAGCTTGGAGGATTTTGAGCACTATGTTGTTAGTATGTGCAATGAGTGCAATTGTGTAGTAGTTTGAACATTCTTTGGCCTTGCCTTTCTTTGAGACTAGAATGAAAACAATTTTCATTCCTTTTCCAGTCCTGTGGCCACTGCTGAGTTTTCCAAATTTGCTGGCATGTTGAGAGCAGCACTTTCACAGCATCTTCTTTTTAAAATTTGAAATTGCTCAGCTGGAATTCCATCACCTCCACTAGTTTTGTTTATAGTGATGCTTCTTAGGGCCCATTTCACATTCCAGAATGTCTGGCTCTAGGTGAGTGATCACACCATCGTGGTTATCTGGGTCATTAAGTTCCTCTTTCTATACTTCTGTGTATTCTTGCCACCCGTTTTTNCAGCATCTTCTTTTTAAAATTTGAAATTGCTCAGCTGGAATTCCATCACCTCCACTAGTTTTGTTTATAGTGATGCTTCTTAGGGCCCATTTCACATTCCAGAATGTCTGGCTCTAGGTGAGTGATCACACCATCGTGGTTATCTGGGTCATTAAGTTCCTCTTTCTATACTTCTGTGTATTCTTGCCACCCGTTTTTAATATCTTCTGCTTCTGTTAGGTCCATACCATTTCTGTCCTTTATTGTAGCCATTTTTGCATGAAATGTTACTATCTCTAATTTTCTTGAAGAGACCTCTAGTCTTTCACATCCTATTGTTTTTCTCTATTTCTTTGCATTGTTCACTTAAACAGCCTTAAAAAAAAAAAATCTCTCCTTGCTATTCTTTGGAACTCTGCATTCAGATGGGGTATATCTTTCCTTTTCTTCTTTGCCTTTCACTTCTCTTATTTTCTCAGCTATTTGTAAGGCCTTCTCAGACAGCCATTTGCCTTTTTGCATTTCTTTTCTTGGGGATGGTCTTGATCACTGCCTCGTGTATGTTACAGACCTCCATCCATAGCTCTTTAGGCCTTCTGTCTATCAGATCTAATCCCATAAATCTACTTGTCACTTTCACCATATAATCATAAGGTATTTCATTCAGGTCATACCTGAATGGCCTAGCGTTTCCCCTACTTTCTTTAAGTCTGAATTTTGCAAAAAGGAATTCATGATCTGAGCCACAATCAGCTCCTGGTCTTCTTTTTGCTGACTTAGAGTTTCTCCATCTTTGGCTGAAAAGAATATTATCAGTCTGATTTTTGTATTGATCACCTGATAATGTTCATGTGTAACATCTTCTCTTGTGTTGTTGAAAGAGGGTGCTTGCTATGACCAGTGTGTTCTCTGGGCAAAATTCTATTAGCTTTTGCCCTGCTTCATTTCATACTCCAAGGCCAAACTTGCCTGTTACTTCAGGTATCACTTGACTTCCTACTTTTGCGTTCCAGTCCCCTATAATGAAAAGGACATCTTTTTTTCGGTGTTAGATCTAGAAGATCTTGTAGGTCTTCATGGATCCACTCAACTTCAGCTTCCTCAGGATTAGTAAATGGGGGATTGACTTGGATTACTGTGATATCGAATGGTTTGCCTTGGAAAAGAACCGAGACCATTCTGTCAATTTTGAGATTGACTGTGTTTTGGACTCTTTTGTTGACTATGAGGGCTACTCCATTTCTTCTAAGGGAAGAAATTTCCCTACCCTGATATCTTAAAGGCTTCCCTCATAGCTCAATTGGTAAAGAATCTGCCTACAATGAGGGAAACCTGGGTTAAGTCCCTGGGTTGGAAAGATCCTCTGGAGAAGGGAAAGGCTACCCACTCCAGTATTCTGGCCTGGAGAATTCCATGGACTTTACAGTCCATGGGGTCAAAAAGAGTTGGACACGACTGAGCAACTTTCACTTTGGACTTCCCTGGTGGCTCAGATGGTAAAGCATCTGCCTACTATGTGGGAGACCCAGGCTCAATCCCTGGGTGGGGAAGATCCTCTGGAGAAGGAAATGCCAACCCATTCCAGTACTCTTGCCTGGAAAATCCCATGGATGGAGGAGCCTGGTAGGCTACAGTCCATGGGGTTGCAAAGNAAAAAGAGTTGGACACAACTGAGCAACTTTCACTTTGGACTTCCCTGGTGGCTCAGATGGTAAAGCATCTGCCTACTATGTGGGAGACCCAGGCTCAATCCCTGGGTGGGGAAGATCCTCTGGAGAAGGAAATGCCAACCCATTCCAGTACTCTTGCCTGGAAAATCCCATGGATGGAGGAGCCTGGTAGGCTACAGTCCATGGGGTTGCAAAGAGTCAGACATGATTGAGCAACTTCACTTCACTTCAATATCCTAAAAATATTCACTATGTTTTCTCCTGGTTGCTATAATTTTTGTTTTTAATTGTTAGATTTTTTAATGTACTTGAAATTTATTTTTGCTTTTCATATAAGATGAAAATCCACTTTTCTTAGTGTCAGAAGCCCATCCACCTGGTTCCTTTATTGAGCAACTTCACTTCACTTCAATATCCTAAAAATATTCACTATGTTTTCTCCTGGTTGCTATAATTTTTGTTTTTAATTGTTAGATTTTTTAATGTACTTGAAATTTATTTTTGCTTTTCATATAAGATGAAAATCCACTTTTCTTAGTGTCAGAAGCCCATCCACCTGGTTCCTTTGATTGAGTCCTTAATCCTTTCCTTTCCGACCTGTAATGCCAGCTCCATTAAATAAATGTCCATATATGTAGTGACTTGCTCTGGAATTTCTCATTTGCACAACTGACCTTTATCCATGACTCAACCAAAGCCATTCTGTTTTACTCATTTAGCTTCAAAATAAACTCTGATACAGGGTGGAATAAGCATTCCTTTCTTGTGATTCTTTTTTAGAATGGAATTGTATATATGCGGGCTTTTATTTTGTCACATGAATTTTGAGATAACTTTACAAATTTTATGGAAAACTACATTAGGATTTTTACTAGAATTCTATTAAAATTTTATATTTATTTGGAAACAGTTGCCATCTTTACCATACTGAATCTTCTTAATCATGAGTACTGTTTATCTACTTAAAAAAAATCTCGTTATAGTTTTTCAATACCATTCTTGAAATTTTCTCAGCAAAAAATTTTACAAAGTTTTTATTTTTTTCTTAGACATCAAATCATTTATTGTTAAACCAGAATTTTTTCAGTTTCTTTGTTAATACTAGCCTGTGAAAATGCTATTTATTTTTGAAAGTAGTTTTATATGATTTATCCTGTTGGATAATTTTATCAGTTCTGCAGAATTTCTTAGGTTTTCTAAATAGACAGTCATACCAAGCACAAGTAACAATAGCTTTGTCTCTTTTAGATCCATGTATTTCCATTGCTTTATTGGCTAGAAACTTTAATGCAGTACTGCTAAATGCTATATTATTATTACATATTATATAACATATATTCTATTTTATATATATACATATATATATATGTATCTGTTATATATACATATATATATGTTGGAAAAGACCCTGACACTGGGAGAGACTGAGGGGAGGGGGAGAAGGGGCTGACAGAGGATAAGATGGCTGGGTGACATTGCTGACTCAATGGACGTGAGTTTGAGCAAACTCAGGGAGATAGTGAAGGATAGGGAAGCCTGGAATGCTGCAGTCCATAGAGTCCCAAAAAGTCAGACATGACATAGCAACTGAACAACAACAGCATATATTATATAATAAATAATAATTATATAGTATTATATATTGTATTTACATATTATATTAGGTGTAATATATAACACAGTATTGATGATGTGGTAGTGGATATCTTTGTCTTTTTAACTCTAATAGAAAAGCTTCTAAGCACTTATTTTACATGATAAAATTTATTACGATATGATATATGTTTTTGTTAGATGCCTTTTTCCAAGCCAAAGATGTTCAAGTTTTTTCTGTCTATACTTCATTAAGAATGTCTTTTTAAATCACAAATTAGTTCTAAATTTCTTAAAAGCTTAGTGTGCATCTTTTCAGTGATCATATTGGTTGTCTCCTTTAGCTTGCTAATGTGGTAAATGACATGATAGATTTTCTTAAATTAAAACTTCTAAATGTTCTAATCGTAAGACCAGAAACTATAAAACTCTTAGAGGAGAACATTGGCAAAACACTCTCTGACATAAATCACAGCAGGATCCTCTATGACCCACCTCCCAGAATATTGAAAATAAAAGCAAAAATAAGCAAATGGGACCTAATTAAACTTAAAAGCTTTTGCACAAAGAAGGAAACACTCCTAGAGGAGAACATAGGCAAAACACTCTCCGACATAAATCACAGCAGGATCCTCTATGATCCGCCTCCCAGAATACTGGAAATAAAAGCAAATATAAACAAATGGGATCTAATTAAAATTAAAAGCTTCTGCACAACAAAGGAAACTATAAGCAAGGTGAAAAGACAGCCTTCAGAATGGGAGAAAATAACAGCAAATGAAGCAACTGACAAACAACTAATCTCAAAAATATACAAGCAATTCCTGTAGCTCAATTCCAGAAAAATAAATGACCCAATCAAAAAATGGGCCAAAGAACTAAACAGACATTTCTCCAAAGAAGACATACAGATGGCTAACAAACACATGAAAAGATGCTCAACATCACTCATTATCAGAGAAATGCAAATCAAAACCACAATGAGGTACCATTTCATGCCAGTCAGAATGGCTGCGATCCAAAAGTCTACAAGTAAATCCTAGAGAGGGTGTGGAGAAAAGGGAACCCTCTTACACTGTTGGTGGGAATGCAAACTAGTACAGCCACTATGGAGAAGAGTGAGGCGATTCCTTAAAAAACTGGAACTAGAACTGCCTTATGACCCTGCAATCCCACTGCTGGGCATACACACTGAGGAAACCAGAACTGAAAGAGACGTGTACCCCAGTGTTCATCGCAGCACTGTTTATAATAGCCAGGACATGGAAGCAACCTAGATGTCCATGAGCAGATGAATGGATAAGAAAGCTGTGGTACATATACACAATGGAGTATTACTCAGCCATTAAAAAGGATACATTTGAATCAGTTCTAATGAGGTGGATGAAACTGGAGCTATTATACAGAGTGAAGTAAGCCAGAAAGAAAAACACCAATACAGTATACTAACGCATATATAAGGAATTTAGAAAGATGGTAACGATAACCCTGTATGTGAGACAGCAAAAGAGACACAGTTGTATAGAACAGTCTTTTGGACTCTGTGGGAGGATTTGGGAGAATGGCATTGAAACATGTATAATATCATATATGAAACGAATCGCCAGTCCAGGTTTGATGCAGGATACTGGATGCTTGGGGCTGGTGCACTGAGACGACTCAGAGGGATGGTACGGGGAGGGAGGAGGGAGGAGGGTTCAGGATGGGGAACATGTGTATACCTGTGGCAGATTCATGTTGATGTATGACAAAACCAATACAATATTGTAAAGTAATTAACCTCCAATTAAAATAAATAAATTTATATTAAAAAAAAAGAAAGATAGGACCAGAGGGCATTTATGTTATACTTTCCACTTGAATCTCTAATCAGTAGCTGCAGGGTGCAGAAGTCTCTATGTTTCTCATCTTCCATACAGATGAGTAACTGAAGAAAAATTCTTTCCTTTGGCTTGAAGTAATAGTATCATCTTTTTCTGGAGTTCTGACCTCTTATGACCTATTCAGGCTTCTTAGAAGCCCTTCCTCATCTAGGCTCCTAACAAAGATGCATCACTGGTCCTTTCTTGGATATTTTCATTTCTGATTTGCAATCCTAGACTTAGCCATCATGATTAGTTACTTGCATTGCTGGATCCTCCTGCTTTGCTGACACTGCACTAAGTCAATCCCTAAAAAGCCCAAGAGAAAAGCTCCAAAAGTTTTGGAATCCCTCACACCCACTGTCCCAGGAGACATCCAATTTACCATCACATGCACTTACCCTCGCCTCAAACCCACAAATCCTTTCTATATGAGAAGCATGATTTCCCTCCAGTCACTGCTGAGTCAGTGAAAAGAAAGATACCCACATATACATCACCCAAGATAGAACTGGAAGACAATAGGCTTTTCACTGCCATTATCCTCAAAACATTAACAGCATTAGAGCAGTAGCTGACCAAGCCATTAGCTTACAAAATCAACACAAATTATACCACTTCTAGAGTTCAAAAAGAACTCAGTAACATGCCAAAAGTCCACTAAAGTGGCCCCCATTCGCATGGAGCTACCACCTCTTTGATGAACAGTCATCATCCCAACTCTGTTCAAGGCTCAAAACCAAATATAATGACATTATAGCCAAAGTAGCTGTGCATGACTGATGATAGTACTACATGCCCAGTAAAGCATCTTGTAAGGTTACTACTTACTTCCTAACAAGATTAATCAGAGCAGTCAGAAACATTTATAATTTAAAGCTCTGCTTATAAACAATATGAACACCATTAAGGACAAGCAAATGAATAAATGCAAAAACATGTCCTCCATTTCACCAGCGAAATCTCTGAATTGCTCCACTGTACATAAGAACCCTTAAATTCATCTGTATATTTGTTTATCGTTTTTATTCTAACCATAAGTAATGGCTGCTTTTCACTTGCTTTAAACAGAATTAAAACTCCTAGGGAAGGCCACTATTGAGCCAATCACTGACACAGAAGCTCTCACTCAGTTATTCCCAGGTACCTAAGGAACATGAAGGCACCTTTCGGTAGCTACCAAAGGCATTCTTCAGAACAATAAGCCAAAGTTTTTGTTGTTGGTGATGCTTAGTCGCTAAGTCATGTCCAACTCTTTTATGACTCTATGGACTGTAGCCTGCCAGGCTCCTCTGTCCATGGCGTTCTCCTGGCAAGAATACTGGAGTGGATTGCCATTTCCTTCTACAGGGGATCTTCCCAACCCAGGGATTGAACCTGGGTCTCCTGCTTGGCAGGCAGATTCTTTAGCCACCTGGGAAGCCCTACCAAAAAGTGAACATCGTTAAACATTAAGGTGGAAAAGAAATGTACTGAATACAACAGTTCACTGTTTGTCTTGCACAATATACATATAAACATGCTAAAAAGAATCCCTTAAACTAAAAATTATTAATATAATTTAACAATTTACCAGCAGCCAGGGCTAGCACATTCCAGAAATTTCTGACCTGGAGGAAGTATTTCCCATCTGAACTGTCTGATAGGATAGCTACTAGCCACACATGGCCAATGAGACCTGAAATGTGACAAGTGCAAAGAAGGAACTGTGCAGACAGTATTTGTTAAGTAAGTGAATAAATGAAGGAATAAATGGGTGAACAATACAAAGTAAGTCTGATGAAGTTGTTGGAGCACATAGCATACGGCACATGCTAGATAAATAGTTGACAAAAACACATCTAACAAAAAATATTCTTAAAGATAGCTTTGCTGTGCATGTCAGGGGAGGACAAGGGTATATGAAAAATCTCTGCAATTCTGCTCAATTTAGCTGTGAACCTCAAACTGGTCTAAAAAATACAGTTTATTTTAGAAGCATACATCAAAAAATGGTTCTGGATTCAAACCTTACTGACATTCATCAATCTCTAAATTTACCTTTTTCTAAATTCTAGTTCTCAGGTAAACCTGCTTTCTCCTTCAGTAGCAATGTGAATACATGTTTATATAACAATTCTTTGGTTTTGATATTGAGGGAAAACCCCCATTCATGCTTCTAAAATTTGGGGCCATATCACCACCAAAGTGATATGGTAGGTTCCACCAATGACTGAAAAAATTCAAATTAAAATACAGTTTTCAATACAATTTGAAAAAATTCAAATTAAAATATTTTTCACAATTTAAATTGGAAAAAATGACTATTAAATCTATGTGATATAAAAATCACAACTACAAGTCCTTGTCCTAATTTTTTTTAAGCTATTGAACTTAAGTGATGGGTATTTCCCTCAATTCCTAGTTATTTGCTTAATCATTTTATCATCAGCTAATGCTCACTGGTGCCTAACAGTAACAGCCACCACAAAAAACAAATTCTGGAAGAAAAATTTTAAATGGAGTTAGTGCTGCCCCTTACCTTCATATACCTTCATTGTATATTTGCAGAGTAGAAAACAGAACAGAAAAAAATCAAGATTATTTCAAATAATACTAATAAGCCTAACATCCACAGTGCATACCAGGCAGTCCTAGATGCTTTTCTCTTTTAATCCAAATGACAAGGCAGGCATTTTTTACCTCTACTTTATACTTAAAGAAATGAGATACCAGAGTACACACCTGCCTTAGATCACTCAACTAGAAAACGATGGGCTGATTAACTCTAAAATCAACCCTCTTTCCCTATACCACAATGCCATGTTCCCAGATAAATATAACTGAACTGTAGAACAGTGCTTGCCAACTTAGGCTGCATATTAGAATCTTCTCGAGAAAAGGTCCAGTTATTTGTATTTTTTTTAAGGTCCCCAAATGATTCAGGGGCTTCCCTGTTGGCTCAGATGGTAAAGAATCCACCAGCTATGAAGGAGATTGGGTTCAATCCCTAGGTTGGGAAGATCCCCTGGAGAAGGAAATGGCTACCCACTCCAGTACTCTTGCCTGGAGACTTCGATGGACAGAGCAGCCTGGTGGTCTACAGTCCATGGGGTCAGAAAGAGTGGGACATGGCTGAGTGACTAACACACTTTTCTCATAGAATTGAATACCACTATAGAAATGGTCTGGAGAAAATCTGAGTTATTGAGTCTACTTTTAATAAATTTCCTCTCTCCTGCCTACTGTCAAGATGTCAGCATATTATTAATTACTGTCATCAGTGTATCCACATCTAATGACCACCATACCCTTCCCACTACCACCATTCTCACTGGCTATTACCTGCTATGTCTGAAACAAGAGAGAACCACGCTAATTAAAACAGTATGTACATGTACACAGTAGTATATTTTAAATGGATAACCAAAAAGGACCCACTGTATAGGACAGAAAACTCTGCTCCATAATATGTAACAACCTAAATGGAAAAATAATTTGAAAAGAATAGATACATGTATATGTATAACTGAATGACTTTACCGTACACCTGAAATTAACACAACATTATTAATCAACTACACCCTAAAAATAAAAAGTTAAAAAAACAAAAATACAGTTTGTAGAACAAAAGCAAAGAGGCTGTATTTGAGAGTCTAACTTATCACTACAGTACACAAGCTTCTAGTACTTGAACTTAGTGACATCAAATATGGTTACTCATAAGCCTTTTCTGGTTACTTTCTGCTTATTAATTTTATTCCTGATTCTTGACTATGTACAGTCCCTGATTCTTTGTTCCTGATTCTACACAGTTAAACTATTATCTCATTGGGAAACAATTATTCCTTCACATCTGCTTTCCTACCTAGATTACAAAGTCCTTGAGTTCAGGGGCCACGTTTTATTCACCTTTGTACTCTAGTGTCTAGCTCAGTGTCTCACATACTGCAAGCTCTCAACAGACGTTTGTTTCCTAAATGCCTCATATAGGCAGCTATGAGTGAAGTTTAAGGACACGTGGTAATTTGTGGCCATATGCAAACAACCTTTCAGTAAAGAACAAGGAGCTCTAAGGCTATACGGCCACTGGCTGCTTAACCAGAGCATTACAGGGTGTAGAGATTTTGTCAGGGGTGTGAGGACAGTCTGAGTGTTCCTTACCTCTGGGGCTAACTTGTTTCAGTTAATTCAGCACAAGTATTTATTGAATCTGGCCACCTGAGTTTAGTAGTAGATGAGAACTATCAGATCACTCTATCTCCAATGAGTCCCTCATTGGGAAATGCATTTTCTTCTCTCCATCATCATCTCTCTATTGGAGTATTCCAATTTATTCTCTATAATGCCACCAAAGTGGCCTTTTCTTAAAATGCAGTTGTGATCACTTCACTCTTCAAAGTTTTTCAAAGTCTTCCCTCTCCCCTTAAGATAATGTCTAAACCCCCTAAAATGGCTTAACAGGCCCAGTCAGATCTGTCCCTCTAGCTGTACAGATCACCACTCACTGCCTCGTAGTCCTTACTCTAGCCATATTATCCTACAAATAAGTCCATAATTAGACCATGCTATGTTCCAATAAGAAACTTTGCTCAAATATGTTGAGAAAATATCAATAAGCATTTAAAACACTCAAATTATGGACTGAGTTTTCTAAAGCTAACAGGTTTCTCAAGACCAATTGATAATAACTCTGTCATGAATCTAAGAAGTGTTTCCTCTTTGAAAAGGAAGAAAGAAAAATACAAAACAATACTGTTACTGGAGGAGGAAGGTTGAAAACAAACTTCTTGAAAAAAAGCACCAAGGTCTCCATGCCGTAGTTCCTATCACTGAGCACATAGTGGCCAGTCAATAAATGTTTGTTGAATGTTTTAATGAATGCATGACCAAAGTGAATAGGAAATGAGAAATTCTGGGGACAGAACAACCCAGAAATATTAAGGGGAGGATGCATGTGTCCCAATTCTGACCAAAAAAAGACTCAAGGAAAGAGTTGTTGGAGGTTTCCAAGAAGGGTCTTCATTCTTTTAAGAGAGCATGGAAAGACCTGTTTCTCTCCTACAGGACACGAGTGAGAATGGAGGTAGCCCTGGCTTCTATTATACAACCACTTAGTATGCTGACAAAATGGGCAACTGAGACAGAGACTCCCATCCTGAGAGCCAGTGTTGAACTTGTGGTCCTTCTACCCCCGAACTTCTCATTCTGTGAGCCAATAAACATTCTTATTATGTAAGTCAGTCTGACTATTACTTGTAGCCCAAAGCCTCCTAATTGATACTTTCTGGGAAGCCACAAGGAGAAAATTATGTTGCAGATGATGAACACAACATAGTACCATTTCATTCTGTAACCTAACCAGAAACTGATCTTTAAAAAATAGCAAAACTGGGATTTTCCTGATAGTCTAGTGGCTTAGATTCTGCACCCCAATGCAAGGGAACAGGGTTCGATCCTTGGTCAGGGAACTGGATCCCACATGCTGAAACTAAGACCCAGTGTAGCTGAATAGAATAAAATAAATCTAAAAAATAATAAATCGCAAAATAAGTGTTTTAAAGGAATACAGATCTTCTATGCACTGGTAAGCTATATCAAATAAAAGCTATATTAAATAATTCCAAATGTATTTTCTGTGAAAAAAGGTATTCAGCTCTCACGGAACTAACAATAGGTTAGATGCACAGAAGAAAATACTAATGAATTGGAAGGCACAGCAATATAAAATATCCAGAAGAACACAGAGAGAAAAAAAGACTGGGGGGGGGAAGTGAGTGGAACATAAGTGGGTATGACTCAACATATGTCACTGGAGACACCAAATGAAAAGTGGGAGAGTACAGAAAAATATCTGAAGAAACAATATTAACATTTTCCCGAATTTGATTAAAAATTATAAATCCATAGTCCCAAGAATAAAGAAATCACAAACATAAGAATCATGAAGAAAGCTACACCAAAGCCCATTAAATCAAATTGTTTAAAACCAGTGATAGAGAGGAAACCTTAAAAGCAGCCAGAGGAAGACACAATACGTACAGAGAGAACAAAGAGAAAAATGACAACAGAACTCTCCTAAGACAAGCCGGAAGACAGTGACGCATCATCTGTAAAGTAAAGAAAGAAAAAAAAAAAGATCAACCTAGACTTCCATACTCGGTGGTCATTTCTTTTAAATGAAAAGCAAAATAAAGACTTTTCCAGTCATATGAAAGTTGAAAGAATTCACCAACCACAGATTCATACTACTAGAATGTTAAAGGAAGACCGTTAGGCAAAAGGAAAATGATACATGGAAATATGAAATCTACACAAAGGCATGAAGAGGCCCAGAAGTGGTAAATATACAAGCCTTTTTTTCTTACTTTTAAAAAACTCTTTAAAAAGTAATTGAATGCCTAAGGCAAAAATAATAATGTATGGTAGAGCTTATAACATATGTAGAAGAAGCAAGAAGTAAGACAACAATAGCACCAAGGTCAAGGAGAAAGAGAAGAATGAAAGTACACTGTTGTTAAGTTTTTACACTGTGTGAAGAGGTGTATTACTTGAAGTAGTAAGTTAAAAATGTATACTCTAAGCCTTAAACCAGAAAGCAACTACTGAAAAACTAAAAAACAGAATTATATCTAACAAAACAACAAAGGAGATAAAATGGAATCATAAAAAAATGTATTCAAGAAAAGGGGGGATAAAGAGGAAAGACAAAGAACAGATGTGACAAGCAGAAAACAAATAGCAAGACAGATCAATCCCTGAAGATAACTGATCAATGGAAAAACCTGAACAGCCCACATAAAAGGCACACATTGTCAGACTGGGTAAAAAGACCCAACTAAACTCTGTCCACCAGAAGCACACTTGAAACACAAAGAAACTAAAAGGCTAAAACTAAAAGAATGGAAAAACATCTATCATGCTAACACTAATCACAAGAAAGCTGAAACTGCCATAGAAATACCAGGCTAGTAGATTTCAGAGCAAAGAATATAATCACAGATAAAGAGTCATTTAATAACCATAAAAGGGTCAATTCATCAAGAGTAGGTAACAACTGTAAACATTTATGCACCCAGTAAGTCAGCCCACCAAAACAAGGAAAGAGAAACATGCCTTTCATGGTTAAAAGGTAGCATTAGCATCTCTCAGTCAGAACTGAACATTGCCAAAATAGGGATTAAGATCTTTTTAATGTAGTAAGTGGCATGCAGTTTTAACTAAAAGTGCCGTATTCCCCAGTATTCCCCAAAAGAGTCAAAAGTGGCTGTTGTTCAGTCGCCAAATTGTGTCCAACTCTTTGTGACCCCGTGGACTGCAGCCCCCCAGGCTTCTCTGTCTTTCAAAATCTCCTGGAGTTCACTCAAATTCCTGTCCACTGAGTCAGTAATGCTATCTAACCATCTCATCCTGAGGTAGCAGTATGTTAGACAGCTTATCAAAATATTTACGACTTCACTGCCAAAGCTGGTCAAAGCGATGTAAAGCTGACTCACCTTTCATATTGCCTGTCTCGCGGCGATGAAGCACCCCAATGTCGAAAGCCCATGATTAACATAAGCAAAAGGAGACAGGATATGAAGAAGAGGCCGAGAAATGCCACCCGCTGCCGGGGAAACGGGCTCACTGTGGGCACAGTGAGGTTCCAGGAGGCTGGGCAGAGGAAGGGAAAACTGACCCTGAAATAAGACAAACATGAGTAAGGAGAGTCTCTACAACTGAGCGATAAAAACGGTTTTAAAACTAGATTAAAGCCCTTCCTGATAAAGACAAAAAATTTATGCTGCCAGAAGTCTAAATGTTCATTTAGTCTCAAAGTTTAGAAAAGGACCTATATGGTTCACGGAGCTTTTACTATATAAACTTAAAAAGGCTTCTCTGCTCTTTTTCCAGAGTCTGCACTTTGGGGTGAAATTCGAAGAACTGACTTCATGTTAATGAAAAGATCACCAGTCTCCCTGTGCAAACTCATATAACATTGAAAAATCAGAGCACTTGCAACAGTCCCACCAAGAATACTGTAAAAAAAAAAAAAAAAGAAGAGACAGAAAATTTATTAACTGATTTTTAAAACTATTTTAATGGGTAACATATACACACAGTAAAAACAGTTTAAAGGATATATAGTAGAGAGTGAGTCTTGTGCCTTAACCCCTCATTTCCCTCTCAGAGGCAACCACTATTACCCAGGGATATTCTGTGTGTGTGTGTGTGTGTGTGTGTGTGTGTGTCTTTAACCACTATTACCCAGGGATATTCTGTGTGTGTATGTGTGTGTGTGTCTCACTCAGTGTGTGTGTGTGTGTGTGTGTGTGTGTGTGTCTTTAACCACTATTACCCAGGGATATTCTGTGTGTGTATGTGTGTGTGTGTCTCACTCAGTGTGTGTGTGTGTGTGTGTGTGTGTGTGTGTGTGTGTGTGTCTTTCGTTCAGTCGTGTCTGACTCTGCAATCCCACTGTTACCCAGGGACATTCTATGCGTGTGTGTGTCGCTCACTCAGTCATGTCTGACTCTTTGCAATCTCATGGACTTTATGCATACACAAGAATAAATACATACCATCAAGGTAATATATCTGTGTATGTGTGTCTGCATGTCTCTCCACTTTTTTGGTTTTACACCAGTAGGTATACTGTCCTGCATCTTTCTCCATTTATTCTATTTGACAACTGTCTCATTTGGTACAAGTTGACCCACATATCCACATAAATCTTTTCTGAAACCTTCAGAGTATTATAATGTATGAATAAGTGTATTCAACTGTGAAGTTCACTTTTCATACTAATTCAAAAGGACCTCAGTCTGTTTTCAAAGTTCATTACAAAACAAAAAAAATTTTTTGTTTGTGTTTTTGTTTAACTTCCTCAAGGGGCACCTAGCCTCACTCAAGTGGAAATCTAAAAGAACATTACAACCTAGTAGCACTTATTAGAACAGAGCAAGCACTCACTCAATCACCCCTGGATCACGGCTGAAAAGTATTGCGGTATCCGCCTTCAAAAGAATGCAACTCTGATCTTTTTTGCATCCATCTGATCCGGCTGCAAAGTCCACATGCAGCATTAGAGCAAATCTCACTTGTAACAATCTCCCAAGGCCTCTCAACTTGCCTGCCAGCCCCCAACTGAGCTTCCAGCAGAGGATAAAGTGTGCGATCTTACCTGGCCATGGGTTCCCTTCAGTGGTCTCAATGCCTGTCACCTCCTTTTCCTTTTGCCTTGAAAAGGTAGTTTCCTCGTCCTCGGCATCTCCTAAGTCTGCAGCCTGGAAAGAGTTGGTTGGGTTTCAGGTTCATCTCCAGCAGTGCCCACGAGACTATCCCCCCATTTCCCCCTCACGAGAAGCCATGGCGCCCACCCACTCCCCGGGCTCCCACTCCAGATGCGTTTACTCTCGTTCCTGGGGCTCAGTGGACCCTACCCCGGCTCCCTGGGAGCCGGGTGTTCTAGAGGGCCGGCGACGTCCTCGAGGATGTACACCCATGGTGGATTCATGTTGCTGTGTGGCAGAACCAATACAATATTGTAAAGTAGTTAGCCTCCAATTAAAATAAATAAACTTAAATTAAAAAAAAAACTTCAGTACGTTCTGGGGTAAATCATGCTGGGTTATATTTTTAAAATGTATTCTACTCTGCTAACCTGGATCTGTTAATATTTTACTTAGACTTTTTACATCGATGTTTATGGTGAGTTTGGTGTGTAGTCTGCTTTTTTATACTGTGGCATATTTTTTATATTGTCTCATAAAATAAACTGAATGGCTTTGTGTCTTTGCCTACCCTCTGGAACAGTTTGTATAAGATAGGAATTATCTGTTCCTTGACTATAGCAAAATTCAGCTGTAAATCTTTCTGGCTCTGTTTCCTTTTTAGGGAGGACAGTGTTGGCTATTAATAGTGAGCTCTTGTTATTTTGTTACTACCATATTAGCAGTAGGTAATACTTATGCTGGAGAAGGAAATGACAGCCCACTCCATCATTCTTGCCTGGGAAATCCCATGGACAGAGGAGCCTGGCAGGCTACAGTCCATGGGGTCACAAAGAGTCGGATATGACTTAGCTACTAAACAACAACAAATCCTTACGTGGTGCCAGGCCCTTGTTCTAATCTAAGCATTTCAATAACAAATTTNTCATTCTTGCCTGGGAAATCCCATGGACAGAGGAGCCTGGCAGGCTACAGTCCATGGGGTCACAAAGAGTCGGATATGACTTAGCTACTAAACAACAACAAATCCTTACGTGGTGCCAGGCCCTTGTTCTAATCTAAGCATTTCAATAACAAATTTAATTGACATAACAGTCTTATGACCTAAGCACAGTCTTTGGGCTTTGGCAGGGAAGAGGCAGAGGGAAAGGGCTGGCCGTGTTCCTTGGCTTGGGGGATCTTAGTTCTCTGACTAGGGAAGCTAAGCCCTCAGCAGTGAGAGGGCCTACCTCTCTCTGGTCCTAACTCTCTATCTCTGGAGTCCTAACCACTGGACCACCAGGGAAGTCCTGACCTAGTGTAGTTATTATTCCCATTTACATGTGAGGAAACTCAGGCAAAAAGAGATTAGGTTATCTTGCTGAAGCTTACACAGTAACGGAAGAGCCAAAATCAAGCCCAAGCAGTCTGACTGCAAGATCTATGCTCTTAACCACCATACTATATTAAATTTTTCTATTTCTTTAGGAGTAAATTGTCTTACTTTTCATAGTCCTAGAAAATTACATCTTTCTTTCAAATTTTCAAAAGTATTGGCATAAATGTATTAAAATAGTCATGGTATTTTAAAGTATCTATTGTGATTTTTTTATCCCTAATATTGCTTTATTTCTTTTTCTTTTCTTTTCTTTTCTTTTTTACTTTATTTTACTTTACAGTACTGTATTGGATTTGGCATACATTGACATGCTTTATTTCTGTCTTCTCTTTTTGTTTATGAGTCTAAAACTTTGTTTATGACTAAAACGTCTTTCTACCAGTCTTCCCAGGCAAAGAGCCAGATTTTAACTATAAGATGTCTTGATTTGCTTTAAAATATACAGTAAGTCGTGTAACAGTGACTCAGTATATTTGAAACAAGATTGAGAGTAGCATGACAATTGTTGACGTTTGAGAAATGAAGGCTCTTTATACCATTCTCTACTTTTATCCATTTCTGAAAATTTCTGCAATAAAAAATAAGGTAAGTTAAAGAATTAGATTTGGTTTTTCTCATAATCCATTGAACTTTTAAATTTGTACTATTTTTCATTAATATATACTTTTATGTTTATTTCCTAATTCATTCTTTGGATTTTCTCTGTTCTTTAGCTTTCTCTAGTTATATGTTTACTTAAGCAATTTTTAATTTTGTTTTCTAGTATGCATATTTAAGCCATACATTTCCTTATAAATATCAATTTGACTTTATCCTTCAGGTCTTTTATTATGTAGTTCAGTTCAGTTCAGTTCAGTCGCTCAATCGTGTCTGACTCTTTGCGGCCCCATGAATCGCAGAACGCCAGGCCTCCCTGTCCATCACCAACTCCCGGAATTCACTCAGACTCACGTCCATCGAGTCAGTGATGCCATCCAACCATCTCATCCTCTGTCGTCTTCTTCTCCTCCTGCCTCCAATCTCTTCCAGCATCAGAGTCTTTTTCCAATGAGTCAACTCTTCGCATGAGGTGTCCAAAGTACTGGAGTCTCAACTTGAGCATCATTCCCTCCAAAGAAATCCCAGGGCTGATCTCTCTCAGAATGGACTGGTTGGATCTCCTTGCAGTCCAAGGGACTCTCAAGAATCTTCTCCAACACCACAGTTCAAAAGCATCACTCTTTTCTAATTAAAAATATTTTTCCGGTGTAATTTTCTTTAAATTCCAAACTGTTTAGAACAGTGTCCATAAATGATATCAGCTGTTTGGAATTTGTATAGATTTGCTTTGTGCCTATTGTTAAATCATATGTCAATTTTTTTCAGTTAACCTATAAAAAATTTCTAATGATTTTGTCTTTTTGATCAGTTTTTGGGAGATGCATGTTAGAGTCTCTTCATTTAGCTGAATAAAGAAATTGGTAAATTTTTTTCTGTAATTTAGTTTTATTTTTATATTTCAAAATTATACTAATCCATGGCTACTCATTCATGATAATATCTGTTGGATATTTTATTTTGCTAGTTTTATAAATATGTAACATCCCTACCTTTAACTTCAAATTCTGCTTTGTTTGATACCAATAGCTTTATTTTGGCTATTTAAATTAAATGTTTTTATTTTTTCATTTTCAAACTTTTTATGTTTTCCATTTTAGATGTACCTCTTATATATAATATATTGCTAGACTTTTTAGATCCAAGCTCACCTTCCCCAGTAACAAATAGTTTTAATATATAGTATATTAAATTTATTTTTAAGTGTATATGTACCATATTTAGTGCTTCTATACCATGTTCTTTTTTCTTTACTCTTCCTCTTTTTTTGTCCTCTAGTGAACTGAAGTATCCTCTTTTCTTCCCTTCTACCAATTCAAAGTAATGAACAGTATTTTTTCCCCTCTTTGGCCATGCCACTAGGGATGGGACTATGGGATCCCCATCCCATAATGTCACATAGCAGCCATATGTGTTTGGCTGCACTGGATCTTAGTTTCTGCAAAAAACTAAATTTCTGCAAGAAATTTCTGCAACACACAGAATCTTTAGTTGCAGCATTCAGTATCTACTTCCCTGACCAGAGATAAAACTTGGGCCTCCTTCATGGGAGCATGGAGTCTTAACCACTAGACCACCAGGGAAGTTCCTTTGGATGGTATTTTTATTCTTTTAGAAGAAATCTACATACATTTTAATGTTATTTTCTAATCATGTGTAAAGCTATTATCTCTAAAGAAAGAAAGAAGAAAGTGAAGTCGCTCAGTCGTGTCTGACTCTTTGTGACCCTATGGACTGTAGCCTACCAGGCTTCTCCATCCATGACATTCTTCAGGCAAGAACACAGGACTGGGTTACCATTTCCTTCTCCAGGGGATCTTCCGGACCTAGGGATCGAACCCGGGTCTCCTGCATTGGAGGCAGACACTTTAACCTCTGAGCCACCAGGGAAGTGATTATCTCTAATCTCCTTCCTAATAAGATAAGGACTTGAGTAAAAACCTAACCATCCATGACATTCTTCAGGCAAGAACACAGGACTGGGTTACCATTTCCTTCTCCAGGGGATCTTCCGGACCTAGGGATCGAACCCGGGTCTCCTGCATTGGAGGCAGACACTTTAACCTCTGAGCCACCAGGGAAGTGATTATCTCTAATCTCCTTCCTAATAAGATAAGGACTTGAGTAAAAACCTAAGTGAAATCGCTCAGTCATGTCCAACTCTGCGACCCCATGGACTGTAGCCTACCAGGCTCCTCCATCCACGGGATTCTCCAGGCAAGAATACTGGAGTGGGTTGCCATGAGTAAAACCCAACTTCCTCCTAAATGTTTTCATCTCACTTGGGTTCTTGTTGCCTATCATGGATTCCAACTTTTATTAACAGGAAATAAAAAATGTGTTTTCATAGACAGCCAATATTAACTTAAATTTACAACATGTTTTACTAATATTCTTTACTCATCTTTGCTTTGCTCAATGGGTTTATTTTCTGTCATGCTGAGGTACATTCTTTAGTAGTTCTTTCAGCAAGGGTTTGTGGATCTATGAATTTTTTAATTCATCACTCTTTCTTCAGTGATCATTTAGCTGCACATAGAGTTCTAGCTTCATAAATCTTTTCTCTCAAGACTTTAAAGACACTATTCAATTTTTTCTCATCTATTTTTTCTTTAAATTAATTAATTTATTTTAATTGGAGAATAACTGGTTTACAATATTGTTATGATTTTTCCCATACTCATCTATTCTTAAAATGCAAAGTCTACAGGAGGTATCAGTCCTTTGCAGGCAATTTGCAAGTGTATACTTCTTCTCAGGGATGGTTTTAAGATTTTCCCTTTATATTTATAGCTGATATTCTACAATTTCATCCCACTGTATAAGGTAAGAAGACGTGATTTTTTTTTTCACTCTAAGAATGTATATTTTGATTTTGGAACATCTGAAGGCATTATCTCTTGAAAATTGCCTCCACCTTCTACCCCTTACTTTATATTTCCCGTCTCTGGAATTTCTACCAAATGTGTGGTGCAGTATCTCATTTTACATTCCACATCTATCTCTCTGTACTGCATTTGAAGTGATTTCCTAAAGTCTGCTTTCCCATTTCTTCATCCTCTGTTCACCTATTTTTTAGTCTACTGCTTAACAAGTCTATTGATATTTTTGTTTTGATGCTTCTATTTTTCATTTTTAAGATTTCTATTTGGTTCTCTTTTAATCCATCAAATTTTTTCCAGATTTTGGCAAAAACAGTCTAGATCCTCACTTTACATTAAAATAATCTAGATGGCTTTACAGCATTACAGAAAAATAAATTAAGACAAAAAAAGTCATATTTGTCAAATCTCTAGATAGAGATAAATTGTCTAGGTTTCAAATCCCACTGTGCTTTCATAATCTTAAAAGAAAATAGTGGTAATTTGAATACATAAACCTTAAATCTCTGAAGCTAAAAAAATGCATAAACAAAATTTAAAAGCACATAATAAATTAGAGGCACAGCTACAAAAGTATGCTGCTGCTGCTGCTACTAAGTCGCTTCAGTCGTGTCTGACTCTGTGCGACCCCATAGACGGCAGCCCACCAGGCTCCGCCATCCCTGGGATTCTCCAGGCAAGAACACTGGAGTGGGTTGCCATTTCCTTCTCCAATGCATGAAAGTGAAAAGTGAAAGTGAAGTCGCTCAGTCGTGTCCGACTCTTCACATCCCATGGACTGTAGTCTACCAGGCTCCTCCGTCCACGGGATTTTCCAGGCAGGAGTACTGGAGTGGGGTGCCATTGCCTTCTCCAGCAAAAGTATGACAAAGTATTAATATCTTTAAAATATAAAAGCCTTATAGACATTAAGAAAAATACAAATGGAAAATATAAAAGGCTAATAATAAACATTTTCAAATTGCTTACCTATACCAATAATCAAAAAATATTTAAAAAAATATCTGGCATCTACCATACTAACAAAGTATTAATATTTTGCCTCTAATAAGAGTATATGAAGCTTATGAGCAACATGAGTGTAAGATATGACATTTGGAGGAAAAATTGCAACATAAATTAAGCGCCTTGAAACTATTCTAACTTTGAATTTATGAATTTTGGCTTTTAGTAATCTAACCCAAGGAAGCAACCCAAAATACTGTGAATAAAAACTATGCTATCTTTTTATAGCAAAGAAAAATTGGAAACAACCTACCACTGTAATAAAGAAAACTATACATAACAGTTTTGCATCTGGGATGAGCAGATGCAAACTATTCTATATAGACTGGATAAACAACAAGGTCCTACTATATAGCACAGGGAGCTATGTTCAGTATCCTGAAATGAATATGAAAAAGAATGTGTGTATATATAAATCACTTGTTGAAGTAAATATTTAAAAAGAGAGGGGAACAAGTAAATTGTTACACCTGTAAAATATTATTCAATCATTAAAACTTACGCTTACAAAATTTTTAACTGAATAGGAAAAAACTCATGTTATAATCTTATGTACAAATGAAGTATATAAAACTATACATTTGGTATAGCTGAAGACTAGACGAAAAAGCCTATATCAAAAAGTGTTGACAGAATATACTTCTGAGTAGTAGCTGTATTGAAGATTTTTTCCACAACGTTGTGTTTTTTCCACCACAAATTTCCATAATGAACACCTATTATTTTTTATAATTTTAAAATTAATAATTAAGGATTTTTTTTAAAGCTCTATCAAGGAACTTGATCTCATCTTTTGTTCTACAGTCGTCCTCACTCTCTCCTTCAAAAGGAGTCCTTTCCTCATCATTCTTGTCTGGATTGTAGGATTTTCTTGGCTGGAAGCAGTGGGTCAAATTGAAAAGTTCACGTTAATCCAAGCAACAAAACTCAGGCCTTTGACAGCACTTCTCAAAAGCAGTTTCTACTTCATGTCTGAGATGCTGAAGTTTGTTAGGAAGATTTAAGAGTAAACTGTCATGGAAAATCGCTAACTTGAAATCCAATATTTTTAAAATATGTCATCTCAAGGTACATAGTTTTCTTTTAAATTTCAGGTTGTAGCCAGTGGGATTCCTAACATTAAGAATCAGCTTATTTTTATTAAAAACTTAAAAATGACATAATGTTCATGGAAGTTGTGTCAGTTTGTGTCCTTCAAGAGACAGACACCAGGGCAGAGTTAGACTTCAGAGATTCATCGTGAGAAATTGGGAAAGGACTACGTCAATGCTGCATATTGTCACCCTGCTTATTTAACGTATATGCAGAGTGCATCATGTGAAATGTCCGACTGGATGAAGCACAAGCTGGAATCAAGATTGCCAGGAGAAATACCAACAACTTCAGACCTGCAGATGACACCACTCTTATGGCAGAAAGCAAAGTGGAACTGAAGAGCTTTTTGATGAAGCTGAAAGAGGACAGTGAAAAAGCTGGCTTAAAACTCAACATTCAAAAAACGAACATCATGGCATCCGGTCCCATCACTTCATGGCATGTAAATGGGGAAACAATGGAAACAGTGATAGACTTTATTTTCTTCGGCTCCAAAATCAGGAGGATGGTGATTTTGTGGATGGTGGATGTGTACTGTGGATGGTGACTGCAGCCATGAAATTAAATGATGCTTGCACCTTGGGAGAAAAGCTATGACCAACCTAGACAGCGTATTAAAAAAAGTTATCACTTTGCTGACAAAAGTCTGAGTAGTAAAAGCCATGTTTTTTCCAGTAGTCATGTATGGATGTGAGAGTTGGACCATAAAGCAGGCTGAGCACTGAAGAATTGATGCTTTTGAACTGTGGTGTTGGAGAAGACCCTTTTGAGAGTCCCTTGGACTGCAAGGACATTAAACCAGGCAATCCTAAAGGAAATCAACCTTGAATATTCATTGAGAGGACTGATAGAAGCTGAATCTCCAATACTTTGGTCACCTGATGGAAAAAGCTGACTCACTGGAAAAGATCCTGACGCTGGGAAAGATTGAGGGCAGGAGAAGAAGGGGGTGACAGAGGATGAGATGGTTGGATGGCATCACCGCCTTGATGGACATGAGTTTGAGCAAGCTCCAGGAGACAGTGAAGGGGAGNTCCAATACTTTGGTCACCTGATGGAAAAAGCTGACTCACTGGAAAAGATCCTGACGCTGGGAAAGATTGAGGGCAGGAGAAGAAGGGGGTGACAGAGGATGAGATGGTTGGATGGCATCACCGCCTTGATGGACATGAGTTTGAGCAAGCTCCAGGAGACAGTGAAGGGGAGGGAAGCCTGGTGTGCTGCAGTCCATAGGGTCACAGAGTTGGACACAACTTGTGAATAAACAGCAACAATTGTGAGAAAAGCCCATGAAGGACAAAGGAGAGAGGAAGTAGGACAAGTAAGGAGAGCACACAGACCAAGATGCCGACAGGGGTCCATGACAGGAGATAGGAGAAGAGGATGGGGAGGAAAAGCTCCAGACAACAGGGCGGTTCTGAGCAAGCCTTGGTCAAAGTTTCCATTGTTTCCCCATCTATTTGCCGAGAAGTGATGTGACTGGATGCCACGATCTTTGCTTTCTGAATGTTGAGTTTTAAGCCAGCTTTGTCACTCTCCTCTTTCACCTTCATCAAGAGGCTGTAAAGTTCCTCTTCACTTTCTGTCATCAGGGTGGTATCAACTGCTCTGAGAGCACTCAAAGAGGCCTGCTCAACAATAGGGTCCCATGTTGGGCAGGAAAGACCCAAATCTAGTGCCTCTGTCGTGTGCAGTCAGTGGCAAGAAGCAGCCTGGGGAGAGCCTGCTCTCAAAGTCAGCACTGCGGTGGACCCTGAGTGTGGCAGCTGGAGGTCATCAGTCATCTGTGGGAGGTGTGGTTCGTGTACTTCATGGCTGCCGTAGAAATGTATTTAAAGTGTACTCTCTTCCAGAGTCTCCTTTCCACTCCGCAAATAAAAGCCAAACCAGAAAGCCTTCTCCCTAAAACAGTAACTGGTAGATTGATTGTGTCTAGAGAAAACGTTAACATTTCCTTAAGCAAGGTTTCAGAATTCAGAACTACAGGCTCTGGCACATTATGTGGACCTGTGAGTACTTGTTGCCTAAACTGTGTCACTTGATCCTTTTCTCCTCATGAAGTGTGATAACATGGCATTCTGGATTACACCCAGATGCCCTAGATTGGACATTTCTAATCCTTACCACAACCCGACAACATGGACACTGTTAGCTGTCTTCACAAGTAGATATGCTGAAGCTCAGAGAGGTTAAGCAACTTGCCCAAAGTTGTAGAGCTAGTAAATGGTGCTTCTGGAATTCAGACCCAGTGCCCTAGACCCAGTCTTCTACTCCAGGTAATCATCAGGATCCCACCTGATGAAGATCAGGCTTCACCTCAGACCAAAAAATCACTATGTCTAGAGGTGGGCCCAGGTGTCTGCTTTTTTTTTTTTTTTTAATAGTCTTTAAATATAGGAAGACCCATGGCAGATTCATGTCAATGTATGCCAAAACCAATAGAGTACTGTAAAGTAAAAAAAAAAAAAAAAAAAGAGCAAGGGGAATAAAAGTCTCTTCACCAAATGGTATTGCCCAATTAGATATACATAAAATAAAAATATTATCCTTACTTCAACCATATATAGAAATAAAATCAAAGGAAGACTGTAAAAAAGAAATATATATATATATAGGAAGTTCTGATGTTTCCAAGGTTTAGCACCACTGATTCAATCCAACCTCTTCTCATATTGCAGATTGGGTAACTGAGTCTTAAAGAAGCAAAGTTACTAAATCCCTCAGCTGAAAGAGTTGGAACCAAAGTTCAAATGCTGAGTCTCCTAATCCAAGTTGCCCTCTGGGAGCTCACTTGAGGTTGGCTATTCTCAGAAGGCTGAGCACTGAAGAAATGATGCTTTCAAACTGTGGCACTAGAAAAGACTCTTGAGAGTCCCTTGGACTGCAAGAAGATCAAACCAGCCAGTCCTAAGGGAAATCAACCCTGAATATTCATTGGAAGGACTGAAGCTGAAGCGGGAGCGCCATTACTTTGGCCACCTGATGGGAGGGGCCCACACATTGGAAAAGACCCTGATGCTGGGAAAGACTGAGGGCAGGAGGAGAAGGGGACGACAGAGGATGAGGTGGTTGGATGGCATCACCGACTCAGTGGATATGAGTCTGAGCAAACTCTGGAAGACAGTAAAGGACAGGGAAGTCTGGCATGCTGCATTTCATGGAGTCGCAGAGTCAGACACTACTGAGCAACAGCAAAATCAAAGGACTCAGCTCATCCAACAGTCCTTGTGTGCCCCCTGGTGGCTTAAAATGGTAAAGAGCCACCACCTTGGCCACTATTTATCAGGGTAAAGGAATGAGGAGCTCTACAAACCTTAGCATTGCCTCATCAACATGCTACGTGTAGGTCTATACATGCTGGTTGTTAGTTAGTGGCACTTTACAACATCGTTGTACTTTGAAGGAAGAAAACCACATTATCAACACAAAAACACAACCACTCTGGATTTGTACAGTGCCTTCCCTCTGATTGCAGCCATGAAATTAAAAGACGCTTACTCCTTGGAAGGAAAGTTATGACCAACCTAGATAGCATATTAAAAAGCAGAGGTATTACTTTGCCAACAAAGGTCCGTCTAGTCAAGGCTATGGTTTTTTCCAGTGGTCACATATGGATGTAAGAGTTGGACTGTGAAGAAAGCTGAGCGCTGAAGAATTGATGCTTTTGAACTGTGGTGTTGGAGAAGACTCTTGAGAGTCCCTAGGACTGCAAGGAGATCCAACCAGTCCATCCTAAAGGAGACCAGTCCTGGGTGTTCATTGGAAGGACTGATGCTGAGGCTGAAACTCCAGTACTTTGGCCACCTCATGCAAAGAGTTGACTCATTGGAAAAGACTCCGATGCTGGGAGGGATTAGGGGCAGTAGGAGAAGGGGACGACAGAGGATGAGATGGTTGGATGGCATCACGGACTCGATGCACATGAGTTTGAGTGAACTCCGGGAGTTGGTGATGGACAGGGAGACCTGGCGTGCTGCGATTCACGGGGTCGCGAAGAGTCGGACACGACTGAGTGACTGAACTGAACTGAACTTCCCTCTGAAGACTTGCTATATACAATACCAACTTTAAAGTGTATAAGGTACTCCCTCATCTAAGAACTCTGGGAGAAGTTTTTTAATCTTTTAGTACCTATTATTAAGGTGGTAGAGTCTTATGGTTAATCTCTCAGGCTTTGGAGTCAAATACACCTGAGGAAAATTCTCCCTTCACAATGACTAATTTTATAAATTTTGGTGAGCCACATGGTATCTTTCATCTTCAGTTTTACCATCTGTAGAATGGTCATTATAATGCTTAATTCATACAGTTGTCATGAAGATTAAATATGTATGTAAAGTCTTGGTACTGTGTCTGCAGTGCATTAACTACCCCCTACCCCTTACACTCCAGCAAAGGTTTTCGTTACTAGAAAAGGTCCCATGTTGGGTGCATTTGGGCCCAGCCTGGACAAACGCTCTCAGTTAGGAAAAGCCTGTGTTTGGTGTCCTCTTATATGATCTGCATTAGTGCCTGCTCTCCCCTCCCTGCTTCTGCAGACTTTATACACTCTCTCCCCTGCGAGAAGAATGTGGACTCCAGTCTTTCCTGCATCAAAATATTTTTGCTTGCCACCTCTGGGGCATTTACACATGAAAAGGATGGAAGATGAGGGAAAAGCAGCAAAGGGAACGGAATGAGTGTTGGACACAGCAGGAGAGAAAACAGGAGAGTGTTACCCTAGAGGCCACGTGGACGGACGCAAGATGGAGGAAATGACCAACTGGGTCAAATACGGTGACAGGTCAGCGAAGATGAGGACAGAGAACTGATCATCAGATTTAATAAATGGAAGTCTCTGCCTCTTTGACCAAAGTGATTCTTGCTGTAATGGTTGTGGTGAAATTCTGAGTGGCGTATGAAATTGGATACATCAGTCATGGACGACTCTTGAGAAGCTGAGACTGGAATATTTCCTGTCATATCAATAAACAAGGATACTACAGTCATCCAGATTCCAGCCCCCCAGGGCACTCAGGAAGGAGAAGAGTCCCTGGCATCAGATGCCATCAGACTGCAGTCACTCCCTACAGGGAGCCCTGAGGAACTTGGTGTGAAAAACACAGGATACTGGCCCCAGAGAGCTGAGATGCATATGAAAGGAATGACTTCAGTGAGTCCAGCCCCTTGCATCTTCCCATACATAGAAAAGCACCAAATACCTTAAGATATCTTATTTCTTGAATTCTTAAAAATTAGTTTTGATATTCATGCAAACCTTTGTTGCAAACCTATACAACCTGACTCCTCCACCCCTCTCCTCAGAGCAATTCTCTTGGGGTCACTTGAGATGCCGTCTCCCAGGCGTAAAGTCCTAAAAATTCCCACTGGATAAAACATACCTCCCAACTTTAGGATTGTGACTATTTTTTAAGTTGATAAAGTTTCTCTGTAGAGAGGAGCAAAGAAACGAGGTAGGAGCTTGAGGACAAATGTTTCTTTTTTAATATGGAAGAAATAAGAATATATTTATAATGCTGATGAGTGGGAAGAATCCAGTGTGAGAGGGAAATTGATGATACAGAAGGGAGAGGGAGGAACGGTTAGAGAAGCATCCTGGATAGGCCAGAGGGAACAGGAGTTAGTATACAGGTGGAGGGATTCCACAGGAGCACAGTTTGTTTACAGTAACGAGGGGAGGGGCAGGGTCTATGCGCACAGATGCCCTCAGGTGGGCAGATGGATGGGAGCCTGTGCAAGCTCTCTTCTGCTGATGGCACCTATTGTTTAGGAAGCAATACGAAACAAGATCACAATGAGAGAAGCTGCTACAAAGTGAAATAAAGTTCCATGAGAGAACAAGTAAAATCTGAAAAAGAATACATATATTTGTGTGTATATATGGGCTTCCAGGTGGCACTAGTGGTAAAGGACCCGCCTGCCAATGCAGGAGACTAAGAGACGTGGGTTCGATCTCTGTATTGGAAAGATCCCCTGGAGGAGGGCATGGCAACATACTCCACTGTTCTTGCCTGGAGAACCCCATGGACAGAGGAGCCTGGCAGGCTATAGTCCACAGGATCGCAAAGAGTCAGGCATGACTGAAGTGGCTTAGCATGCACGCATGCATATATGTGTAAATATACATGTATAACTGAATCACTTTGCTGTACACTTGAAACTAACACAACATTGTAGATTAACAATACTTCAATTTCAAACAAGAAAGAATAAGTGAAATGTTCACTTTTGGAAATATAACTCAAAGAGTGATGCTGAGGTGGTTTAGGGGCTAAGAGTTTTTGCTGAAAACCCTTAGATAATGAAGTTCACATGAAATGTCAACTAAAATTCAAATAACAATAAACACACATGTGATGCTCTCAATTTTCTTTATTTTCTAACAACTACTTAAACCACTCAACAAAACACTCTACAACATAATTTTAAGAAAACTTCTGCAAATTTCAGGGTGGAAATTAGACCCTTCCATTAAAACAACATGCAAGCACTTATTTAACTTTTTGGTATTCCTTACAGGTGATGGTACATTTTAATTCTATACACCACAGAATTCACCCTGAGCACAAAGCTCTTTAAAACAACACATGTGTATACCACGTGGCTGATTCATGTTGATGAAAGGCAGAGATAAGCACAATATTGTGGAGCAATCATCCTTCAATTAAAAAAAGTAAAAAAAAATAAAACATCATTTCTTCTGAACCATTTCAGATTCAGTTGCTGTGGCTTTTTTTTTTTTTNCATGTGTATACCACGTGGCTGATTCATGTTGATGAAAGGCAGAGATAAGCACAATATTGTGGAGCAATCATCCTTCAATTAAAAAAAGTTAAAAAAAATAAAACATCATTTCTTCTGAACCATTTCAGATTCAGTTGCTGTGGCTTTTTTTTTTTTTCCCCTCAGAAGTTAAAACTATACTCAATCTGCTTCCCGGAGCCACAGCCTTGGGCTTATGGCAGATTTGTACAGAGTACACCAAAGACTCCTTAGAATCCTCCACCAGCGATGCCCTCCATTCATGTTATCACAGGTAGAAGAGAGAATTGGCTAATTCCAAACTTGGTTCTTTATGAAGGCTTTGTGCCACCAGGAAAGTCAGCTTGCGTGCATACTGACAGGGAGCTGGAATACTGATTAGGCCCTAAGGAGGAAAATGTATTGACAGTAATTAAGAGGAAAACTTACTCTTCAAAGCAGTATTTTTTCCTGAGGTTTTTTTCATCCACTAGTTATACATATGTTAGAATGTGTGTAAATCTGTAAGAACTCACCAACAAAGGGCAAGCTTGCTCACTGAGAACTTAAATTCACTGGGCAGGAAGGGGGAGCCAAGAGGTTTCATGCTGCCCGGACCTGTGATCTGCACACTGAGGGCTGACCTACGTTTCCTACAACCTGATGCTCTGAGGGGCTGCGAGCAAATCTTGGCTTTGGACCTTGACAGCAGCTCTGGAATGGAGTCATGCCTATTGCTTTCCCACCAGACACAATATCTGAGTTGCCTTCAACTGTCTCATGTGTAACTTGGAAATAACAATACCCTGATTTCCTCCCAGACCAGTATAAAATAATATATAAAGTCTTTGAGAAATTATCAATGCTAATGCATTCTAATAGTTACTGGTATTTTATGTCTATGATAGAGTGGGTTTCAGCCAGTGTGGACTAAGAAATCATCCATCCATCCATTCATTCATTCATCCCTCTTTTGTGGAAATTTTCCTCCCAGACCAGTATAAAATAATATATAAAGTCTTTGAGAAATTATCAATGCTAATGCATTCTAATAGTTACTGGTATTTTATGTCTATGATAGAGTGGGTTTCAGCCAGTGTGGACTAAGAAATCATCCATCCATCCATTCATTCATTCATCCCTCTTTTGTGGAAATTCAGGCATTGTGCCAAAGGCGAATCGGGTGACAACTTCCAGGTGGGCACCCCAAGTTCTACTCTGCAGAGCTGATACTCACCATCCAGTTGAAGTACAGGTGACACAGTTTAAATGTGAGTCTCTGCATGTGGTCGGGCTTCAGGCCATTGTCATCATAAATGACGTTATAGTAGGTGGGATTAACGGTTCCCCGACAGGCCACCTGGCTGATCAAGTAAAAGTCATACCTGAGGGGAAAGGAAGGATGGTGAGAAAGAAGGCATGCAGAACAGGGCCAAACCTGACCACACATGGTCAAAGCTTTGTTAAAAATAGATTTTCTAACAGACTTGCCATTCCGGCCGTGTTGCTTCTGAATCCACGACAGTGCCAAGTGGTGGGTTCTGCAGATTTCGGCCAGTTTCCGCCAAGAATCGTGGCATGCCCTTCTTCCTGACCACAATCACTGACAGTTTGGGGCTTAAGACCAGGGAGGCAAAGTAAAAAATAATAGTAATAATAATAATAAGAAAACGGAGAGAACTAAAACCAAGCCATGCAACCTTTTCTATTTATTTATATATTTTTGGTAATGTTAAAATGAAATAAATTCATTCATTCACAAAATGCTGCGAAACAAAGAAAATTAAAATTACCCCTAATCTCCCCTCCTCCCTGAAATATAACCAATCTTTAAATTAAGGATCATCTTCATTTGTTGCCAAAGTGTGGTATGTCCAATCACTTGACCAATTTCCATCATTGAAAAGGGATGGGGAAGAATGGTCCATCAGTTCAGTTCAGTCACTCAGTCGTGTCCGGCTCTTTGCGACCCCATGAATTGCAGCACGCCAGGCCTCCCTGTCCATCACCAACTCCCAGAGTTCACTCAAACTCACGTCCATTGAGTCGGTGATGCCATCCAGCCATCTCATCCTCTGTTGTCCCCTTCTCCTCCTGCCCCCAA
>SJYX01004219.1:210569-232104 GCA_006410675.1 Oreotragus oreotragus | reverse complement strand
TCCTGCCTGTGGATCAGACACTGGGAACTGCTCAGAAGGCAGTCAGCTGCAGAGCTCATCATCTCACAGGGGGATTCCTGAGCACAGGCTTGCATTCCGCACCCCGTCCCCCCGCCCCACACCCAATCCTCCCTTGGGGACCTTCCACGCCAACATCATCTTTTGTTCAGAGAACCAGGCGCGTTTCTCATCAGCGTTAATCCTGCTCTCAGCCAGGTGTATAGATGAGCCCCCAGGACGAGCAGTCTGTCAGAGGGCTTCCTGCCCGGGCTTCTCACAGGTGGGACCCTGGCCGAGTCACTGATACAACCTGATGGCCCTCGAGGCAGACGACTATAGTAGTCTTCACAACTGTGGTCTTGTCTGAACCGTCACCTCATCAAAAACGTGACAGCGGAAAAAGACATCCCTGCTTCTCTCCTTTGTTGTTCAGTCGCCCAGTCGTGTCCGACTCTGCCATCCCAAGGGCTGCAGCACACCCAGCTTCCCCGTCCTGCACCATCTCCTGGAGCTTGCTCAGACTCTGTCCATCGAGCTGGTGATGCCATCCAACCATCTTACCGTCTGTCCCCCGCTTCTCCTCCTGCCCTCAATCTTTCCCAGCATCAGGGTCTTTTCCAGTGAGTCAGTTCATTGCATCAGATGGCCAAAGGATTGGAGTTTCAGCTTCTCTCCTTCTCTCCTGGTATATTTTTATTTTCTCAGACTTTAGTGATCACTATCGAAGAAAGGAGTAATCTTGGGAATTACTAAAGCAACATGCTGATGGCTTTCACGTGGGATGTTTCACATATTTCCAGTACAAGAGATCAAGACAGACACTGACTGGCCCTCACTTGCTCAGCAAACCTTTATCTCACACGGACTGTAAGCTGGTTCTAGGCAGCGTGGAGAGGATGTGAACCAAGGGTCCTGCCCTCTGGATGGTCACTGTTTTATAGATTCTCTCTGGTAGCAGGAAGGAATGTCTCGGAGACGGTGGCCTTTGAACTGAATTAGTATTTAAAAATAAATTGGTCAGTAGAGTTGGAGGGAGGGAGGGAAGGATGGACCTTTCAGAAAAAGTGATTAACTTGAGCCGAGGCAAGGGCACAAAACAGCCAGAGCCTTGGGAGAATTTCAGAACATCGTGCGTGACTGAGTAGACGGGCACGAGAGGGGCTTTGAAAGTGCGGCTGGGGAGGTAATGAGGGGCCACAGCATGCCGCACAAAGGGCTTCTCATGCCCCACAAAGGAATCCGGATTTTTTTTTTTCCTTTAGGCATAAGGGAGCCATTGAAGGGTTTCAAACAGGCAGCGATGTAATCAGATTTACTCTTTGGAAATAAGACCTCCTGATTAGTTAATGAGCTCGTATTTCTTTTCTTGCATGTAAACCATTGTTTTATTGTTTGGTCTTTAGGCTCTATTTTTGATTGAAATAACAAAGTGGCTGGAGTCAAGAGGCTGTGCCACTTAACCTTCCGAAGGCTCGGTTTCATCTGCTTTTAAGAATAGTGGTGATATTATCTGCTTTACCACTGAGTTTGAGGTAAGAGTGAAGTGAGATGAAGGCAGAGAAACTGGCTGGAGGTACTATGGTTATTGGTCTGCCTTTTAGACTCTATCAGTTAACTGGTACCAAGCAGGTTACAGATCAATTCATATTTATTTCAGTGGAGAAAGTGAAAGTGAAAGGCGTTCAGTCATGTCCGACTCTTTGCGACGCCATGGACTACACAGTCAATGGAATTTTCCAGGCCGGAATACTGGAGTTCCCCTCTCCAGGATCTTCCCAACCCAGGAATCAAACCTGGNACAGATCAATTCATATTTATTTCAGTGGAGAAAGTGAAAGTGAAAGGCGTTCAGTCATGTCCGACTCTTTGCGACGCCATGGACTACACAGTCAATGGAATTTTCCAGGCCGGAATACTGGAGTTCCCCTCTCCAGGATCTTCCCAACCCAGGAATCAAACCTGGATTTCCTGCATTTCAGGCAGATTCTTTACCAGCTGAGCCACCGGGGAAGCCCTAGTGGGGAACAATTGGATATTCATGTGAAAGTGAATGGTGCTGGAACAATTGGATATTCAATGAAAGGTGCTGGAACAATTGGATATTCATGTGCAAAACATATGTATGGAGTTACTCCCTTACCCCACACCATACATAAAATACTTCCTCAAAAGGGATCATAGATCTAAATGCTAAGCCCTAAGTCTGTAAAATTTCAAAAGGAAAACATAGAAATATGGGAGACGATCTCTGTGGCCTTGAATTAGGCAAAGGTATTTTACATATGACACCAAAACAAAATTCATGAATTGGGTTTTGTTAAAGTCAGAACTCTAGCTTTTCAAAACACATCATTAAGTAAATACAAAGACAAGTCTCAGGCTGAGACACTTATTTGCAAGTCATATAAGTGATAAAGATTTGTGGCTCAAAGAACTCCATAACTCCATGGAGAACTTTGTAACTCCACAGAAAGAAGACAGACGGTCCAATAAAAATTGGACAAGAAGCTTGAACAAAAAAACTCACCAAAAAATATGTTATGGATAAGAAATAAGCACACGAAAGCTGCTCAGTATCATCAGTGATTAGGAATTCACACATCTTTGTCAAACAAACGAAATATACAAAGACAACTTTATAAATATCAGCTGTGTCTCTTTCAGGTGAGAAAGAGAAAATGATGCTATCAATATTAGTCAAGTGAGCCTGAAATGAGTTAATCCAAACCATTTACATCATGGTCAAATTTTAATCTAACATATTTGTATATTTGAGGTAAATTTGGTAAATTTCTTCTTAAATTATTTGCATAATATCTCAGTTTAAGAACTTCAGAGATGTTGTAACGTACTCTCTTCTCTCTTGGCCGTTAGAATGTCTGTGTGTTTTGAGAATTCAAACCTCAAGCCGTTTTGGTTCAGTACTATCCTGAGGCCATGTATTCACCTCCCATTCTTACTGAGAGCCTGGCATTTTGCACAAAGAGGAGTCATTTCATACGACAGAGAAAGTAAATGAGAGGGATTTTAGCAGAGAAACCATTTCAACACGTCTCCAGAAGACAGAAAGCAGATGGACAGGGCAGCAGAAGAAGCTAAATCACTAGCAAAAATAAAAATTAAACGTGAACACATGTCAAGTACAAGCCCAAAGGTTTTATGATTAGATCTAAGAGACATGTAATCAGAACAAACAAAATAGGGGAAAAGAAGAGAGTTAACAAAATGGTACATATTTACTTGTAGTGAGCCTTTAGTGTTTGTCTTCTGCAATTGTAGCTAGCAGTCATGAAAGAAATAGTGATTATCCACACTTTAAACCCATAAGCATTGGGTGCCCATCACATATAAAAGAGAAATGGAGTGAAAATTTTTATTGTAAAATGTGAGCCTGACTCTTGCTTTTTAATGTATTTAATCCATGTTGGATTATCAACAATACTATTTGCAGTGGATAATACATATCTAAGCCATTTTCATGTGCTTTTAATTTTTTTAAATAAAATTTACACAACAAAACACTTAACATTTAACATGTACAGTTCAATGGTTTTTAATATATTTGCAGAGTTGTGCTTTTATCACCACNTAAGCCCTAAGTCTGTAAAATTTCAAAAGGAAAACATAGAAATATGGGAGACGATCTCTGTGGCCTTGAATTAGGCAAAGGTATTTTACATATGACACCAAAACAAAATTCATGAATTGGGTTTTGTTAAAGTCAGAACTCTAGCTTTTCAAAACACATCATTAAGTAAATACAAAGACAAGTCTCAGGCTGAGACACTTATTTGCAAGTCATATAAGTGATAAAGATTTGTGGCTCAAAGAACTCCATAACTCCATGGAGAACTTTGTAACTCCACAGAAAGAAGACAGACGGTCCAATAAAAATTGGACAAGAAGCTTGAACAAAAAAACTCACCAAAAAATATGTTATGGATAAGAAATAAGCACACGAAAGCTGCTCAGTATCATCAGTGATTAGGAATTCACACATCTTTGTCAAACAAACGAAATATACAAAGACAACTTTATAAATATCAGCTGTGTCTCTTTCAGGTGAGAAAGAGAAAATGATGCTATCAATATTAGTCAAGTGAGCCTGAAATGAGTTAATCCAAACCATTTACATCATGGTCAAATTTTAATCTAACATATTTGTATATTTGAGATAAATTTCTTCTTAAATTATTTACATAATATCTCAGTTTAAGAACTTCAGAGATGTTGTAGCATACTCTCTTCTCTCTTGGCCGTTAGAATGTCTGTGTGTTTTGAGAATTCAAACCTCAAGCAGTTTTGGTTCAGTACTATCCTGAGCCCATGTATTCACCTCCCATTCTTACTGAGAGCCTGGCATTTCGCACAAAGAGGAGTCATTTCATACGACAGAGAAAGTAAATGAGAGGGATTTTAGCAGAGAAACCATTTCAACACGTCTCCAGAAGACAGAAAGCAGATGGACAGGGCAGCAGAAGAAGCTAAATCACTAGCAAAAATAAAAATTAAACGTGAACACATGTCAAGTACAAGCGCAAAGGTTTTATGATTAGATCTAAGAGACATGTAATCAGAACAAACAAAATAGGGGAAAAGAAGAGAGTTAACAAAATGGTACATATTTACTTGTAGTGAGCCTTTAGTGTTTGTCTTCTGCAATTGTAGCTAGCAGTCATGAAAGAAATAGTGATTATCCACACTTTAAACCCATAAGCATTGGGTGCCCATCACATATAAAAGAGAAATGGAATGAAAATTTTTATTGTAAAATGTGAGCCTGACTCTTGCTTTTTAATGTATTTAATCCATGTTGGATTATCAACAATACTATTTGCAGTGGATAATACATATCTAAGCCATTTTCATGTGCTTTTAATTTTTTAAAATAAAATTTACACAACAAAACACTTAACATTTAACATGTACAGTTCAATGGTTTTTAATATATTTGCAGAGTTGTGCTTTTATCACCACTGTCCAATTCCAGAATATTTTCATCCCCCCAAATGGAAACTTGTTAACAGTCATTTCCCAATTTCATCTACTAGTCGCCTTTCTGTCTTTATAGATTTGCCTGTTCAGGACATTTCATTTAAATGGAGGTAATACAGTAAGTGGCTTTTTTTTTTTTTTGGTCTGGCTTCTTTCACTTAGCATAATGTTTTCAATGTTTAGCATAATGTTTTCAACGTTTAGCATAATGTTTTCAACGTTTGTTCATGTTGTAACATGTATCAGTATTCATTCCCTTTAAGGCTGAGTAATATTCAATTGTTGGACAGGTCACAGTGTATTTATCTGTTCATCTGTTCATGGACAATTGAGTTGTTTCCACTTTGGGGCTATGATGCACAATGTTGCTATTCATATTAACATATAAGCTTTCATGTCAAAATATATTTTCAGTTCTCTTGGATACATTCCTAGGAATGGAATTGCTGGGCTATATGGTAACTTTATGACTAATTTTTTTAGGAACTACTGTTTTCACAACGGTTGTTCATTTTATATTCCCATCAGCAGTATATGACGGCTTCAATTTCTCTGCATTCTTGCTAGCACCTATTATTTTCCTTTAAAAGTAGTAATTCTTATAGTGAAATGTGTCTGCTGTTTTTAGTGTGCACGAAATGATAAATCATTTTGGATTTGATTTGCATTTCCCTAATGACTAGTGATGTTGAGCATCTTTTCATATGCTTATTGGTCATTTGTATGTCTTCTTTGGAGGAATGTATACTTAAATCACTTGTCCATTTTTAAACTGACTTATTTGTCTTCTTCTTACTGAGTTGTAAGAAATATTTTATGTATTTTGGATACTAGACTCTTATCAGATACATGATTTACAATTTTTTTTTTTTTTTACCATTCTATGGGTTGCCTTTTTATTCTCTTTATAGTTTGCTTTGATGTAGAAAAGCTTCCTGTGTTGATGAAACTCAATTTGTCTAATTTTTCTTTGTTTACTTGTACTTTGGAGGTCATCTCTAAAAAACTATTGCTCAAGATCATAAAGACTGATGTACATGTTTTCTTTTAAATTTGTTATACTTTTTAGTTCTTAAATTTGGATATTTTATCCATTTGGATTTAATGTTTAAATAAGTTGTGAGGCAGAGGTCCAAATTTCACTCGTTGGCATGTGGTTAATCAGTTGTCCTGGCATCATTTGTTAAAATGATGTGCCACCAGGGAATCCTGAGATAATGAATACTAACTAAATTTATTGTGGTAATCATTTCCACAATATACAGTAAGTCATTTTGCTATATACCTTGCTGCTGCTGCTGCAAGTCGCTTCAGTCGTGTCCGACCCTGTGCAACCCCATAGACGGCAGCCCACCAGGCTCCTCCATCCATGGGATTTTCCAGGCAAGAGTACTGGAGTGGAGTGCCATTGCCTTCTCCCACCCTCAAGCTGCTGCTAAGTCACTTCAGTCGTGTCCGACTCTGTGCGACCCCATAGACGGCAGCCCACCAGGCTCCCCTGTCCCTGGGATTCTCCAGGCAAGAACACTGGAGTGGGTTGCCATTTCCTTCTTCAATACACGAAAGTGAAAAGTGAAAGTGAAGTCGCTCAGTCATGTCCAACCCTCAGCAACCCCATGGACTGCAGCCTACCAGGCTCCTCCATCCATGGGATTTTCCAGGCAAGAGTACTGGAGTGGGGTGCCATTGCCTTCCCCGCCCACCCTCACGCTACAGCCAGGCAACTCCGCAATGCCTATTCAGAACAGTCACCTGCTTCATTCACGCATTATTGATTCACACCTGCAGTCAATGAATGAGAATTACAGGATGAAGATTTAGAGCACCCGAAGGAAGTAAACAGAGCAAGTGACTCTGGAGTGAAAACAAAAAAAAGATTTAAGGAACAGAAGAGAATTTTAGAAAAAAATTTAGCTGAATCATTAAAGATTCAACAAGAGATATTAGAGAATTTCTCTGATTCAAGTAAATTTCCTTTGAAAACATAAAAAGAATGTCATGTCTTGAAAAAGAGAGCAAAGGAAAAGCATTTGGAAATGAAAACTATGATTGTCAAAAAAATGTTTTCAAAGGAAAGAATTCCAAATTTAATCAAAATAACTTAAAGGGAAAAATTGAAGAGTGAATGAGATGGGGAAGTATTTTAAAAGAATTTAGAGAAGTAGAAACCCAAGATGTCTAATATCTGACTAACGGGAGTTCTAATAAGAGAGAACAGAGAAAAGGAAGGACTGGAGATCATTCTTTTAGAGTGTGAGGACTTTTCTCAGGACTGAAAATGTTATGTCTTCTGAGTGAATGGGACCATGGAATTCTAAACAGGATGAAAGAAATTAAAGGGCCCTTGACCCATCTTTGTGAAAGTTTAGAACAGTGATAATAAACAGGGGTCCTAACAGTATTCCAAAGAGGAAAAAGCAGATCATCAAGAAGCAGATTTCAGCTGTTGTCAGTTTTCTTTATCAGCCACACATACATCAGAAAATATTGAAGCCATGCCTTCAAATGCAGGGAGAAAATGATTTTACAGCTTCAAAAATTGGCACAAACAATCAACTGTATAAGAGAAATAAATGTGTTTTAAGTGATATTGGAAGTTCATCTCTCACAGCTGTTTTTCTCCAGGAATTTACTGAAGAATTTGGAGAAAGGGCTTCCCAAGTGGCATTAGTGGTAAAGAATCCATCTGCCAAAGCAGGAGACATGGGTTTGATCCCTGGGTTGGGAAGATCCCCTGGAGGAGGGCATGGCAACCCACTCCAGNAGCTGTTTTTCTCCAGGAATTTACTGAAGAATTTGGAGAAAGGGCTTCCCAAGTGGCATTAGTGGTAAAGAATCCATCTGCCAAAGCAGGAGACATGGGTTTGATCCCTGGGTTGGGAAGATCCCCTGGAGGAGGGCATGGCAACCCACTCCAGTATTCTTGCCTGGAGAAGCCCATGGACAAAGGAGCCTGATGGGCTACAGTCCATGGGGTTGCAAAGAATTGGACACAACTGAGCGACTTAGCATGCATGCATGCATTGAAGGAGAAAACTCATTGCAGAAGTTATGGTAGGTCCTGGAACATTGCAAGGCAGAAGACTCAGGATGACAGCTTGCACATTTGTCCCAGAGAATACCTACTTAAAATTAGAAAGATTAGGGACTCTGGGAAAATGAGGACTTTGTGAGGTTAGTGTGGTAAGCAGATGCATTTCGTTGTTGTCGCTCAGTTGCTAAGTGGCGTCCCACTCTTTGTGACCCCGTGGACTGCAGCATGCCAGGTTTTTCTGTCCGACACTGCCTCCTAGAGTCTGCTCAAACTCAAGTCCATTGAGTCGGTGATGCCATCCAACCATCTCATCCTCTGTTGTTGCCTTCTCCTCCTGCCTGCAGTCTTTCTCAGCATCAGGGTCTTTTCCAGTCAGTCAGCCCTTCACAACAAGTGGCCAAAGTATTGGAGCTTCCGCTTCAGCATCAGTCCTTCCAATGAATATTCAGGATGATTTCCCTTCAGATTGACTGCTTTGATCTCCTTGCTGTCCAATGGATTCTCAAGAGTCTTCTCCAGCACTACAGTTCAAAAGCATCAATTTTTCGGCACTCAAATAAATTTTAGGGTACAGCAAAAGTATGTTATGCCTTTTCCAACAAGAGGGATAAAAACAGTTTTAAACTCAAGGTGGGGGTAGTGGAAAGGTATGGAGAACGGCTCAGGTGTGATGCTTGACTGTATGAGCTTTGAGCATCTACTGCAGGTACAGAAAGGAGGTTCATTTGGCTCTGTCGTGAGCCCCGCTTCTCTTGGACACCACCACAGTTCTGCACTGGACACTTAGAGAAGGGAGTGTTGCCCAGGAAACTCACCAGCTCTGCAGCAGCAGTGTTTGCATATTCATAAAGGCTACTCTTGACTTTCTATTTTTAGAATCAACCTGCAGACATCAAAAGCAATTATAGTTGCAGAATGAAAAGTAAAATATTAGCAGCCTTAATGAACTCATAACTGTCAGAAGTCGTCAGCAAACAAGGGCAAGGGGAAGGAAGTTGCAAGGCGTTTTATATGGGGCAAGAGAGTCAAAACCATTGGCAAAAGCTGATGAAACAGAGGAGGAGGACTGTGTTACTTAACATGGCAAAAAATAACCACCGTTAGAATTTTTGAGGATAGAATTGTCAAAAATTGAGAGGATGAAAGTGGTAAAGGTGGTTCTGTAAGATAAATCTTTATATTTGTATCGAGAAGTCTAGAAGTATTGTTTTAAATGGATTGGTCACTTGTGTTTCTGAGAAATGTCCAGAGAGACAATGAGGATTGAGTGGGACTGGGGCTGAAAATGTAGGGTGACTGCAGATGGCCAGAAGGGTCTTTTGGGGTAGAAATGTTCTAAAATTGGATTGTAATGATGCTTACACAACTCTGTATGTTTACTAAAATCCATTTGATTGTACACTTAAAATAAGTGAATTTTGCGCATACCTTATCTATGTTTTTAAAAGAGCTGATAAAAATAGATGGGTCAAAGGACAGATGTAAAAGCACATTCTTTAGATAATGTTGGGTTAATGTTGCTAGGTAATCAACAGGAGCAAAAATAGATATTTTCAAGAATCATCTAGAAGCAGTGGGACATGGTGAGAAAGTGGAGGCTATCACTTATCATTTACACTTTTCTATATTATTTTGATTTTTTATCATAAAATGTTTTAAACATTTAGATTCTTTGATGCAAAAAAATTCTCACTTTTAATCTTTTAGAATGTAAATTTGATTAATGTTGCCATCAGATAAATGAGCAGATTTTTGTCCTCCTAAAGACCAGAGCCAAGTGGTAGACTCTTTTTTAAGCCACCATCGGTAGCCGGATGGAGGCAGGAACTTGGCTGAACATAGAAGTGTACAGTACTCCAAAAATAGAACCTTGCAAAGGGAACAAGCAACTGACCGTGTGGGGAACAACATTTGGTACAGCTGTGCTAAGTGGTTGCCATGGATTAACAGATCAAACATAAATAATTTTCAGGGAAGCAAGTGCCCTAGAAAACGAGATGACACGTGAACTCACTAATGTCCTCAGCTGTCTTCATCTGTTTGTGTAAGAACGATGCCAAAGTAACCCCCGCTATGCCTGGGTTCTGAGCCTCACGGGGCAGCCTTCTCAATCAAACTGTAGGGTGGCTGATGAGAGACTGTCAACTCTGCAGAACAACCATCAGGGGGATTTTGAGATGCAGAGTGTTAGGTGGATCCAGGGGCTTCAAGCTACAAGCTCAGGGCCTTGCAGCTGGTCTTGTCACCGACACTGGGCACCACAGTCACTACAGAGTGTGTGGGGGTATTTCATTATCATTCCGTTGGGGAACCAGAGAATTCGAGAGGTGGACTTCCTTAAAGTCACACGCTATGTCGGTCACAACACTGAACCCACTAAGGGACTGAAGCAGCCAAGCAGCGAGAGACGGGGCGTGCTATCCTTGGGCCAGCTCCACTGTATTTGGTTCTGATACACAGTCTTCCTATTAAGAGTCTTTGCTCATTTTTTCAGAATCCTATTTTTATTTAAAAGTGGCCTGAGCCAGTTTGAAACTGAATTCTAAGAGAAAGCCGGTCATAAGCCTTAGAAGTTGGAGACTGACGCTCTCCTGGGTCTGTTTGTGAACCCTGGGGGCTTCTTTCTCTCAGACATGAGGGGGTACACGTGAGATGCCCACCAGCTATTAATACAAATGTTCATGTGCCAGGTGCCAGGTAGGATGCAGAGCTCAGGGGCGGAAAACAGTGGCCTTGCAGAGTTACACAGGCATAGTAATAAAACTGAAACTAGCGATGGGGACCAGCGTACTGAGTCTCGTGTGCTCTGTGCGTGTGTGTGTAGTTTAGTTCTGGTCCTTTGACGTTAGGTATGGGAACCCGGCAGTGTGTATGAGGGTGTGTGTCTGGGATTGTGTGTGTGTGTCTGGGGGGATGCAGATGATACTCAACATCTTAAACATCGAATTACGAAGATGTGACTAAGGCTGAATTAGTGTCGCTCTCCCCTCACTCATTTATCTCCCCTTTTCCATCCCTACCTGCCCCAGGTTAAGGTGATCACTGAGCTCAAAGATTCCACAAGCTCAGCACAGACAATGCCTCCCTGACAACGCCCATAGTCTATCACCACCCAAGTTCCCTACTGGGACACACATTATCCAGATATAAAACCCCGAATAGGAACTTCCCTGATTGTCCAGAGGTTAGGACTCTCAGCTTCCACTATAGGGGTCACAGGTTTGGCCTCTGGTCAGGGATATAAGATTCCACACACCATGAGGCAAGGCCAAAAACCACAAGGAAAAAAAAAGAATAACAATGTCTTATCCATTTAAAATATGTAAAGCTCCAAAGCAGGTGAAGGAGGTGGTCTTCCGTCCCGGACCTTCACCCTCGAAAGTAACAGGAAGACACTCAAAATCTCCCTTCACCTTTGTTCCAGCCCAATCACTTTATTCTTCAAAAAAGGGAGGAAATTTGGAATAATTATCATGATTTTTCCTTAGGCTCTATTTTCTTATGTTCTCTTTAACTGGAGATACATCTTTTGCCTACCATTTCTTTTTATTGAAATATCTAAACAGCCGAAGTAAATAAGACTTTTTTTCCTTTTCCCTTTTCTTTAAAAATTAAAAACTAGAGTTCCATAAAAAGTCAAAGTGGGGGACAGAGACTCATCAGAGAAATACTGCAAGAGGATTGCTCAGAACTAAGAGTCACTGGTTTCTGTACTGAAAAGGCCAACCAAGTGGCGAAGCAATTAAGAAGCACAATTATATCAGAGCATGTTGTCAAATTCTTCAGAATTCCAAGACAAAGAGAAGCTCCTGAAATCTTCCAAAGATGAAAAAAAGAAGATGGAGAAAATGGAAGCCAGAAAGCAATGGAGCAATGCCTTTGACGTTCTAAAGAAAATATTTTCATCCTGAAATTATTAACCGAGCCTAACTATAAATCGAGTGTGAGGTCATAATGTATTTTTGAATGTACAAGTTCTCAAAACAAAAAAATGAAATCTGTCCCTTATAGTAAACAGCTATAGGCTTCTATGAGCTTTTTCTCACAAAAAGATAGCAGAAGATAATTTTCACCAATAAAGAGGAAGACGGGGAATAAAAGAAATAAGAAATCAGCACAGGTGTGCTCAGTCACGTCCGATTCTTTGCAAACCCATGGACTGTAAGCTGCCAGGCTCCTCTGTCCATGGGATTCTCCAGGCAAGATGACTGGCACGGGTAGCCATTCCCTTCTCCAGGGGACCTTCCAAACCCGTGTTTCCTGTATCAGCACACAGATTCTTTACCACTGAGCCACCTGGGAAGCCCGTAATCAGCGCAGGAAGAAGCAAAGAAATGGTGGGGAGATCCCACGATGACAGCTGTGGACCAGGCCCGGTGGACAAGTGGCCTGGACCCGAGGGGACTAGAAGCTCATAGAAAGGCTTCTCCCAAACACTGAAATTGATAGAATGCCCGATGTCACCTGAAAGCCCTGGGGAAAGACTTGGATAACTCGGGAAGAGTTTGAGGTTAAATTAGCAGAAAGACAAAAAATCAAGAGAGGAAATAAAATATTGTTAACTCCAAGAAAAACAAAACTTTGCCCAGAAAGGGGAAAGTAATCATGATTTACTACATGGCTTAGCTACAAATAGCATTTACATTGTCATAAAGATACAAATACTGACTATCGAGTTAATTATTTTATAGCATAGCTGTAATAGTTTTGGAACTGGGAGAAAAGGAAAGACATAGCTAAGTAATCATTAATAATAGGAAGATAACCTAGAGCTAAAAAGTTGAAAAGTAGAAATAAAAGCATGCCATTAGAGAAATGGAGGTAAAGTAACAATTATACCCTAAAATAGGTAAACGTGGTTGTCTCAGAGTAAAAAGTGAGGGGAGAAGGGGGTGAAGAAGTTTTTCACAACCAGCCTGTTGGCTTGAACTAAGGACGTGTGTAAATTTGATAAATATTAAAACTAAGAAAACACATACAGAAACAATCCAGATTACTGGTAAGATGAGTTAGCTTCCATTGACAAAATAATTATCCAAACTGGCTTCAGTTGCAGGGGGTGGAAAACCTTAGATATGTACACTTGCAATCATGTAGTTAGAAATTAGTTAGAATTTTCTGGAATTATAACCTTCTAGAATTAATAAATGGCACCCCACCCCAGTACTCTTGCCTGGAGAATCCAATGGACGGAGTAGCCTAGTGGGCTGCAGTCCACGGGGTCGCTAACAGTCGGACAGACTGAGCGACTTCACTTTCACTTTTCTCTTTCATGCATTGGAGAAGGAAATGGCAACCCACTCCAGTGTTCTTGCCTGGAGAATCCCAGGGACGGGGGAGCCTGGTGGGCTGCCGTCTATGGGGTCACACAGAGTCGGACACGACTGCAGTGACTTAGCAGCAGCAGCAGAATTAATAAGAAAGATATTAGAAGTTGGAAATGACTTACATTATGAAACAGAGGACTGACTTTAAGGAGTTCAGGTTATTTTATGAAAATATTCATCATCAGCTTAGTTATATAGCTTCAGGGGCTGCACATGTGCTTTCACGTAAAAACCAAGCTGGGGTGTGTGTCTATCCATGGAAAACAGTGATTCTCACCCACGTTAGAAGGGGTGAATTAGGGAACAGACTTCCCTGGTGGCCCAGGGGCTAAAACTCCACTCTCCCAAGTGCAGGGGGCTCAGGTTCGGTCCCCGGTCAGGGAACTAGACCCCACATGCACAACTAAAAAGATCCTGTGTGCCACAACTAACTCCCTGTGCAGTCAAATAAGATACAAAAAGAAGGGAGGACGTCGGGGCTTTGGCTATATGTGATCGTTCTCCAGTTTACTTCTAAACAGTGGTGAAGATTGTCTAAGCGCTGGGCGTTTCCAGTTGTTCTTGACCCCAGTTTTTGAGAATATTCAGTGAGGAAGCAATCTGGAAGGAGTCATGGACAAGGAGAAGGCTCAAGAAGAAATCATGCAGGAGAATGCAGTCGGCTAGTCGCTGCGAAGAACATGCCAGCACCACCAAGACACTGGAATTCAAAACAACAGATGAAATTTGCACAGCCTTATGTAAGTAAAATCCCATGGTCAGAGGAGCCTGGTAGGCTTCAGTCCATGGGGTCGCAAAGGGTTGGACACGACTTAGCAAGTTCACTTTCCTTTCTCAGATAAGGCAGTGGAGAGGAGAAGCAGAAGACACAAAGGCTGGCCTCGCTGTGACAGGCAGAGCATCCTGTGCCCATCTGTTCGGGTTTACTGAGTTGTCCTTTGCCAGCAAAGTTAGGGAAATGCATAAAAACAATTCCATTCTCTCTCAGGCAGGCAGTATAATCAGAAAGGGAATGTAATAAACCGATTCATGGAAACGGTGGGGGTGTATCCTGTAAAAATTCAAGGCCAGCATATCTAAGGCCAGGATTGACTTCTTCAGTAAAATTTTGCTGAGTTTCCCAAGACAGCATGTCTCCTTTTTGCTTCTTTCCCAGAAGCATCCCAACCCAAAATGCCTTTGGAAATGATGTCCTGTGCCAATTTCCTAATCCCAAAACTCTACAGCAGATTATGCTAAAATAATGTCATTAGAAACGCTAGACTAGATTCTCAGTTGATTGAATTATAAGTTGATATGAAGTCAACTGCAACTATAAAATTGGACAGTAAATCCTAATCATGTCTCTTGAGCAACAGCGAAAAAAAGGTGGTGGAGGAACACTGCAGGAAGGTCTGGGCTGCTTAGTGTCTCACAAATCATGCCGTTTGGACTTCCTGAGTAAAATAGCAAGGTTCTCCCTTGTTGCTTTGACCTCCCCAGCCACAGGTCCCAGGGCTAGAAGAGGTAACCCTGAGCCCCACTTATGTGTCAGAGCCCCCATGGGAAACACCAGTTTATCCAAGGGCCACCACCTCACACAATGCAAAGACTTTGCACAGAGCAGTGGGGCACCCACAGGGGGCCCCCAAGGATTCTGAAACACCCAGATGTGAGCAACATGAGGAAAAAAGTCAGGTTCCCCTGGGCTTGATGGGGAGGCAAGAGGAGGGCGAGTGACCAGACCCCAGCAGCTACGTTCTTAGACAGACAGTCATTACATGAATGGTAGGGCCAACACAGGGAGCGGAGAAAGGGGCATTTCTCCCCTCCTGCGGTCCATCCTATGGCCAGGCCCAAACTGGCTGAGAGGGAGCTGAAAACGGAGTTCACAGGGGTCAGTCTCCCAGGACTCAGACTGAAGAGAGGAAAGGCTAGGGAATGTGGGAAGGAAGGGGAAAATGGGGAGAAGCCAACAGAATTGGCTTCTGAGCCGAAATGGTTTCCTTATATAACACTTGGAATTGATTTTTCAGACGCTTGAAAAGCATGTGTATTTACATGTGCATATTTGTGTATGTAAAATAGAGATCACATACACCGCACGAATCATCTTTGCATCTCCAAAGTGACCTCAATTTGCATATAGTCATAAAGACACAAAACACTTTAGGTGATACACTTATGACTGTTACAGCATCCTCTGCTCCACAAGAGGGGCCTGGAATGGGGGCCTGGGTGTTCATATTGTCAACAACTCAGTGACTGGGTGAGTGGACATGAAGTTCTGAGAATCAGCCATTTCAATAGTCAACATCAGTCATGCTCCTCTAAGGAAAAATTCACTGAAGCAGATTATTTTCCTTCTGGTGATGAGGTTGGAGCCTCCATAACCAGAAGGTTTTTCCAGTGGTCATGTACAGATATGAGAGCTGGACCATGAAGAAGGCTGAGTGCCAAAGAACTGATGTTTTTGAATTGCAGTGCTGGAGAAGACTCTTGCGAGTCCCTTGGACAGCAAGGAGATCAAATCAGTCAATCCTAAAGGAAATCGAGCATGCATATTCACTGGAAGGACTGATGCTGAAGCTGAAGCTCCAACACTTGGGCCACCTGATGTGAAGAGCCAACTCACTGGAAAAGACGCTGATGCTGGGAAAAATTGAGGGCAAGAGGAGAAGCGGGCAGCAGAGGATGAGACGGTTGGATGGCATCACCGACTCAATGGACATGAGTTTGAGCAAGCTCCGGGAGTTGGTGATGGACGGGAAAGCCTGGCATGTCCATGGGGTCCCTGGGGTCGCGATCCCCATGGGGTCTGCTGCAGTCCATGGAGTTGTAAAGAGTCAGACATGACTTAGCGACTGAACAATGACAACATTATACAAATAATACCGAATTAATTTTAAATAAAAGATCAGATATCTTTTAGAATGACTGATACTTTCTATAACATCTAAAGCCATTTTTAAGACATTGGATCAAGTCTTATCTTGATTAAACTACAAACTACTTTTGAAAAACGAATACTGCAAAATAAATAAACAAATAAACTCTTCTGCTTTATTTTGTGCACAGAGATCGTCTGGATATCTCCATTCACTTTACTGAATTAAAACCAGCTCATCCTCCAGGAAGCAAAAGTAGCTGCCACATGAGTTTGCTAGCCAAAAGCTGCATGAATCAAGCCTCATGTGGAATTTCTGAAATTTTCCTTGAACTAAAAATAATCAAAGGGTTGTGGATGACTAGATTGCTGATAAGTTCACCCCAGCAGACATTCTAGAAGCTCTGCAGATAATCATCTGTTCCCACAATAAATTTCATACAGTTGGCCCATAAGGAATGTCACTCTCTGAAGTGATAAATGTTTTTGATTAATGCCAAAATTCTCTTTTAAAGTGCAAGTAGGAAGCACCCCCCTGGAGGAGGAAATGGCAGTCCACTCTGGTATTCTTGCTGGAAAAGTCCCATGGACAGAGGAACCTGGCAGTCTATCGTCCATGGGGTTGAAAAAGTCTGACACGACTGAGCATCGGAGCACAGGAAGGGGCTAGCGGGATAACTTGAGATACTATGGAAAAATGAGGTATGGAAATAGACGAGTCCCCGCGCTTGTGACTGGTAACTGCAGGATGAAACGTGGTCATGGTGTCATTTGTGTGGATGAACCTCAAAGCTCTTGATTCTTAGTGGTGGCGTGAATGGAACCTTTCTTTAGATGCTTTCCTCTGGGGAGAGTGAACTGGTTCCAAACAGCTCTGGCCAGAGATAATTTACCCAGTGATAAATATTCTATCATAAGGCTTTTTATTCCTGAGTACTGAATCCCAAGGAGTCTCTGCAGGACTGACTTAAATGACACTTGCTGAGCAAGATGCTTCCTGAGTGTTTCTCCTGGGCTGGAAAACGCTTTGTGGGGAGAAAGGACACTTGTGCTTCCCTGGGCAGCAAAGACCACGAGTGACTGATAAGCTCCAGTCGCAGCAGCTTTGTCTCCATCCAAGGCATTCAGAGATGCTGCAGGACAGAGAGACAGACAGAGAGAACCAGACCTAATGTCCCCAAGGTACTAATTCATCATGGAAAAGACAAAACTTTTCCGTAACTCTGATATAGCGTCCTTTGGCAGTTAAGTTTTATTTCATGCTTACCAAAATGTAGATTTTTAAACTTATCCCTAACCAAAGTATTGACTTTGTCCTCTTTTAAACATCATCCCTGTACTTCTTTCATGGTCCAGGGGTTAAGAATCCTCCTGCCAGTACAGGGGACATGGGTTTGATCCCTGGTCCAGGAAGATCCCACATGCCTCAGGGCAACGAACTGCTGAACCCCAATGCTTTAGAACCTGTGCACTCCCACAGGAGAAGCCACTGCAGGAAGAAACCCGAGCGCCACAACTAGAGAGGGGACCCCACTCCCTGCAGCTAGAGAAAGCCTGCGCAGCGACGAAGACCCAGAACAGTCAGAAATAAATACTAAGTTAAAAAAAAGATATGTCCCCAGTGTGAGCAGCTGAATCCCATGGCCACAAGTGAGATACTCTGAAAGCTGTCTCCTCATCCCTCGTCAAGAGCAGAACTTTCATGGAAACGTTCACAGTTGGTTTGTGCCTGCAGACAGCTCAAGTGGAGAACAGGACCAGATGCCCCCATAGGGATGGCTGAGTGCCAGTACAGAAATGACTGGTGACATGGCCAAGGAAAAGTCTCTAGATGAAGACCATCCTTCTCATGTTCCATGGCAGGAATTCCACAGTCTCACATGAATCCTTGCAAGGAGATCAAACCAGTCAATCCTAAAAGAAATCAACCCTGATATTTGTTGGAAGGACTGAAGCTAAAGCTAAAGCGCCATTGCTTTGGCCACCTTATGTGAAGAGCCAACTCATTGGAGAAGACCCTGATGCTGGGAAAGATTGAAGGTCAGGAGGAGAAGGGGACGACAAAGGATGAGATGGTTGGATGGCATCACTTACTCAATGGACATGAGTTTGAGCAGATTCTGGGAGGGAGTGAAGGGCAGGGAATTCTGGCGTGCTGCAGTCTATGGAGTGGCAAAGAGTCAGACATAGCAACTGAGCCTCAGCAACAGCAAGGAGCAGACTGTGCCTTTTTATCTCCAGATTCAGCTCAGGTCTAACCTGATGAATGACACGTGTTCATCCAACAGATGAATAAAATACACTGTTCCATCACCCAGAGTCCCTTGTGATTAATCTAACATGATCCCCTCAGGATTTGCCCCCAGGAAAATGTCTCTTTTAGGGAGTTTATAAGCACCCTACATTAGAATCAAAATTATTAAACCACTAAGCTTAGCATCATGGGAAATAGATGAGGAAACAGTGGAAACAGTGTCAGACTTTATTTTGGGGGGCTCCAAAATCACTGCAGATGGAGACTACAGCCATGAAATTAAAAGACGCTTACTCCTTAGAAGAAAAGTTATGACCAACCTAGATAGCATATGCAAAAGCAGAGACATTACTTTGCCAACTAATGTCCATCTAGTCAAGGCTATGGTTTTTCCAGTGGTCATGTATGGATGTGAGAGTTGGACTGTGAAGAAGGCTGAGTGCCGAAGAACTGATGCTTTTGAACTGTGGTGTTGGAGAAGACTCTTGAGAGTCCCTTGGACTGCAAGGAGATCCAACCAGTCCATCCTGAAGGGGATCAGCCCTGGGTGTTCTTTGGAAGGAATGATGCTGAAGCTGAAACTCCAGTACTTTGGCCACCTCATGGGAAGAGTCGGCTCTTTGGAAAAGACTCTGATGCTGGGAGGGATTGGGGGCAGGAGGAGAAGGGGATGACAGAGGATGAGATGGCTGGATGGCATCACTGACTCGATGGACGTGAACCTGAGTGAACTCCGGGAGATGGTGATGGACAGGGAGGCCTGTCGTGCTGCGACTCATGGGGTCGCAAAGAGTCGAACATGACTGAGCGACTGAACTCAAGTGACTGAAGCTTAGCATTTTGCTCTGATTGCCAAATCAGAACCAAATACTGTATTCAGTAACAGTAACTAGACAAGCCCTTACAATCAGAGTGTTTTGTGATTTTGGTTTATTATACTTGCTATTTCTTTCTGTTTTATTCTAAGCTGCCTCAAATTGGAAAAAATGGCAAGTGTTAAATAAAATGTGGAGATGCGGGCTGTGTTGACTGATCCATCATTTCAGGGTGTCCTGTTCCCCCTCCAGGCCCAGACTAAGCTTCTTCCTCTCACTGGGAAGCCAAGGGCGGGTTGCCTGGGTCCTGAGGGTCAGGAGGGTTTTGCATTCCTCCCCCAGGGCAGCTGCTTCTGCCCTTTCCCCTCCAGAACAAAGGGTGCGTGGCCAGGCTTTGGGCCGGTCCCAGGGGCAGCTGCTCTCCTCTTTCCCCAGTGCTGAGGAGTTCCAGGGGTGAGCACTCCCTTTCCATCTGGGCTTCTGGCTGAGGGGCATGCTAGCGCATGTGGGGCTTGGGAGTCGGACTTTTCGCTTGTCTGTGTGGTGCTGCCTTCTCCTCTCAGTGCTCGCAATCCGGCCTCCCCTGGAAGGGCTGATCCCTCTTTGAAATTCCATTTACTCGGTGGCCTTGAAACCCAGCTCCCTAACGGCTTCCAGAAGTAGATCATCTAACTTTTTTCATGGCTGGGGGAAGCGAATGATGCTCTTTTGCGGTTTTCTACTTCCTAAGTGGAAGCAGAATCACCCAGGTGATAGTTTGAACCACCATTGGGGTGTTTTAAGACACCCCCTCAGCCGTGGAGCCGTGGTTCCCATCCCTTCCTACCTTCCTTACATCCAGCCAGGGCCCGGCTCTGATCCTTTGCCAGGGTTCACATTCCAATCAAACCCATGACCTGAGCTTATTAGTCCCATGCCCGCAGCACCAGCATATCCAGTGCCCTGATGTGAAATCAGATTACACCCTAGGGGAGGACCACAACCCCAACACAGCCACGGCCTTTCACACCAGGGCTGCCTTTTGGCTAGAGCCTCATGAATTTTCACAACAGACACTTCGAAAAGCAACAGGTAAGTTTTATGTATGCACTAAGTCTCTTCAGCCCAGTCCAACTCTGCAACTCTACGGACTGTAGCCTGCCAGGCTTACGTAGTACTGTACAAAGAGAAACAGAGATGAATCGTTTCTGTAATGAATGTGGAGTGATTAGATCAACAGTGTCAATCCAAATAATTTAATCGGAGCCCCTGTGACACTGGTTCTAAAGTCACCATGAATTTTCTTGGTTTTGATGAGTACCTAACAAAGTCACATTTCTTCTTGAACTTTTTGATTGAAGAAACTATTGATATATGATAAATCTATATGGAAAATGAAGAGTTGGTACCTTCCTGAAAACATTTTTTTTTTCAAGTTATGGAGGCCATTATAATGGTATCTTTGCTAATAATTGGCTCTCTGGCTGTCTTTGTTTTCTATGTTAACTTGTCCTTGAGTGGTTACCGTTTCTGGTTGGTGTTATATATGTCTGGAGAAAGCAAGCAAAATGTCCATTTGATCTTTCCTACTCTAGCAATGAGATTAACACCAGCTTTCCTAAACTTGCTTGAAGATTGTACAAAACAAAAATTAAACTTTTGAAGTAAGTAGTCTCTAAAGAGCTTCTTGATTAAGGTGAAAGAGGAGAGTGAAAAAGTTGGCTTAAAACTCAACATTCAGAAAACTAAGATAATAGCATCACTTCATGGCAATGGAAACAGTGACAGACTTTATTTTGGGGGCTCCAAAATCACTGCAGATGGTGACTGCAGCCATGAGATTAAAAGACCCTTGCTCCTTGGAAGAAAAGCTATGACAAACATAGACAGCATATTAAAAACCAGAGATATTACTTTGCCAACAAAGGTCCATCTAGTCAAAGCTATGGTTTTTCCAGTAGTCATGCATGGATGTGAGAATTGGACTATAAAGAAAGCTGAGTGCCAAATAGTTGATTCTTTTGAACTGCGGTGTTGGAGAAGACTCTTGAGAGTCCTTTGGACTGCAAGAAGATCCAATCAGTCCATCCTAAAGGAAATCGGTCCTGAATAGTCGTTGGAAGGACTGATGTTGAAGCTGAAACTCCAGTACTTTGGCCACCTGTTATGAAGAGCTGACTCATTAGAAAAGGCTCTGATGCTGGGAAAGAGTGAGGGCAGGAGGAGAAGGGGATGACAGAGGATGAGATGGTTGGATGGCATCAC
>SJYX01004219.1:184961-210114 GCA_006410675.1 Oreotragus oreotragus | reverse complement strand
TTTTTTTTTTCCTGAAACAATATTTTATAGTTTAAATTACAAATACCAGTCAAATGTTTCTCATTAAAAACTTAAATTCTGGTATCTCGAACCTCAGGCTGTCAGACAGAGAGCCCATACCTTTTTAATTGGGGACCTGGCTTGGGGCCCCAGCAGAGCTGAAGGCCATGAGAGTGGTCAGGTTGAGTGTGGTCCTGCCCATGAGGGACCCCAGGGCATCCTCCCAGGAGGGGCGGGGGACAGTAACCAGCTTGGAGGTGATGGATTACCTTGAAAGAGCAAGATTGGCAGGATCCCAGATGGTAGAAAAGACCCCAGGCGGCTCATCTACAATCAATGCCTCTATGTTGCCAGAACAGAGCAAAGTCTGTCTGATGTTTTTACATGCCCAGCTCTGCAAGGTTTCTTCTGCAATTAAGAATGACAGAGCAAGGATGCATTCCCAGAAGTCGACTGGTCCAAACCCTCCTCCAGAGAAGAGACGAAAGATAATTCCACATCTAAAATGAAAAGATTGGCCAGTCTTTTGTCAGATAAGAAACACATTTGGAAAGGTAGGGGGGGAAGCCAGAGGAGTAGATATTTCACTAAACTAAGTCAAAATATAATCAGACAAGAAATATTAGCTTTCCTTAAGGATTTATAGCAGATCTTCCAATTTTACAATCTCATTTCTTAGGCTAACTTACGTTTATTAGCTAACTATATATTTATTCTCTAATGATAAGAGTTATTTGGAATGTAAATAGTTCAAAAAATTAAAATCTTCTTGTATTCCCTCAAGTGATTTTTTTCATTCATTTGATGTCATTTAAAATTTTATTGGGGCTTCCCTGATGGCTCAGGAGATAAAGAATCCACCTGCCAGTGCAGGAGACGCAGGAGACTTGGGTACATGTTTATTAGCTAACTATATATTTATTCTCTAATGATAAGAGTTATTTGGAATGTAAATAGTTCAAAAAATTAAAATCTTCTTGTATTCCCTCAAGTGATTTTTTTCATTCATTTGATGTCATTTAAAATTTTATTGGGGCTTCCCTGATGGCTCAGGAGATAAAGAATCCACCTGCCAGTGCAGGAGACGCAGGAGACTTGGGTACAACCCCTGGGTCAGAAAGATCCCCTGGAGGAGGAAATGGCAACCCACTCCAGTATTCTTGCCTGGGAAATACCATGGACAGAGGGGCCTGGCGGGCTACCGTCCATAGGGTCGCAGAGAGTCAGACATGACTGAATGACTAAGCAAGCAAGCTTTTATTTGATCCTAATTGATTAGGAATATAACATGAATTTTTGAAAGAAAATACGTTCCTGGCAATTACTGAACTTCCATGTCAGTAAACTAACGAGATTTTCCACCACCTTGCATTGTTCCGGTTTGTATAAACTATTATAAAATAATGTCACCTTTTATATTAGCTCCTTTGTTTTGAAAGGCGCTGAGCAGGACTTCATGACTTATGATGGAATTTCCTTTGCTCCAAACAAGATCTGCAGCTACAAACCAAGACAGCGTTTCCAAATGCAGGCCCTTGCGCTTTTACTTTAACGCGGCTGGTTCTCTTCACGCTGGCATCTCTTCAGGATCCGTTTGTCACATCTGTTTCATGGGTTTATTTGGAAAACAAAAGGGTTACGAGAGCCTGGAAGACACTGATGTTGCCACCAAGCATGAATTCAATTCCTCCGTCTTTGAAATCGCCTCCCAGACACATTCTGTGCATTTGGCTCCAGGTGGAACAGCTTAAGCAAGAGAAGACAGCTTCAGTATTAGATCAGAGGTGCTTTTCCAGATGCCACTTTCCAGTAACAAACAGAGCTGCAGGGTTTGCTTCCAGGGGAGGCAGCATCTGGAGCAAGGCTTATCATTAACAGTCATCCGCTTCTGATGGCTAAAAACATTGATGTTTTTTCAAAAGGCTACTGAAATATTTTATATCCACCAAAAGAGAGTTTAACAGAGTGTATTAAATGCCCACCCTCCTGGGCCCATGCCTTGGCAGAAGGAAACCTGTGACATGATCAAGAATTTGAGTCTGGAAAAGATACTTTGATTAGAGAGAAAGAAATGAAGTCAGTTAAAAGAAAAAATGAGATTTGAGGGGCAGATTTCCTCTTAAGTATTTCTGCATTTTTTTTTCTAACTCCTTCTCTGAATCAGCTGAAATCATCTGCCTCTCCTTGGCATTTCAGGGATGTTTTATTTAGCTGTTCCATCGAAGGGAATGAGATTGTGGACTAAGGAGATTTGGGCATGTGTCTTCTGTCCTAAAGCAAGCGTGAGATTCTTTGAGGATGTGAACCTCATCTTCACTGTTATGTCTCCTCAAGTGTCTTCCAAATACAGGCCCTTCAGGTGGTGATTACTCAATAAATATTGAGTTGAAGAGGAACGAGATGGGACAGAATGGATGGAACGGGTGAAGGAGAGGCTGAGGACAAGACGGAAGGAGGTCCAAGACACTTATTCAAAATCAAAACAAGTTCCCAAAAATGTATGCAGGGAACAAAGACATTTGTTCCAATTATCTCCAGTATCAGCAAGGGTAGAGTTGAATCTGAAACAGTTATGGTAAGGCTTCAGCCTGCTGCTGCTAAGTCACTTCAGTCGTGTCCGACTCTGTGTGACCCCATAGACGGCAGCCCACCAGGCTCCCCATCCCTGGGATTCTCCAGGCAAGAACACTGGAGTGGGTTGCCATTTCCTTCTCCAATGCATGAAAGAGAAAAGTGAAAGTGAAGTCGCTCAGTCTGTCCGACTGTTAGCGACCCCATGGACTGCATCCCACCAGGCCACTCCATCCATTGGATTTTCCAGGCAAGAGTACTGGGGTGGGGTGCCATTGCCTTCCCCGAGGCTTCAGCCTATTGGTCCCCTATTAATTTAGCTCAGATGTCTCATCCAGAAGAGAGAACAATTAAAAGCCAAATTCCTTCCCAAGTGGCACTATGAAAATGTCTCAATATGTTTCCCCAAATTGCACCCAGCAAAGCCACTTCAAAGCTCAAGGTGGAACATGATACTCAGGGATTGTTCCAGAAATGTTTCTCAGTCACAGAGATCTACATGGTTCCTTGGCAATAAACAAGCAAATACGTAAATTATGTTGCTTCAGCATTTTTAAATGGGGGCAGCCTGGAAATGCTTTCCAAAGAAAGAGTAACCTGTATGCTAGACAGGTGTACTGGGTAGACTATCCTTAATCACTGGAAATAATGCCTCCTTTCCCACTAACTTAGTCCAGAATAAGCTCGTATTGTGATGACACGTTCAGAAAGAAAACACCTGTGTGTATCACCTGGCACCACTTAAAACTTGTTAACAAGGTGGTGACAAGGAGTTGGATGCAGTTCACCAGTGGGTCGCTACATGTTTGCAATAAACAAAATCAATTTTGATCTACCCAGAGCCTTGCTCACAGGGAGTTTAGACAAATACATACCTTCCTTCAATCAGAGGTAGGATCATTGTTCTTTGCCAGCAGGTGGTGCAAAAACCGTCTTGTAGAGATGGGCCCAGAAAACAACGAGATATCTCCAGTTGGGAGCTTAGGAGCACATGGGCCTCTTGCTTGCAGAAGACATGATGGTGGAGCTTCTTGTGTAACAGTCGGCAGGTGCTACTTCCATAATGCATCACCCCTTCCCACCTGAACACCCTGCTAATTCCACCCTTTGGTTGGACGAGAGTTGCTCCATTGTGGCCATCGTGATAAGTTAGTACTGGTCAGCTCTCATCTCATGTCCTCTGCTTTCCCCAGCTCCTCGGGGTTGACGCCAGACCAGCACGGGACTGCTGGCTGTTCCCAAGAGAGGCAGGTAATTTGTGACCCCTTCTCACCTCACCAGGCGGGGTGTCCAGATGAGATCAGGGTCCCTGAATCCAGTGGACTCTTGTCTACTGAGCTTCTGTATTCGTTTCCCCACCTCACTCTCTGCTTCCAATCGGAGATGAGATTCTGCTCTATCGAGACTGGTTCAAAGCAACTGACTGTCTTTATTTAGTGACAGAGAGAGTGAACCACGGGGTGTGTTGTGAACAGACAAAACCAGTTAGAAATGTGAAGCACTTCGGAAACTAAAATGATCACTTTGAATAGTTTTAAATCTGCTTGAAATAAACTGACCCAAATTTAATTCTTCTCTGTGCCAGGCACTGGGCTATATAGACTTTCGCAAACTTCAGTAAAACAGCTAGTAAGAGACAATTCCAGGACTCAAGTCCAAAATTCAGTTGGGTTTCCTGATGAGTTTCTCTTCATATTCTGATCCATAAATGCTAATTTGACGTTGGGTGACAGATCTGAGCGAGGCCACGGCTCGAACAGGGCACTGAATGCAGTGGTCCTCCTTAGCCGCTGAGGGCACACTGTCACAGGGATGCTGGTCACAGAGGGTCCCCCTCCAGAAACACACAGGGTTCACTTTAAAATGCGCTCCAGTTTTGAATTACTACAGAGACTGGACATTCTGCCCTGTGTCACAGAGATGGCTGGCTGCCTGAAAATAATGTTTCCTCTCAATGTAGCACTGAGTGCCCAGAATCAGGCAGGAGAGCAGACAAATTTCCCCTCATCCCCGACTCTCCTGTGATAGTCAGAGGTATCCTCCGGTGACCTAGACAGGCCTTGCAGGATCTCACCGCCGCCTGGACCACGCCCACGCCCACGCCCCGCCCCTTCGGCCTCAGAGCTGAGGCTCTGTCGCCGCAGCCCCCTTGCTTTATTTGCACTTGCATTCCAGGACCCAGCGAGCTGAGCTGGCTCAGGCAGGGTCGCTCAGCCTGCCTCCTCCCTTCCTCTGCTCTCACCTCGGGGACCTGTGCAGTCCTGCTCCCAGACTCCAGGATTCCCAGGTTCTCAGACGAACACCACTTTATTTAGTTACGGTTGTGCTTGTGTGCCCTTCCCTTTCACAAGGATGTAGAGCCGTTCAGATTCATTCCCCTAACTGTAACCAAACTGGAACTTTATATGCTCCATAAATGCAGCTTTTATTTATAGGTTTTCTACACAATCTATACACTTGTGTTAGACGGCATATTTCACATGGATTCACATTATCCTGTTGATTCTCATTATATCAACAGGTGTCTAACCATTAGATACATTTTGGCCATGAATAGGCTTTGATATCATGTAGATATGATATGAGAGTGTAGGTGTTTATCTATTGCTGATTCTACTTGTGCCCAATTTTTAAATCTCATTCCTCTTTGGTTGTGCTGGGTCTTGTTGCTGTGTGGACTTTTCTCTAGCTGCAGCAAAGCGGAGCTGCTTTCTGGTGAGATCTTTGTACTGATGGCAGGCTGGAGAAGCACAGGCTTCCCACTGCAGCGGCCTCTCTTGCTGCAGAGTACAGGCTCCAGGGTGCATGGGCTTCCGAAGTTGCAGCCTGTGGGCTCGGCAGTTGCGGCTCCCAGGCTCTAGAGTGCAGACTCAGGAGTTGTGGTGCATGGGGCTTAGTTTCTCCGAGGTATGTGGGATCTTCCAGGACCAGAGTTTGAACCCTCCGTTGGCAGGTGGGTTTTCTTATCCACTGTACCACCAGGAATGTTCCACTTGTGCCTAATTTTTGTACTAAACTTCTGCATTAAGTTTATCAAATGAGTAATCCAGATGACACCAGAGACCACCTACCCTTTATTAGCCACATTTTTCAATGAGGATTTTTTAAGTATGAACCAATTATTTATTTAATGTAAACCAAGTCTTCATTCCAATCCCAAAGAAAGGCAATGCCAAAAAATGTTCAAACTACCACACAATTGTACTCATCTCACATGCTAGCAAAGTAATGCTCAAAATTCTCCAAGCCAGGCTTCAACAGTACATGAACTGCGAACTTCCAGATGTTCAAGCTGGATTTAGAAAAGGCAGAGGAACCAGAGATTAAATTGCCAACATCCGCTGGATCATTGCTTTTCTGAAGCAAGAGAGTTTCAGGAAAACATCAATTTCTGCTTTATTGACTATGCCAAAACTTCTAACTGTGTGGATCACAACAAACTGTGGAAAATTTTTAAAGAGATGGGAATACCAGACCACCTGACCTGCCTCCTGAGAAATCTGTATGCAGGTCAAGAAGCAAGTTAGAACCAGGCATGGAACAACAAACTGGTCCCAAATTGGGAAGGGAGTATATCAAAGCTGTATATTGTCACCCTGCTTATTTAATTATATGCAGAGTACATCATGCAAAATGCCAGGCTGGATGAAGCACAAGCTGGAATCAAGATTGCTGGGAGAAATATCAATTAACCTCAGATATGCAAACAACACCACCCTTATGGCAGAAAGCAAAGAAGAACTAAAGAGCCTTTTGATAAAAGTTAAAGAGGAGAGTGAAAAAGTTGGCTTAAGACTCAACATTCAAAAAACTAAGATCATGGCAGCGAGTCCCATCACTTCATGGCAAATAGTTGGGGAAACGATGGAAATAGTGAGAGACTGTATTTTTTCGGCTCCAAAATCACTGCAGAAGGTGACTGCAACCATGAAATTAAAAGATGCTTGCTCCTTGAAAGAGAAGCTATGACCAACCTAGGCAGCGTATTAAAAAGCAGAGACGTTACTTTGCCAACAAAGGTCCATCTAGTCAAAGCTATGGTTTTTCCAGTAGTCATGTATGGATGTGAGAGTTGGACTATAAAGAAAGCTGAGTGCCAAAGAATTGATGCTTTTGAACTATGGTGTTGGAGAAGACTCTTGAGAGTCCCTTGGACTTCAAAGAGATCAAACTAGTCAATCCTAAAGAAAATCAGTCCTGAATATTCATTGGAAGGACTGATGCTGAAGCTGAAACTCCAATACTTTGGCCACCTGATGCAAAAAACTGACTCATTGGAAAAGACCCTGATGCTGGGAAAAATTGAAGGTGGGAGGAGAAGGGGACGACAGAGGATGAGATGGTTGGATGGCATCACTGACTCTGTGGACATGAGTTTGAGCAAGCTCCAGGAGTTGGTAATGGACAGGGAAGCCTGGCGTGCTGCAGTCCACAGGGTCACAAAGAGTCGGACACGACTAAGCAACTGGACTGAACTGACTGAAACCAAATACAAGTCACTGAATTGACCCGCAGGAAAGAAAAACATGAAAGTAACACTCTCAGGCCTCAAAGATTTTATTGCCTTGAAAAGGGAACAGATTAGTGTGCACACAACTTCCACTAAGAAGCAGAACAAGGCAAGACTACCTCAGAGGTATAAACCAAGGGATCTAAAAACACAGATGAGGGAGAGATCTTTGTAGTGATGGCAGGCTGGAGATCAGAAAGGGGCTGGACCGGGGGGCTGTGCATCTGAGGATAACAGTGTTCCCAGCAGCCAGCTGAACAGAGGGACCCTCCAGCTTGCGGGGTGGGGGTGGTGCAGAATGGCTGAAGCCACGAGGAGGTGATGGGCAGTTCACATGCACCGCAGCTGTGGTTGGCAAGGCAACAGGGCAGGGGTATTGATAGCCCTGAACTGGAAAGGCGGGTGTGGATCCAAGAGGCATTTAGAGACAAGTCCTCAGGTTTCGACATGTGTCTGGTAGGCCAGCAGGACCTTGCAGCACCTTCCCCAAGCACCAGGCCTTGTCACCAGCATGTCACGTGTGTTAATGCTGAGTCCTCAGGACAAACTCCCTGAGAAAATGAGAAGAGAAGGAAATGGAAAAGGGGGTCATGAGCCCAGTTGTCGTGCTCCTCCAGGCCTCTCAGAAGCCGAGATGGGACTCAGAGGCAGAGGGGTTGTGAGCTGGCCTTTCAGTAAGAATGTCTCAGCTACACAGCATGGCGGGCAGTGGGTGGGCCCTGGAGGCTGGCTGGAATCCCAGTCTCTCACCCACTGGGTGTGTCCACTTGGGCCAGTTCCAGGTGGATAAGAGTTGGTCCCCGCTAGTTGGGCTGCAGTGAGGATTGCCTGAGTTAACAAACAACACGTGCAGAGCATTGCAAGGGGGCCCAGCAGTGCTGCACGCGCAGTTACACCTGAGCCAGGCTCCAGGTGGGCTGGACGGGCCGTGCTGAAGGGGGAGGCCGGGCAGGGCTGTCAATGTCATCGCCCGATTCCCACTGCTTTCCCCAATTTCTCTTACGTAGGTGTCCCCTAAGACAGAGATCTATCCCTGGTGTTCTCTTTCCTCTGTTTTCACCCTCCCTGGGAACCTTGTACATTCCGTGACTTCATTTAGCAACACTCTAAAGACAACTTTTATATCCCTTTGTCAATTCAACCAAATTCGGTTGAGTATAAGTGCAAAGTGGAAAACATGTTACTTAAGGAGCTCAGTAAGTTATAGCTATATTGAAGAAGTGAAGTGAAGTTGCTCAGTCGTGTCCGACTCTTTGCAACCCCATGGACTGTAACCTACCGGGCTCCTCCATCCATGGGATTTTCCAGGCAAGAACACTGGAGTGGGTTGCCATTTCCTTCTCCAGAGGATCTTCCTGACCCAGGACTCGAACCTGGGACTCACACAGTGTAGGCAGACGCTTTACCGTCTGAGCCACAAGGGCAGTCAAAGTATAAACAAATATAGTGCAGGTTAATAAATGCAACAGGGTCCATGGAGGGGGCAGCCTCTGAGCTATATCCTGAGGACTAAGAGGAGATTCACCATGGGAATAATAGTAGAGGGTAGGCCTTGTGGACTTCTGTTTCTCCGGTATTTGGAGAAGCATTTGAAACTGCTTCCAGCCGGTGCTGGCGGGAGACAGGGGGATGAGTAGGACCATGGCATCCTCATGGGGCAAGAGTACTCAGTACTTGCTCTGTACCTCTGCTTGGGTATTCCACTAGTGACCAAATTAAACACATCCAAATCCAATCCCTTCTTACCGACATACTGCATACATTCTCTTCTTCCTCCAAAAAGGGGTTCTTTCTTTACCAGTTGACAGTGTCCCTGACTCCTGACAAGCTAACCTTAGAGATGTCATCCTTGAGGCTTCTCTGGGAAGCCCAACCCTGCCAAATTCTGAGATTCTCCCTCTGAATACCTCTTGGATCCACCCTCTCCTGGTTTAGGTCACCTCTAGGCCCTCTCAGCCTTCACAGAAGGAGAGGCAGCTAGAGAATGAAGGACTACGCTGAAGAGCCAACAGGGGAGAGTTTGTCACTGACGTCGTAAGAGAGGCCAGGAGAAAGAGGAGCATGAGCGCCGGGCCCCCACGGTGCTCGAAGCTGCCTGGGAGACGCGGCTGGGGCTGGGGGCCAGGGAGGTAAGTAGGACCACGGCGTCCTCACGGGGCCAGAGTGCTCAGAAGCCAGGGGGCGCTGGCTCAGCTGGTCCAAATCTTCTGAGTTCTGAGCGAAAGCCAGAATGCACACACACGTGTACATAGTAAACCTCAGCAGCTAACTCTGGCTTAGGCAATTCAAGGTGTGACAGCCAGCACTGTGGGTCAGACAAATGCCATCCCTGGAGGCAGCCTGTTTCCAACATGCAGGCGAGAGTGAGTAGGAGGACAGGATGGCTGCTGAAATGGGGTTACCTGGTTAGCCGCGTGTGTTGTTCAGTCGTTCAGTCTTGTCTGATTCTTTGCAACCCCACGGACTGCAGCACACCAGGCCTCCCTGTCCTTCACTATCTCCCGGAGCTTGCTCAAACTCACGTCCATCGAGTCGGTGGTGCCATCCAACCATCTCATCCTCTGTCGTCCCCTTCTCTTGTTGCTTCCTGACCTGCATACAGGTTTCTTAAGAGGTAGGTCAGGTGGTCTGGTATTCCCATCTCTTGAACAATTTTCCACAGTTTATTGTGATCCACACAGTCAAAGGCTTTGGCATAGTCAATAAAGCAGAAATAGATGTTTTTCTGGAACTCTCTTGCTTTTTCCATGATCCAGCGGATGTTGGCAATTTGATCTCTGGTTTCTCTTCCTTTTCTAAAACCAGCTTGAACATCTGGAAGTTTATGGTTCATGTATTGCTGAAGCCTGGCTTGGAGAATTTTGAGCATTGCTTTACTAGCGTGTGAGATGAGTGCAATTGTGCAGTAGTTTAAGCATTCTTTGGCATTGCCTTTCTTTGGAATTGGAATAAAAACTGACCTTTTCCAGTCCTGTGGCCACCGCCGAGTTTTCCAAATTTGCTGGCATATTGAGTACAGCACTTTCACAGCATCGTCTTCCAGGATTTGAAACAGCTCAACTTGAATTCTATCACCTCCACTAGCTTTGTTCGTAGTGATGGTTCCTAAGGCCCACTTGACTTCACATTCCAGGTTGTCTGGCTCTAGGTGAGTGATCACACCATCATAATTATCTTGGTTGTGAAGCTCTTTTTTTGTATAGTTCTTCTGTGTATTCTTGCCAGCTCTTCTTAATATCTTCTGCTTCTGTTAGGTCCATACCATTTCTGTCCTTTATTGAGCCCATCTTTGCATGAAATGTTCCCGTGGTATCTCTAATTTTCTTGAAGAGATCTCTAGTCTTTCCTGTTCTGTTGTTTTCCTCTATTTCTTTGCATTCTTCAAGCTTATTACTAGATAATTATGCATTAATTAGCAGTTTAGGAAACTAGCAACTTCATATATAAGAAGTTACTCTCTGAGGTTAAAAAAGATCGTACAAGTCACAAGAAATACAATGAAGCTAAAGAAATCTTTGTTGCTTCTTTAGAGTGATTATCTAGTATAATTGTTTGTAAGCTATAAGCCCTGTGAAGGTGAATATTGTGTCTACTTTTTCCATAATGGTATTGTCAACACTTAAAAACAATGCCCACTGTATGGCAAGGATGCAATAAATATTTGCAAAGCGAGTAATCTCATGGTGAACCTGCAATATATCGTGCCCTGAGTTAGGTCCTGAATAAGATGCAGTCTGAGCACCAAAGGTGTTCACTGTCTATAAACAGCTATGGGAACAATGATGAGGAGCCATGGCTTTTGCTCATGAGCTGACTGGGGAAGACATAGGGAACACAATGATGAAAATTTGTAATTTAATCAGTCCATTCTGAAGGAGATCAACCCTGGGATTTCTTTGGAAGGAATGATGCTAAAGCTGAAACTCCAATACTTTGGCCACCTCATGCGAAGAGTTGACTCATTGGAAAAGACTTTGATGCTGGGAGGGATTTGGGGCAGGAGAAGAAGGGGACGACTGAGGATGAGATGGCTGGATGGCATCATGGACTTGATGGACTCGAGTCTGAGTGACCTCCGGGAGTTGGTGATGGACAGGGAGGCCTGGCGTGCTGCGATTCATGGGGTCGCAAAGAGTTGGACACGACTGAGCGACTGAACTGAACTGAACTGTACCCATAGGTGAGAGTTCCTTAGGTAAAATAGAGTAGGGAGAATAATTCTAGACAGAATACGATTACAAAAGTCATAGAGACTTGGTAGTGCATTTGGGAACCTTAAGTGAGAACTATAGCCAGGGTTTATGCTATACATGAAGGCGTGAGGCCAACGAGATTTGAAGGGTAGCCAACGAGTTTGGACGTCATCCAGTAGAGGGAGCCATTTAGGATAATTGCCCTAGAGTGGTGATTCGACTCAAAGTGAGAGAATGGATGAAAGAATCTGGGTAAAGTACTCTATTTGGCAGACATCACCAAGGTGCCTGAGGGAGCCGAGGAGGGCCTGGATGAGAAGACAGTTGATGGGCGAGGATGGAGTGGATAATTGCTGGCAACAGTGTGTAGGCTGAGCTAACAGGGTTTAACTACCAACTGGTCAATATGAGGGAGGTAACTCACTTACTCAAAGTTTCTCTAAGAAAAGATATGCATACTTGGGTGACATTTACTGAGACAGTAAATGGGAGACTAGGAACAGCTTCTGGGAAAATAAGGAGTTTGTTTAGAAGATATTTATGGATGTTTCCAGGTTTGATAGTTTCACAACGATAAATAGTGAACCATTGGAATGAAGTTCAGATCTCAGATGTGTCAATGCAAGAGACAAAGTTTAAGAGTGATTTGCTTTAGAGGTAATGGTTGAAACCTTTGATGAGCTATTGAAGGTAGGGCATCACAGATAAAGGACCAGAAGACTGAAGACTGAATCTTGGGAAATGTTTCTATTTGAGGGGGAACCAGAGGGGAGAATGAATGAAGGAAAAGAGAAAAAATTGTCTTGAAAAAAAAAAAAACAAAAAACAGAGAAATAGAAACCAGTTGGGGGAAATTTCACAAGGGAGAGGGAATGTTGAAGGAACCTGATGACTTAGAATGCTTTTGGTATTTAAAACTTCATTGGTTTCTTTGGAAACCAATGGGTGATTGTGGGATTCAAACTACAGGGAGTTAAGGAGCGACTGTGAAGTGAGGGATGAAGGTACTGAGCATTTTGACTATTCTATGAAGATTTTAGCAATTAAAGGAAAGGAAGAGCCACTGAGAGCCTGATGAGGTAGCAATATCAGAGAAGGTTTTATTAAGATCATAGAGTAAGCTGTCTAGGAAAAAAATTATGAGAGGAAAGGTGGACGATTATAAAGAGAAAACATTATTTACAGAACAAACCAGAGGAATGAAAGAAGGAAGTAGGGTCTGTTGTTTGGGCCTTAAAATGATTAAATTCATTCTCTCACTGTTTTTAGATGATAGATATTGGGGGTTCTCTGAGGTCCAGAAACATTAAGGTTTTTCTAGAGAATATATGTTAGGTTACAATTATAAAAATAAGAATGGATGGTTTTGAACTGTGGTGTTGGAGAAGACTCTTGAGAGTCCCTTGGACTGCAGGGAGATCAAACCAGTAAATCCTAAAAGAGATCAATCCTGAATATTCATTGGAAGGACTGGTGCTGAAGCTAAAGCTCCAATACTTTGGCCACCTGATGCTGGGAAAGATTGAAGGCAGGAGGAAAAGTGGGTGACAGAGGATGAGATGGTTAGATAGCATCACCAACTGAATGGATACGAATCTGAGCAAACTCTGGGAGATGGTGGAGGACACAGGAGCCTGATATGCTGCAGTTCATGGGTTGCAAAGAGTTGGACATAAGAGTTGGTGACTGAACAACAACAATGACAAATAAAAATAACTATACTGCTTAGGATTTAGTGGGAGGGGGTGTTTTTTGAAACCTTAAGATACATAGGGAACAAACTCAGTCTGGCCTGAACTGAGAAGGTGGCAGCCAGCACTCTGCCCCAAGGGGTGGTGTCTCTGCTTTCGCTACCTTTTCTTACCTTCACCATGGCCACTGCATTTCTTAGACTAAAGAAAGTAAGTATTTATAATACAGTCCATTCAACTTGGATCTGCAATAGAAGAAAGCTAATTCTTGGTTATATTGTGGTTGTAAAAAAAATTGCTCATGTGTAATGGGCAGGCTGTGGGCTGAGGGATTAAAAAATCCTGGACACATTTCTTCTGGGTCTGTGAACAGAGCTTGAAAGGTAATACTGGAGCATGAATGAAAACCGTGATTGAGGAATTAACCATTGGACCAATAAGTGCACATATTGCTTGCAGGTGATGTTGAAGCACATGGTATTTTCCCATTTCAATTATCCTTCCTAGGAAAAGAGATCAAAGAGAAGTTGATGACATTTGAATTCAATTACTATGCGTGATTGAAGAGGACTTGTGAACTCAAGACACTTGGAGCGTTAGTAATAACCAGATAAAGAATGGGTTTGGACTCTTATCTGATGGGCTGTTACATGACTTTCATATTGGATTGTTTGGCTTTGTGTTTCAGAGCAAACAATGGTTTCTCATGAAGCAGAGTATATCTCATGAGGCTTCACTAAGTGAAGCTCTTTGCAGAAAGTAAAGATTTTCAGTAATTAAAATGCATGATGAATATCAAAACCATTAGGCAGTAACTTGTATAAACAAAACAGGGGGGTCTAAGAAGGTACAAGTTTTTCAACTTCTAAGCCATAGAGAGAACTTCAGATTTATAAGAGTTAAACCCTTGGCTCTTTGAACAAGCTTGGCATTGCCCTAGTTGCTAAGTGAAGAATGTCCTGAAGGAGAAGAGCAAGGAAAAAGTGGTTTACTAAGTAAAATACTTGTAATTCTTTTTCTTAAGTAGGCAGTATTTACGAAAATACCAAAGGAAAAGGTCAGTAAGTAGACAATCAACAAAATCGCATACTCAGGTGTTCTTACATTATTTTGTGGTAGGTATCATGGTATGTATTTGTGGCCAATCTTGAATTTCAAACTCTAGGAAGCATAGCATGTTAGTTAAGAGTGGGATACATGTGTGCATGTGTGCATGCTTAGTCATGTCCAACTCTTTGCGACCCTATGGACTGTAGGCCACCAGGCTCCTTTGTCCACAGGATCTCCAGACAAGAATCTGGAGTGGGTAGCCATGCCCTCCTTAAAGCAATCTTCCTGATCCAGAGATCAAACAGGAGTCTCTCAAGTCTCCTGCGCTGGTAGGTGGATTCTTTGCCACTAGCACCCTCTGGGAAGCCCAACCATGGGACAGGACATACCCAAAGACTTTAGACCTGAAACTAGACCTTCATCTTTAAAGATGAACAGAATTGTTCGGGAAGAACTAAAGGTCTAGATGAAGGACAGAAGAAGGTATGAAGACAATAAGAACACCCAGATATCTGTCCTCTTCATCTTTTTGTTCCTGGGATGTGCATAATTCTTGGTCCATATATAAGACAATGAAAATATGATTTTTTGACTAAATGAAATGATCAGTGATCATTGATCTCATGAGCAAGTACAATACAAGGCTGGGACCATCAGAAATAGAAACACTCAGGAATTCAGAATATTGAAATAAGAGAAAATTCTGTTAGGAGATAATGGAAGACAGACCTGGGCAGGAATTCAAGGTCAGGACCCAAATCTGAAAAGAACAGGACCAGTCCTAAGGGTGCTGATATTGAAGGAAATATGTCAAGGCAAGATTTGCCTCTCGATGAAAGTGAAAGAGGAGAGTGAAAAAGTTGGCTTAAAGCCCAACATTCAGAAAACAAAGCTCATGGCATCCGGTCCCATCACTTCATGAGAAATAGATGGGGAACAAGTGGAAACAGTGTTTTTTGGGGCTCCAAAATCACTGCAGATGGTGACCGTAGCCATGAAATTAAAAGAAGCTTACTCCTTGGAAGAAAAGTTATGACCAACCTAGATAGCATATTGAAAAGCAGAGACATTACTTTGCCAACGGTTTGTCTAGGCAAGGCTATGGTTTTTCCTGTGGTCATGTATGGATGTGAGAGTTGGACTGTGAAGAAGGCTGAGCACCAAATAATTGATGCTTTTGAACTGTGGTGTTGGAGAAGACTCTTGAGAGTCCCTTGGACTGCAAGGAGATCCAACCAGTCCATTCTGAAGGAGATCAGCCCTGGGAGTTCTTTGGAAGGAATGATGCTAAAGCTGAAACTCCAGCACTTTGGCCACCTCATGCGAAGAGTTGACTCATTGGAGAAGACTATGATGCTGGGAAGGATTGGAGGCAGGAGGAGAAGGGGACAACAGAGGATGAGATGGCTGATGGCCTCACGGACTCGATGGATGTGAGTCTGGGTGAACTTCGGGAGTTGGTGATGGACAGGGAGGCCTGGCGTGCTGTGATTCATGGGGTCCCAAATAGTCGGACACAACTGAGTGACTGAACTGAACTGAACTGAATAAGGCAGAAAACAGTTCGTCAGGCCTGCATTATTCAATTCATTTGGCAGTTGATTGTTGAGTGCTTTTTCTGTAACAGACACACTACTAGATGCCAAGAATAAAGCAAAAACAGACCAAGATTCCTGTCCTCAGGTAGCAGATGGTAGAAAGGGGTAAGAAAAAAAGAAAGTAAAATACATATAATGCTATGTGAGTAAATATTTTAAAGAAAAATAAAGCAATTAAGAGAGATAGTAAACACTGGAAGGTGATATTTTAAAAATGTTATTTATTCATTTATTTTTATTTTTGACTGCGCTGGGTCTTCATTGTTGTGAGCTGGCTTTCTCTAGTTGCGGTGAATGGGGGCTACTCCCTAGTTGGGGTGCATGGGCCTCTCTTTGCGATGGTTTCTCTTGTTGCAGAGCACAGGCTTTATGCACACAGGCTTCAGTAGTTGTGGCACATGGGTTTGGCAAGTCTTCCTTGTAGCTCAGTCGCTAAGGAGCCTACCTGCAATGCAGGAGACCCAGGTTCGCTTCCTGGGTTGGGAAGATCCCCTGGAGAAGGAAATGGCAACCCACTCCAGTATTCTTGCCTGGAAAATCCCCATGGACAGAGGAGCCTGGAAGGCTACAGTCCATGGGGTCGTACAGGGTCAGACACAATTGAAGTTACTTAGCATGCATGCACAAGTGGTTTATTATATGTATATATTTGTAGTTAATTGTGTTTGTTGAAGTAAAATTCCTAGTGTGATTTTAACTTTAAAGAAAGATAATAAAAACAAAATGAAGCCTAAATTTAAGTAAAACATAAGTGATATCCCATATTCTAATTCTAGGTTGTCTACCCCATTCCACTACTCGTTTTCTAAACCAGTTTCCAGGCACCATCTGACACCTATGTAAGTACCGGGAGAAGGGAACTCCAAAGACTAGATATCCAGTGGAGACACTTATAGACCAATTTTTATTTGCCCAAAGTGACTGGGTTGTTCATTTTTAATAGTTTCAAAATCCTGAGCACCTTCCCTTTTAGCTGGGATGCTTCTTTATATGTGTGTTTAGTCACTCATTTATGTCTGACTCTTTGTGACCCTATGGACTATAGCTCCCCAGGCTCCTCTGTCCATGGGATTTCCCAGGCAAGAATATGGAAGTGGGTTGCCATTTCCTTCTCCAGGCTTTACATACATGATAGGCAGCAAAGGAGTGGGAGAGACGACACATTGATGGCCTCACGGACTCGATGGATGTGAGTCTGGGTGAACTTCGGGAGTTGGTGATGGACAGGGAGGCCTGGCGTGCTGTGATTCATGGGGTCCCAAATAGTCGGACACAACTGAGTGACTGAACTGAACTGAACTGAATAAGGCAGAAAACAGTTCGTCAGGCCTGCATTATTCAATTCATTTGGCAGTTGATTGTTGAGTGCTTTTTCTGTAACAGACACACTACTAGATGCCAAGAATAAAGCAAAAACAGACCAAGATTCCTGTCCTCAGGTAGCAGATGGTAGAAAGGGGTAAGAAAAAAAGAAAGTAAAATACATATAATGCTATGTGAGTAAATGTTTTAAAGAAAAATAAAGCAATTAAGAGAGATAGTAAACACTGGAAGGTGATATTTTAAAAATGTTATTTATTCATTTATTTTTATTTTTGACTGCGCTGGGTCTTCATTGTTGTGAGCTGGCTTTCTCTAGTTGCGGTGAATGGGGGCTACTCCCTAGTTGGGGTGCATGGGCCTCTCTTTGCGATGGTTTCTCTTGTTGCAGAGCACAGGCTTTATGCACACAGGCTTCAGTAGTTGTGGCACATGGGTTTGGCAAGTCTTCCTTGTAGCTCAGTCGCTAAGGAGCCTACCTGCAATGCAGGAGACCCAGGTTCGCTTCCTGGGTTGGGAAGATCCCCTGGAGAAGGAAATGGCAACCCACTCCAGTATTCTTGCCTGGAAAATCCCCATGGACAGAGGAGCCTGGAAGGCTACAGTCCATGGGGTCGTACAGGGTCAGACACAATTGAAGTTACTTAGCATGCATGCACAAGTGGTTTATTATATGTATATATTTGTAGTTAATTGTGTTTGTTGAAGTAAAATTCCTAGTGTGATTTTAACTTTAAAGAAAGATAATAAAAACAAAATGAAGCCTAAATTTAAGTAAAACATAAGTGATATCCCATATTCTAATTCTAGGTTGTCTACCCCATTCCACTACTCGTTTTCTAAACCAGTTTCCAGGCACCATCTGACACCTATGTAAGTACCGGGAGAAGGGAACTCCAAAGACTAGATATCCAGTGGAGACACTTATAGACCAATTTTTATTTGCCCAAAGTGACTGGGTTGTTCATTTTTAATAGTTTCAAAATCCTGAGCACCTTCCCTTTTAGCTGGGATGCTTCTTTATATGTGTGTTTAGTCACTCATTTATGTCTGACTCTTTGTGACCCTATGGACTATAGCTCCCCAGGCTCCTCTGTCCATGGGATTTCCCAGGCAAGAATATGGAAGTGGGTTGCCATTTCCTTCTCCAGGCTTTACATACATGATAGGCAGCAAAGGAGTGGGAGAGACGACACAAGTTTCTTTGATCTTTCCCCAGAAACATTACCTCTTGAGTTGGGGCTGAGGGGTGGGGGTGGGGCCAGAACTCTCTAGGAATTAAGTGATATCCTATTTCATATTCATTATAAGCCAAAGCCAGGCTTCCACAAGTCTAAATTCAATTGTTCAGCCACTGCTTAGCACAGCTAGTTTATCAAACACAGTATTGTGCAGTCTAAATAGAAACAAAAAGCTTTTTGATTTGGGCAGTTCTCATGAGAGCTCATTGAACTTGTGATATTTCTGTTTATACAGAAAAGAACCAGATTAGTATCTGATCATAGATCAGCACATTTATAAATGCTGAATGCTGAGCTGTGGGCAACATGGGATTGGATACAGAATCTGTAATTATTTTTGCTTTATTGTGTTTGCTGCAAGGACAGGGCGAATTTCGGAGGCTCTGATTTCATTGGCAGGGGCCTGGAATAGCAGCCAGTCACTGGAGGTGCACGCTGGCCCCGCACGGAGCTGGATCCAAGCAGCTCCTGAAAGGCTGGACCTGCAGGTGTTAGTGCTAAATGTGTAGAGTCAGAGCAGAAGGTGGGGATGGAGGATGCATATATCTTGCTGCTTTAATCTGTATGTGAGCTGACAAGTGTCCCTATTATCTGGTGGCAAGATATCCATCCGGTGGGGGAAATGGTGGTGAAGATGGTGCCGCAGTTGGGGAAGAAAGAGGAGTCTTGGAAATCGTTCAAGAGGCAAGTCATTGCCAGTCAAGGCAACTGACCCTGAACATTTGCCTGAATGATCAAGTGGGAAATCAGGGGGCTTATTATTTTTTTTAAGATTTAAAAGCATTTAATGGCATAGCATGCATTCAACTGACTTCCAGCTTGTCTTAGTGGTAAAGAACCTGCCTGCCGTTGCAGGAGACATAAAAGATGCGTGTTTGATCCCTGGGTTGGAAAGATCCCCTGGAGGAGGGCATGGCAACCCACTTCAGTATTCTTATCTGAAGAATTCTATGGACAGAGGAGCCTGGCAGGCTACAGTCCATATGGTCGCAGAGAGTCAGACATAACTGAGGCAGCTTAGCACACATGCACATGTATTTAACAGAGGATAAAAGTTGAGAGGTATAGGTCATAAAGACTGAGCCATAAGCCTGAGTGACCACCTACCTGCTCAGGCCCATAAGCCTGAGTGACCACCTACCTGCTCAGGCCCAGCCTCTGGAATTCATTCCTATCAATGCCGTTTTGATCATGCAGTAAGGTAAAAATTTGTCATTATAGTCATTCCAGTGACAGAGAAATGCACATATGTATCAAATGCCAATGGAATGAAGCAAATTATTAATACAGTGTTAACATACAAGTAAGTAACCATTGGGGCATCACTACTTTGTCCAGTCTGAGACTAGCAAGATCTGTTCCACTTGTATACTTACTAATGATTTAAAGGGTTTATTATACTTCCAGTTTTATTATACTTTGTACTAGAATTATCTCAAATGTATTTCAGAAAAAAATTAAAATTATAGATGATTTAAAACAGTGTTAGTTTTCTATTCCTTCTTAAATACTGATATTCTCAACTGTTGTCAGAGCTGATGCTGAAAAGTCACATCAAGACAAAGTGTTAGCTGCTCAGAGGCAAGAAGAGGTTCATTTTCCTGGAAGTGAATTAGACCAACCAGCTATGGAAAGTAATACTTGTGGTTTATATGCTGTAAAAACAATACAATACATGCACATACTTTTTATTGAAGTATATACAGAAAAGTGCATATTTAATAAGGATGCAGTGAGAAGAACATTTCCAAATTGAGCCACTCATGTAACCAGTATCCCCGCCAAGAGACATTATCAAGATATCCTTTGTGTCCCTTGTCAGTCATTACAATTCTCAATTAAACCACTATCCCAGCTTCCAATAATATCCATTAGTTTTAGTTGCTTTGACACTTAATGTAAATGATATAAAGGTTGTCATCTTTTGTGCTTGACTTCTTTCACTTAACATTATTTTTGTCAGATGCATTTATTAGCCTCCCTTAACCTTTGCTAGCACCCTCTACCCCCCCAACTCCACCCCCACCTGCTCCTCCAGAACCAGATGTTTTCATCATGAAGTTTCTGACCTGTATTTTTAATAGAGCTTTCACAAACATTCTAGTACATTCTTTTCGTAACTACATGTATGTGTTTCTGTTTGGTATATACCTAGATATGGAATTGAGTGAGTGAGTGAGTGAAGTTGCTCAGTCGTGTCCGACTCTTTGCGACCCCATGGACTGTAGCTCACCAGGCTCCTCCATCCATGGAATTTTCTAGGCAAGAGTACTGGAGTGGGTTGCCATTCCCTTCTCCAGGGGATCTTCCAGACCCAAGTCATAATAAAGTTTATGTTTAGCTTTGATAGATACTGCCAGTTTTCTCAAGTGTGTTATACCAATTTCCATCCGTCATTTTAACTGTGAGTGGCACAAAAATTTCCACTTAGCTCTTGCCTGAAGTACTTCCTTTCTTCCTTCTTGTCTTAAAGTGTGTATGTTTTTGGGCAACAGCAAGGTTTTCTGCCAAATCCCAAGAAGTAGGGATTGTAGAATAAAAGAAAGGAGGAAATTAGGGAATAGGCCTGAGAATTAAAAGAATTACCTGAGATTATATGATGTGGGCCCCTATATCTCTTTAGCTCTTATTCTTTATCCAAGTACGAGCTCGTATTTAACTTACGCCTCACTCAGGACTTTGACTCTCATTCTCACTTCCCCGAAAGCTCCTGACTTCCTCAGACTCATGCAACAAGTCATAGAAAATGGATCTTAGGGCTCCTTGTGCATTGGGAATTGATTCTGTAGTATCTGAAGTTTGGCCCTCTTGGCATATTTTCTGAAGAAAATAGTGTTAAGTGACTGGATTGAATTCTACAGTTGGGATAGTAACATAGTATTCAATAAGCCTTTTAGGGCTGTCTGTAATCCAGCCTGCATGTATCACATTACACCCATAGGAAAAGCAGTTTTAACAACTTTTTTTTTTTTTTTAAAGCGCTGGGAATCCAGATGGATAATAAATTGGGAACCCCTCATACTTATATATCAAACCTGAGTGTTCTTGATGTATAATAATTTTTAATGATAATAGAAGCCACAAGATAAATTATTGGCTGGCTGGAGGCAGTCTCTGTAATGAGGGCCAGATGTGAGAACACATTCTACAAGCAGTCAGAAAAGAAGGCAGTATCTCTGTACTTGACTCTAGAACAGATGGCTATGCTCAGCACCTGGGCTGGTCTGATTACACAGATTCATCTATTAGCCTTCTGCCTTAATCTCACTTCTCACACAGAAGGGAGTTACAGCTGTATGGTTTTCAACTATTTTTCTGGGTTAAACAGTCCTTTATGACATTAAGCAATTCATGTCTCCCCCCAGGTTAGAGCCCCTTCCTCGATATGGGGATAAGTGCACATGCTCGTTTCACCTGATAAACCCCACAGTACTAAAGAGGTCACAACTATATTGAATGCTTATTTTATTAAAATTTTGACTACATAGCTCCTATTGTATTACTATAATGTTGAAAAATAAAGTTATATGACTCAGTTAACTGCTGACCTCCAACTGTGAAAAAAAAGGAACCTAAACAAAGCTAGTCAATTGTGTCTAAGTTGGACAGACCCACAACCACTTCTGACTCATTGGAGAAAACTGCTGACTGGGAGTTTGTGTATGCTTGGGAATTAGTGCTTAAAGTAATATAATCTTATGCTTAGGTTTTACACATGAGGTCTACTATTAGTTTTGATTATACACATTTATTCTCTTGAATTAAAAGATACCCTCTGGGAGGAGGATTCTGGGAAGATAATAAAATAGGAAGAATCAGGAATCCATGTCCCCACCCAGACAGTAATAACGCAGGCAGAATATGTCTGATGTAACTATTGTGGAACTCTGGAGTCTACTGAAGGCTTAGCTTGGTAGCAGTCACTCATCCCCCTACTCCCAGCTGTGGCAGACAGCTGTACATGTATTCCTGGAGCAGCTTGCATGGTTTTGGGGAGCCCGAATTTGAAATAAGACCCTGTCCTCCAAATATGGAAGATCTGTGACCTGATTACTGATTGCTGCCTCCTGTCTTAGAGGTGCAGTCACAGAGGCAGGCGGCCAATGTTGTTGCCTATCTCCCTGATGTGGCAAGACCCTTCCCTTCAGGCTGAAGTGACTTCTAGGGGATTTAAAGGGCCAGCACCTTCCCTCCACGCTTTCATTTTTTTTTCTTTTCCCCTTACTGTGGTCCAGATGTTAAAGACATGCAAAAGCAACTGCATATGTAGAGGAAAGTAGGAAGTCATTACTCATGCCCAGGGAAAAGCATAGGCACAGAAAATACATGAAAAGACCTTAAGTTCATACCTAAGGCTAATCCTTGGCACAGAGGCAACCTACAGAAACCAAAATGAAACCACAAACAATAGATCTTGAGGGAAGGATGAGAATTTGATTTCCAGAATTACCACATTACTAGATGCAAATGTTTTCATTTGGAACAAAAAATCACAAAGCATACAAAGACACAAGAAAATATGTCTCATTCAAAGGAAATAATAAACCAACAGAAACTGTGCTTGAGAAAGACCCAATGGCAGGTTTACTAGATAAAATCTATATAAACAACTGTCTAAAATGTGCTCAAAGAACTAAAGGAAGGCATGGAGAAAGTAAAGAACAATGATGTATAACAAAAGGGGAGTATCAATAAAGAGATGAAAAACCTAAGAAGACTCCAAAAAGACATTCTGGAGCTGAAAAGTACAATCACTGAAATGAAAAAAAATCATTAAAGGAATTCATAGGCAGATTTGAGCTGGCCAAGAAGGAATCAGAGATCCTGAAGATTGGACAATAGAAATTATCAAGTCTGAAGAATTGAAAGAAAATGATTAAAAAAAAATGTGCAGAGTCTGTGGGGCATCATCAAATGAAGTAACATGAATCTTGGGAATCCCAGAAAGAAAAGAGAGAGAAAGAGCCAGAGAGAATATTTGAAAAAAAAAATTGCTAAAATTTTATTAAATTTGATGTAATACATTAATATGAACATCTGAGAAACTCCAAGCAAGGTGAACTCAAAGAGACCCACAACAGAATATAGTATAACCAAACTGTCAAAGGCAAAGCCAGAGAATCTGAAAAGCAGCAAGAGAGAAATGACTCTTCACATGTGAGAGATCCTCAATAAGACAATCAGCAGATTTATCATCCCAGACTTTGGAGGCCAAAGGGCATTGGACTGATATATTTATAGAGAAAAAGGAAAAAAAAAAAAAAGCTGTCCAACAAGAATCATAAATCTGGCAAAACTGTGCTTCAGAAATAAGAGCGAAATCAAGATCTTCCTAGATAAGCAAAAGCCAAAGGATTTTGTTACCTCTAGTCCTCACCTGCACGAAATGTTCAAGGGAATGCTATAGGGTGAGATGAAAGAATACTAGACTAAAACTTGAACTTGTATAAAGAAATAAAGATTGTGGTTAAAGTAAACACATGGGTAGTTACAAAAGTTGGTATTATTTTAATTTTGATTTGTAACTCCACATTTTGTTTTTCACATAATTTAACAGACGAATGGATTAAAGAACAATTAGTTTATGTTTTTGGACACAGTAGATGTAGTTTTGTGACAGCAACAACTGAAGGGTTGGAGATGGAGCTAAATGGGACAGTTTTGTATGTCATTGAAGTTATAGTAGTATAAATTCAAATTAATGTTAAAACTTTAGGATGTTAACTGCAATACCCATGGTAACCACAAAGAAAATAACTGAAGAATATACATAAGAGGAAATGAGAAGGGGATTAAACTGTTACACTATTAAAAAATATCATCAGCTCAGTACAAAATAAGACAGTGACGTGTATATGAGGCGGGGGGAGGGACTATAAATCACATAGAAAACACTGGAAAATGACAGAAGCAAGTCACTTCATATCCATAATAACTTTGAATATAAGTGAATTAAATTCTCCCATTAAAAATCAGAGATTGGCAGAATGGATTTTTTAAAAAAATGATGATTCAACTATATGATGTTTACAAGAAGAGAGAAGAAAGAGAATTTGCTGGGTCGTGTCTGACTCTTTGCGACCACATGGACTGTATCTACCAGGCTCCTATGTCCATGGGATTTTCCAGGCAAGAATACTGGAGTGGGTTGCCATTTTCTTCTCCAGGAGATTTTCCTGACCCAGGGATAAAACCCAGGTCTCCTGCCTTGCAGACAGACACTTTACCATCTGAACCACCAGACTCACTTTAAATTTAAGGACACAAATTGGTTAAAAGTGAAAGTGTCTTAATAAAAATATATTTCAGGGAAATAGTGACCAAAAGAGACAGAAATACAATGGACTATTACTCAAACTTAAAAAGGAAGGAACATTTGCTATATACTACAAACATGAGTAGGGCTTCCCTGGTGGCTCAGAGGTTAAAGCGTCTGCCTGCAATGCGGGAGACCTGTTCTCAGTTCAGTTCAGTCACTCTTTGTCCGACTCTTTGCGACCCCATGAATTGCAGCACACCAGGCCTCCCTGTTCATGACCATCTCCCGGAGTTCACACAGACTCACGTCCATTGAGTCCATGATGCCATCCAGCCATCTCATCCTCGGTCGTTCCCTTCTCCTCCTGCCCCCAATCCCTCCCAGCATCAGAGTCTTTTCCAATGAGTCAACTCTTCTCATGAGGTGGCCAAAGTGCTAGAGTTTTAGCTTCAGCATCATCCCTTCCAAAGAAATCCCAGGGTTTATCTCCTTCAGAATGGACTGGTTGGATCTCCTTCCATTCCAAGGGACTCTCAAGAGTCTTCTCCAACACTACAGTTCAAATGCATCAATTCTTTGGCGCTCAGCCTTCTTCACAGTCCAACTCTCACATCCATACATGACCACAGGAAAAACCATAGCCTTGACTAGGTGGACCTTAGTTGGCAAAGTAATGTCTCTGCTTTTGAATATGCTGTCTAGGTTGGTCATAACTTTCCT
>SJYX01004219.1:171069-183132 GCA_006410675.1 Oreotragus oreotragus | reverse complement strand
CAGCCTTGACGTACTCCTTTTCCTATTTGGAACCAGTCTGTTGTTCCATGTCCAGTTCTAACTGTTGCTTCCTGACCTGCATACAGATTTCTCAAGAGGCAGGTCAGGTGGTCTGGTATTCCCATCTCTTTCAGAATTTTCCACATTTTATTGTGATCTACCCAGTCAAAGGCCTTGGCATAGTCAAGAAAGCAGAAATAGATGTTTTTCTGGAACTCTCTTGCTTTTTCCATGATCCAGCGGATGTTGGCAACTTGATCTCTGGTTCCTCTGCCTTTTCTAAAACCAGCTTGAACATCAGGGAGTTCATGGTTCACGTATTGCTGAAGCCTGACTTGGAGAATTTTGAGCATTACTTTATTAGCATGTGAGATGAGTGCAATTGTGTGGTAGTTTGAACATTCTTTGACATTGCCTTTCTTTGGGATTGGAATGAAAACGGACCTTTTCCAGTCCTGTGGCCACTGCTGAGTTTTCCAAATTTGCTGGCATGTTGAGTGCAGCACTTTCACAGCATCATCCTTCAGGATTTGAAACAGCTCAACTGGAATTCCATCACCTCCACTAGCTTTGTACATAGTGATGCTTTCTAAGGCTTACTTGACTTCACATTCCAAGATGTCTGGCTCTAGATTAGTGATCACATCATCATGATTATCTGGGTCAAGAAGATCTTTTTTGTACAGTTCTTCCATGTATTCTTGCCACCTCTTCTTAATATCTTCTGGTCAATAAAGATCTGTTTTACTTAGTGTAATATCCTCAAGATTCTTATACTAAGTAAAACAGGCTAATCAGAAAAATACAAACACTGTACAATTTCATTTATATGAACCACTTATAGTAGTCAAAATCAAGGAGAGAAAGTAGAATTATGGAGGAGGGAGGAATGGGAAGTTCGTATTTAATGCATGCAGAGTATGTTTTGGGAGATATAAGTGTTCTGGTGGTGATGGTTGGACAACAGTTTGGATGTTCTTAGTGCCACTGAAGTAAGTGTAGACTTGAAAATGTTTAAGATGGAAAATTTTGTGTTGAGTGTATTTTACCACAATAAAAAAATTGAAAAATTATATTCTCTAATTTTTTCTTAAGTTTTAAACAATGAATTTGATTATACCTTCTGCATATACATTGCTCTTTTATTGAAATCAATGTGCTTTTATTTACAGATGTGGTAGCATGTTGAACAGATTTCATACTAACCCTAAGACAAATCTGTACGGATGCCTTTATGAACACATTCTTGTTATCAGTTTTTTGAGTAAATATTTTTCTCTTTCTCATAAATTTCTAGGTCCCAGGAGGAAAATTGTTTATATTTCTCGTAAAGCATAGCTTAGCTCTACTTATGTGATATCTTCTTGCTTCTTTAAAAATTTTTCTGGAATTAATGGATAAAATGTGCTCTTAAAAATCAACCATGGATGCTTTATTGTGTACTTAATAGGTAAATAATTGAATTAAGGAAAGAACCAGAGAGAATCTTTGATCTTGGGGGAACTTACATCTAGCTAGTATATGGTTTTAATTAGAGCTCTTCAGTTTTTGTGGCAGAAACCCAATTCAAGCAGACTTAAGGAATGTAAAAAATTGATTGTACTCTTTGTACTTAAAAATTGATTGTACTCTCTGTACTTAAAGCTTCATTCTCACTTGCATGACCACTGGTTTCCAGCATCTATGACTCTTTAACTGCAGGCTCTTTTGACCTCGAGTGACTGAGTGCTCTAGCTATGAGTATTCTTCAGCCAGTGACAGGATTTGGAGCATAAACACGCTAGCTCCCTTGCCTCTCAGGCAGGATAACTGAAACGTGTGTCCTATACCAGAGTTCTGTTGGTTCCTGTTGCTCTAAATGGCAGCTTGCTTGATAATGTACCCTTAATTTTGTTGTTGTTGTTTTTCTTCCCGATCTCACTGAACCACTCTCTTGCCAGTATTTTCTGGGGTCAGTCCCTAGACAAACTACTTGTACTATCATCCTTATCTCAGTGACTGCTGCTAGGTGAACACACACTAAAATAATTGGCTTTTTAAGTGAGAAGTCCAGTGGTACACTTTGGAGCACCGCTGTATCCAGGGATTTAAATGCATCACTGAGTGGATTTCTCCTCTTCCGTTCAGTCCTTTGTCCTAGTTCCATTCTCACCCACTGGCTTCCATCAAGGGTACAAGATCATTACCAGCAGTCCATCTGTAGACCACATCCTCTTAGCAACAGCAGCCCCAAAGAGCTATCCCTCCCTAGGGTTTCTGATAAAAGTTGGCAGGATTTAATTGTCTTGAATTTAGTTCCTACTTAATTCTAATCGGTATGCGGCAAAGAATGGAATATGCTGACTGTTATATACCTGGGTTGAGTATTTAATTCTGGAGCCAAAGTAAGATCAGACCAATCCACGTTACATTCTCTGCAAATGGATAAATGGGTTTTCCAAGGGAAAATCAGGCTGCTATTAAAAAAAAAAAAAGAAAGAAAATGGATAATAGAAAGATAAAAGCTGTAAAGAAGCAAGACATTTATGTTTAACAGCAAAGTACAAAGCAAGTATTTTTGTCAATATGGATGAACTCAAAGGGTGGATTATTACCTAGAATTCAGAAATCACACCAGGCAAAGAAAGAGAAAGAATAATAATTTTTGTTCATAAATTGCTGTGGACTTAATAGTGCCCCCACCCATTCACATATTGAAATTCTAACCCCCAATGTGATGATATTTGGAGATGGGACATTTGGGAGGTAATTAAGTTTAGATAAGGTTAGGAGGGTGGGACCCTCATGATATGATTGACAGCCTTATGAGACACCAGAGTTCGCACCAGCCCTCTCTCTGCCATGTGAGGACACAGTGAGAAAGTAGCCATCTGCAAACCAAGAGAGAGCTCTCACCAGAACCCAACCATACTAGCACCCTGATCTCAGACTTTTAACCTCTCCAACTCTGAGAAAACAAATATCTATTGTTGTAAGCCACCCAGTCTATGGTATTTTGCTTTGCTGGCCCACAGTGATTACACGATATATCAATTATTGGTCTCCCACTGTGAACTGTGACCAATATTACATGTTCTGAAATATCATTCAGTAAATATCATTTGAAATGAGATATAGAAAAACTCCATCAAAGGTAGCTGATGACATGCAGTTTTTCTATAATTCAACTGAATCCAGAATGTCAGACAACAAAGGGAGTCATCAGAAAAAATTATGTCGAAGTGTCTTGTGGATTTCACAGTCTCCATCACATAAGCACTACAAGCTTTTTTAGACAGTAAAAACATCAAATAGTCTATGGCACACTTTAATTATTTGGTAACATGTAAATTGACTTATTTTGTAAGAACTGATGGGTCAGTGTTAATGCAATGTGAAAAAGATTAATGGTGGTACTTACATGACAGATACTGTGAAGTCCACAAGATACCTTGACACAACCTTTACCTCTCTCTGTCCTGTATATGGAAGCAAGAAAACAGAGTGGCTTTCTCTGACAACCTGATGACCCTCTTGGTGACTGTCATTCTTGACTGAACTGAGCAAGATCTTTGCTGAAAGGCAAGTGCTATGGTCTGAATAATTATGTGCCCCCCTGAAATCCATATGTTGAAACTCTAACCCTCATGGTGATGATATTAGGAGATGATTAACCACATTACAGGGCTTCCCTGATAGCTCAGATGGTAAAGAATCTGCCTGAAATGCAGGAGACTCTGGTTCCATTCCTAGGTTGGGAAAATCCCCTGGAGAAGGGATAGGTTACCAACTGCAATATTCTTGGACTTCCCTGGTGGCTCAGATGGTAAAGAATCCTTCTGCAATGTGGGAGACCTGGGTTCGATCCTTGGGTTGGAAGACCTCCTGGAGGAGGACATGGTAACCTACTCCAGTGTCCTTGCCTGGAGAATCCCCTGGACAGAGGAGCTTGGCAGGCTACAGTCCATGTGGTCACAGAGTCAGACATGACTGAGTGACTAAGCACAGCAGCAGAAACCACATTTTGAAGGAAATTAAGTCATAAGGACAAAGTTCTGATGGGTGAGACTAGCGCCCTCATAAAAGAACTCCCAGAAAGCCCTCTTGCTCTTTCTTCTATGTGAAGACACAGTGAGAAGATATCTGTACATGGAAGGGTGCTCTCCCTGGACATCAAACCTGCATGTGTCATGATCTTGGACTTCCCACCCTTCAGGGGTGTGGGAAATAAATGTTTGTTGGTTTTAAGCCACTTAGTTTAGTAATATTTTGGCATAGCAGGCTGAATGGACTGAGACAGAGAGTCTATCAGGCTTCCTAGCATTGGCAATTTTGACCTCTTATCAGTTAAAGGAGGAAACTAATATCACCTGATAAATCTGTTATAGTAGAAATATGGAATTAGATAACTACTGAGAACATTCTTTATACCACAGAGAACTCTACTTAATGTACTGTGGTGACCTGAATGAGAAGGAAGTCCAAAAGGGAGGGGGTATCTGTGCATGTATGGTTGATTCATTTTGCTGGACAGTAAAAACTAACACAACATAGCAAAGAAGAAGGTAATTTGGGCCAAGTATTAACAGATACCCAGCAGTCCTTTTAGATTCAAAGAGAGAAATTACAGCAGTCAGAATAATGGATACTCAAAGTTTTTCTAAGTATCACTTGTTGGAGGTTTAGTTGCTAAGTCATGTCTGACTCTTCTGATCTCATGGATTGTAACCTACTAGGCTTCCCTGGTGGCTCAGAGGTTAAAGCATCTGCCTGGAATGCTGGAGACCCGGGTTCGATCCCTGGGTTGGGAAGATCCCCTGGAGAAGGAAATGGCAATCCACTCCAGTACTCTTGCCTGGAGAATCCCACGGAGGGAGGAGCCTGGTAGGCTACAGTCCATGGGGTCGCAAAGAGTTGGACACGACTGAGCGACTTCACTCACTCACTCACTCAGGCTGGGCTGGAAGAAGCACAAGCTGGAATCAAGATTGCCAGGAGAAATATCAATAACCTCAGATATGCAGATGACACCACCCTTATGGCAGAAAGTGAAGAGGAACTAAAAAGCTTCTTGATGAAAGTGAAAGAGGACAGTGAAAAAGGGCTTAAAGTTCAACATTCAGAAAACTAAGATCATGGCATCTGGTCCCATCACTTCATGGGAAATAGATGGGGAAACAGTGGAAACAGTGTCAGACTTTATTTTGGGGGGCTCCAAAATCACTGCATCAGGCAAGAATACTGGAGTGGGTTGCCATTTCCTTCTCCAGGGGATCTTCCTGACCCAGGAATTGAGCCTGAGTCTCCTACATTGCAGGTAGATTTTTTACTGACTGAACTATGTTACTGATAAGCACCACTTAGTACCATTTTATTCATATGGGATTTTTTAATTTTTAAGCAAGGAAAAGTGAAAATATCATCACAGAAGATTATAAAACTCAGGTTACAGTTTGGAGTATTGAAGTTTTCTACCAATATTTCTTTATAATTTATCTGTGTTTGTACAGGGAGGACACCAGGCTATTAAAGAAGGAAAGGATTTTGAGTTGGACTCACCTATGTTCGAATTGTGGATCTGTATGTTGTGAACTGCATGAGCCTATGGTCTGTAACATTCTTCAGATCTCTGAACCCTGGTAACCTCACTTGTAAGTGAGGTTGACAATACCTATCACAAATTTTTGAGGCTTGAATGAGATCATGAATTTATATACTGCATCTGATACCTCACAACTCTACATATTTTTACATGAATAAGGGACTCTTACAGAATGTGATGATGATGATGCAATGATAATTTTTTAAAAAGAAAAATACCCAACTGAAGGGTAGAAATAGGTACAGAATGTAATTAAATAACACAGTTTTAACAGACCCATAATTTGGTTTGCCATCTTCAAAAATATTTTTAAGCAAGGAGAGACCATAAGAAGCCTAACTTAACTCAGAGTGCTGGTATATTCCTACTAGTCAAAATTGATCTGACAGTTCATTTTCTACTTTGCAGTAATAGAAAAGAAGTAAAATTATTAATTTTTCTCAAAAAGAAGCAAATACACAATCATGAAATGAGTTTCCTCCATGTTTCTTTGTGGGAAAATCATATAACCTTTTGCTTCTCCGTACCTGCTGGGCACAGGAAATATGCTTTTGGTGGCTCTGGGCCATTTTACTTAATTCCTTACAAGAAAGAAATTTGATGGAGAAACTTTTCTCAAGAATTCAGGCTGTACTTTTAATAGCTAACCATAATTGTGGTTTATTTCTTTTCAAATATTTATTACATATATTTAGTTCAATTCAGTCTCTCTATGTATACTGAAATACAGCAATAATAGTCTTTTACATATAAAGTAATACTTTTATAATACAGTAATTAGCCTTTTATGGTGAGATGATTAATCAACTCACCAAAAAAGATGAAAGGTCTAACTATAAAACAATTTTNACAGCAATAATAGTCTTTTACATATAAAGTAATACTTTTATAATACAGTAATTAGCCTTTTATGGTGAGATGATTAATCAACTCACCAAAAAAGATGAAAGGTCTAACTATAAAACAATTTTAGAAATTGGCCATTAATTGTGCTGCAAGGAAAACTGTAATCATTTCCTCAAAGATGAAAGAGCAGAGAGAATATTTTCCGATCATATTGTTATAAAACGAAAAGTTAATCACAAAACAAAACAAAAAATGCTATAGCAATATGATCTGAAAGTTTATATAAATTCAGAGAAAAAGGGAAATCAAAACCTACAGTAAAGAATTTCTATGAACTGTTATTAATAAAACTATAAACATCTGAAGCTAAACTATAAAGTGTTTAAGAAAAAAGTTCATGGTCGTAAATATTATGTTGATAAACAAGAATAAAGGAAAATGAATAAATGAGTGATGTAGCCAATTCAAGAAATCAAAAACAATAAAAGCATGAAATAAACTTTTAAAAATTAAAGAAATTACTACTAATAAATGAGAAACAACCAAGAAAATAATTGAGAAATAACAAAATTCACAAGTCAAAGTTCTGGTTATTTAGAAAAATAAGATAAACATGTTTTAAAGTCAACATGTTCAAAAATTAACTTAAAATGTATAAAATAAGAAATAAAAGTAAAAAATGCATAAAATAAGAATATAACTATAAATAAAAGAAATAAATATCATTAGAGATACTATGCCTAAGGTTATAAAAACATTTTTAAAAAACTGAATTAAGTGGATAAATAAGGAAAATAGAAACTACTAAGGATAGATCCCATAAAAAAAGAAAAGGTAAAAGACATTTACACAAAATAGAAAAAATTGTCAAAAAATTTTATTCTACTTGCACCTTTCTCATGCACAAAATGTTTACCCAGTTTAGGAAAAAGACATGCCCCCAAATATGGAAACTATTTTGGAATGTGAAAAATGATGGAAATCCTCCAAACACTTTTTATAAAGTCAGCATAATATATATAACCTAGCAAAGAAAAAGCTAAATAATCTGATAATTACTAAATTAAAATAGTATTTACAAGTTTTCCATACATTTTTTCATAAAAAATTTCAATCTCAAATAGTTCCACGGGCAAGTTCTACAAACCATTCAAAAAGCATGAGAGACATCTAACAAAAACATTTGTAGAGAATAAGAAATAAGCAACACTTCCCAATTTATGAGATTATCGTATTCTTTACATAATACCTCCAAACAGTGCAGGAAATATGTTGGAAGACAGAGGGAACAGAAAGTACCCACCAAGCTGTGGAGGCATTTAGAGGCTGATCAACTGGCAGGCAGCTCCATACCATCAGTGAATCAGTTTTGCATAGAATAACTTATTCACAGGGTGAGATTGGGCCAACAACTTTCCAGAAGCATTCTCAGCTGAACTCCATACTACCAATAGGCTATAGGCAGGGTATTGGGGTAAGTGGTTGGAAATATGAAGTGCATTCTTAAGTCAAGAGTTATGAATGGGGAACTAGCCTTGTGGATGCTGAGTATATGTCATTGAAGGTCTTCATCATTGTTTGGGAATTAACAGAGCATAAGGCCACTTTCTTGCTATTCTTTGGAACTCTGCATTCAGATGTTTATATCTTTTCTTTTCTCCTTTGCTTTTTGCTTCTCTTCTTTTCACAGCTATTTGTAAGGCCTCCCCAGACAGCCATTTTGCTTTTTTGCATTTCTTTTCCATGGGGATGGTCTTGATCCCTGTTTCCTGTACAAATCACAGCAGATGGTGATTGCAGCCATGAAATTAAAAGACACTTACTCCTTGGAAGGAAGGTTATGATCAACCTAGATAGCATATTCAAAAGCAGAGACATTAGTTTGCCAACAAAGGTCCATCTAGTCAAGGCTATGGTTTTTCCAGTAATCATGTATGGATGTGAGAGTTGGACTGTGAAGAAAGCTGAGTGCTGAAGAATTGATGCATTTGAACTGTGGTGTTGGAGAAGACTCTTGAGAGTCCCTTGGACTGCAAGGAGATCCAACAAGTCCATTCTAAAGGAGATCGGTCCTGGGTGTTCTTTGGAAGTAATAATGCTAAAGCTGAAACTCCAGTACTTTGGCCACCTTATGTGTAGAGTTGACTCATTGGAAAAGACTGATGCTGGGAGGGATTGGGAGCAGGAGGAGAAGGGGACGATAGAGGATGAGATGGCTGGATGGCATCACTGACTTGACAGACGTGAGTTTGAGTGAACTCTGGGAGTTGGTGATAGACAGGGAGGCCTGGAGTGCTGTGATTCATGGGGTCGCAGAGTTGGACACGACTGAACTGACTGAACTGAACTGAAAGGCCACTTTGTCCCAATGATTATCAGACAATAGCTATTAATCACTAAGCCCTCGATGACAGAGAAATGATTTACAACACAGCACACCTGGGTATGATCAGTGGCAGGACAAGAGTAATTGTAGGGACCCAAGATGCACTAGTGGTAAAGAAACTGCCTGCAAATGGAGGAGACAGAAGAGACAGTGAGTTCAGTCACTGGGTCAGGAAGATCCCCTGGAGGAGAGCATGGCAACCCACTCCACTATTCTTGCCTGGAGAATCCCATGGACAGAGGAGCCGGTTTGGCTACAGTCCCCAGGGTTGCAAAGAATGACTGAAGTGACTTAACACGCATGCAAGATGGAGTCAGTTGTGCTAACAGTCATACATGTATTACAGATCAATCTCATTTATGTATCACATGCATAATCCTAAACCATTTACATCTAGCTCTGTATGTGTGTTTAAGCAACACTGACAAGTTGGGTTCACTCAAGGAATGTAACATTGGCTTAATATTAGAAAATTAATTTATGTTTTTGTAGATGATCATATCATCACATGCAAAAAAAGCATGTTTGATAAAATTAAATTCCCAGTCATGATTTTTAAAAATTCTTAGTTAACCAGAAATGGGAAGAAGACGTTCTTAGCCAGATGAAATGTCTCTGGAAACACCTACAGCCAACACCACAATTAATGGTTGACATATTGAAACCATTCCCTTTTAGCTCAAGAAGGAAACAAGGGTGTCCTTTATCACTATTCTTCTTCAACATTCTACTGGCTATCCCAGACAATGCAGAATGATAAGAAAAAGATATTAACAAATATCCAAACTAGAAAGGATGAACTGACAGTGTGATAGTCTATGAGGCCCTGAGCTGTCTTGTTCTAGGTCATTCCTCTTACCTCACTCTTTGTGTTTGGCCCAGCCATGCTGCCCTCTTGCTGTCCCTTTAAGAAATCAGTCACACTCACATTTAAGAGCCTTTGCACTTGCTGTATCCTCTGCCTAATGTTTTCTGTGTGACTTAAGATCCTTGCAAAAATGTCTGTTTCTCAGGGTGACCGTCTCTGACTACCCTATTTAAAAGGTGCAGACCTACAGAATGGACATGTGGACACAGTAAGGGAAAGGAAGGGTGGGATGAACTAGGAGATTGGTATTGACGTATATGAAGCATAAAATATGAAGAACAAATGACTAGGAATATATACAGAAGTGTATGTGTGTGTGCTCAGTTGTGTCCAATTCTTTGAGACCCCATGGACTATAGCTCCCCAGACTCCTCTGTCTATAGAATCTTCCAGGCAAGAATACTAGAGCAGGTTGTCATTTCCTGCTCCAGGAGATCTTCCTGATGTAGGGCTCAAACTTGCATCTCTTGAGCCTCCTGCATTAGCAGGAGGATTTTTTACCACTGCACCACCTGGGAAGTCTGATATACAATTCATAAAACTATAAAGAAATGTAAGAGAATGACTAATATATAATGGAGAATGATGGTCATTTCTGGGGTTAGTTGGATGACAGGGGAATGTGTTCAAGGGGTAGCTAACATGTATGGTGGGTACATGTTTTTAAAAAATTATTATTTAAACTATACTTATAAATAATCTGTTTAATTTTTATATATGTGACATTTGACACTAACAATACTTTAAAAAGGAAGTGACTATAATATGATAAATGGTACCTAAGAATAATTTTTAAAAATGTATCATGGAGGACTTTCCTAGTGGTACAGTGGTTAAAAATCTGCCTGCCAGTGCAGGGGACATGGGTTCAATCCCTGGTCTGGGTAGACTCCACATGCCACAGGACATCTAAGCCCCTGTACCACAGCTGCTGATTCGAGCTCTAGAGCTGGCCAACCACAGCTCCTGAAGCCTGCACACCCTAGAGCGCACTCGCTGCAACAGGAGAAGCCACCACACTGAGACGCCTGCACACTGCACCTAGAGAGTAGCCCCCACTCACCGTAGCCGAAGAAAGTCCATGTGCAGCAATGAAGACCGAGCAGAGCCAAAAATAAATAAACAGTGAAACAGTTTTTAAACTGTTTAAAAAGTATCATAGGAGAAGATTAGAAGAGTCAAACAATTGTTAAGAAAGCAAATCAAGGTTTGTAGTGGGCAAGTGTAAGCCAGGAACCAGGGCAAAGGGAGTTGGATGGTTTTGAGGTCAGGATCAGGACACTGAAAGAGTCAAGTCACCGTGCCTACTCTCAGGACAACAAACTGGACATCAGGAGACAAATGCCCCCTACAGCAGTATTCATGTTACCCTGGCAACTTTATTACCTAATTCTCGTGTGTCTGGTTTTCATGAGGAGGATCACTTATCCTGAGTCTACTGATGATTAAAATAGCATTCTTTCTTTCCTCCAACATAATTTAAAAACCAGTTATAAGTCCCATGTTTGCACGATTATTTTCATTGATTACATTTTTCAGTTGACTGCTTTAGAGAATACCACCTTAAACTTTTCCATAAAAAACTTTCAAATTATACTATAAAATTAAACATTAGTTGTTTCTCGTATTTCCACAAACCAGGCTGTGAACAATCTTATTTGATTTTTTCATTAACAGAAAAGTATTTCCTCTATATCTCTAAATTAAATCATCTACTTAGGATTCTCAGCTTGGCTTATTCCTTGCTGTATGTGAATTCAACTGTTACCTTGAAATTGCTATAAACTTAACTTGATCTGCAGAGAAGGCAATGGCACCCCACTCCAGTACTCTTGCCTGGAAAATCCCATGGACAGAGGAGTTTGGTAGGCTGCGGTCCATGGGGTTGCTGAGAGTTGGACACAACTCAGTGACTTCACTTTCACTTTTCACTTTCATGCATTGGAGAAGGAAATGGCAACCCACTCCAGTGTTCTTGCCTGGAGAATCCCAGGGACGGGGGAGCCTGGTGGGCTGCTGTCTGTGAGGTCGCACAGAGTCGGACACGACTGAAGTGACTTAGCAGCAGTACCAGAATATTTGATTGAAAGATTTCTTTCTCAAACAAAACAGAAGTTGAAAAACACCTCAATTGTTTCTTTCCAAAGGTTAAATTTGGTACAAAGCTCTCCCCCTCCCCACCGCCCCCCCTCCCCCGCAAATAGTGTTTCTGCACTATAAATGAAGAAATTTACATAGAGCTGCTGTTCCTAGTCTTTGGGCGAGTGCTCAGTCACTTCAGTTCAGTTCAGTCGCTCAGTCGTGTCCAGCTCTTTGGGACATGAATCGCAGCACGCCAGGCCTCCCTGTCCATCACCATCTCCCGGAGTTCACTCAGACTCA
>SJYX01004219.1:153694-164999 GCA_006410675.1 Oreotragus oreotragus | reverse complement strand
GGAATTCCATCACCTCCACTAGCTTTGTTCTTAGTGATGCTTTCTAAGGCCCACTTGACTTCACATTCCAAGATGTCTGGCTCTAGATTAGTGATCACATCCTCATGATTATCTGGGTCGTGAAGATCTTTTCTGTACAGTTCTTCCATGTATTCTTGCCACCTCTTCTTAATATCTTCTGCTTCTGTTAGGTCCATACCATTTCTATCCTTTATCGAGCCCATCTTTGCATGAAATGTTCCCTTGGTATCTCCAATTCTCTTGAAGAGATCTCTAGTCTTTCCCATTCTGTTGTTTTCCTCTATCTCTTTGCATTGATTGCTGAAGAAGGCTTTCTTATCTCTTCGTGGATTCTTTCCTGTTTGGGATTCTGTGTTACTCTAGCCTTAAAGGGAGAAATACCGCATTAACTTTTGCTCCTAGGAAATCTAATCTGAAAATTATCAGGGTGGGATAGTACAGAAATTATGCAGCATAATTTTGTCTCCTGAAAAAGAATGCCTGAGCTTGAGCTTCAGTTCGGATACAAATTGGCCAAAAGCCAATTGATTGGTTCTACACTAGTTCGCCCAGGTCATGGAAAAATTCCAGAATGACAACTTTCTTCATTTCCTTTCCTGTTATCAGGTACGGACTCCACCCTGCTGTTCTGTTCAAATGGTTCAGTTACTGAAAAAGGAGAGAAAGCAGAATATGAGCAGAGGCATTTACTTACCATCTCTTTAGACCTTAATGATGTATTTAAAATGAAGCCAAGGAATGGAATTCTTCTAGGTGTATGTAATTTAGTGGAGCCAGTAGCATTGCTGAGATCCATGAATGTACTGAAAAGTATTGCGCATTTTATGAGTGTAAATATACGTATAGTGGAAGTCACCCAGTGGTGTCTGACTCTTTGCAACCGCATAAACCATACCCCACCAAGCTCCTCTGTCCATGGGATTCTCCAGGCAAGAATATTGAAGTGGGAAGCCGTTCCATTCACCAAGGGATCTTCCCGACCCCAGGATTGAACCCAGGTGTCCTGCATTCTGGGCAGATTCTTTACTGCCTGAGCTACCACGGAAGCCCTATGTCTTTTCTGTGGGAAAGAGTTTGTATTTTTCATCAGCTTCTCAACTAGAAGCACGACCCAAGAAAGTTTAGGAGCTATCACAGAAGATTTAGAGATCTGAGTGAGTGACTGGGGAAAGGACGTAAAGGAGAATTTATAATGAATACGCTTTAATGATGCTATCTGGTGCAACATGGCATAAAACACACTATGATGTACAATCATAATTTGTTTGCGCCTTTTGCAATATGCACAGTTACTTGTTCCTGTATGTATGCAGAACTTCCTGTTTGCATTTCAGGCATTTAGGGGAATGGAAGCTGAACTGTTGCCTTACTAAGGTTACTTCTTTACCAGAAGTTAAGGGTGTTCTTAAAAATGGTAGAATCTGAATAGTGTGATTTAAGTCTTGATGAAATAAAAATGTCCTTTTCTTTTATGTTAGTTTAAACGACTGCTTTCCTAAAACTTAGCACTAAAATATGAATGAATTCTTGAATTCCTAGCCTTTTAACTCCTCCCAGATCTGTTTGTGTCTGTGTGATGATTATTTATAGAAAACCGGTGGTATGGTACTTCCCAGGTGGCGCTAGTGGTAAAGAACCTGTCTGACAATACCAAAGATGTTGGAGACCCAGTTTCAATCCCTGGGGTGGGGAAGATCCCCTGGAAGAGGGCACAGGCGACCCACTCCAGTATTCTTGCCTGGAGAATCGCATGGACAGAGGAGCTGGCAGGCTTATAGTCCACAGGGTGGCAAAGAGACAGACATGACTGAAGCAACTTAGCATGCATGCATGCATGCATGCATGGTGCGGTTTTAATAAAGAGTGAAGTGAGATGTTAGTCAAGTCTTGAATAGGAATTTATTATTAACACATAACCTCCCATTTTCCCCCTAATGGTATAGCACTTATAATTCTAATATGACAGCATTTCACGATTCTTTTATCCTTTAACTGAGGTTAAGCAGGAAAATAATATGAAGAGAAAAATGAAATTACTTTTTATTTAAGTCTGTAAAATCACTGAAAACATCAGTGGCTTATTCCTTTTCATATAAAAGGGGAAAATAAAAATTTTAGCAGTGAACAATTGTTTAGTCATGTAAATTTTATTATAAGTAGTAATTTCCAACTGCTCTATACTTGCAAAATAAAACAAAGATGAGCTGTGGGTAACATGAATATTACAAACTCATTTCAAAATGTGGAAATATTTGAAAAGAATAATAATTTCATTCAGAAAATCAACTTGATATATTTTATGTTGACTAATTTGATAAAGAAGACAAAATAATTTAATAATATTTGAAGTACATTTCACCATTATGCTTTTTCTTGTTGAATAAGTAAAAGAATCATTAATGTAAAATAGATATATTTTTGGCAATAGTACTTAATAAATATTTCCATGTCAGAAAATATAGGCTTAGTTTTTTCCAATTACTCTTATCAGAAACTTTAGTATAAAATCTAAATACTTCTTATTTAAAAATATTTACTCAGCAGTTATTGCATGATGATGAAATGTACCATCTATAACAGACCACATGCATTAGCTGTTTATTTTCCCAAGATAAATGTGCTTTCTTGACAACTTTTCTTTCAAATAATATCCACTCTTTATCAGAAGATAAACAAGGAGCCAATTATGACCAGCACTGTTACTGGGTCAGGCTCTTAAACTGCATCCTATGTGCACGGTAAATAGAATAATATGGTTGAATCAAATGCTAGATAAATAGCATGTTATTTAAAAATGAGAAATGCATAGTTGAGATGACATTAAGGTAAGAGCAGAATCAAGAGCTCTCACTTAGTAAAAATCAGCAGAAGGATTCTAAGTCTTCTAAGTTTGCAAGATCTGGTTAAGATCTAAGACAAAAATCCTCTATACCAGTAGCTTCAAAATATATGAATAATTACATATACTGCTTTAAATTTCACAGAGTACCTTATAGCTCTTTGTTATATTTAACCCTCACAACAAACCTTAGATTTTATGAGGACTGGTTACTTTATTTTTCACTATAGTATTCTCTGGGCTTCCCCAGTGGCTCAGACTAAAGAATCTGCCTGTATTATAGGAGATTTGGGTTCGATTCCTGGATTGGGAAAATCCCACCGAGAAGGTCATGGCAATTCATTTCAGTATTCTTGCCTGGAGAATTCCATGGCCAGAGGAGCCTGGTGGGCTACAGTTCATGGGGCTGCAAAGAGTCAGACGTGACTGTGTAACTAACATTTTCACTGTTTCATTCTCCATGTCTTCACTGTGCCAGGCATAGAGCAGGCACTCAGTAAAGTTTTAATTGGATGAGTGAAAGAAATATAAAGTGACTTGGGCAAAGCTATCCGTGTGTAAAGGAATTGGTTCACTCCTGATTTTTTGATTCGGAATCCTTTATCCTTATTATAATTTTAGCTTTCATCTTTTCTATAGAGATAATGTTTGTTGCATATGTTTTCTTTTTTTTCCTGATTTCGAAACAAAAATCTTTTGAGTTTTATATAACTCATAATCTTTTTCTCTTATCATTTTTAAGTAGTGAAATTATGTGGTTTACATCAGGTGTTGGCAAGCTTTCTCTGTAAAGAGCTAGTTATTAAATATTCTCACCCTTTTGGTCTTTATGGTTTCTGTTCTAACTCTTAACCTGCTGTGAAAAAAAGATCATAGCTGACAGCAGATGAACGGGCACAGCTGTGTTTCAATAAAGCTTTATTTATGAACACTAATATTTACATTTCATACAATTTTCTTGTGCCACAAAATATTTTCTTTTATTGAACTAAGTGGATTTCAAGATTATATGTTTCAGGTCTATAGCATAGTAATTTAATATTTTATACCTTATACTTCATTCAAAGTTATAAAATATTGGCTATATTCCTATGCTGGACAATATATCTCTGTAGCTTATTAATTTTATACATAGTAGTTCTGTCTCTTAATCCTCTACCCCTGTTTTTCCCTCTGCCCTTCTTTCTCCCAACTGGTAATCACTAGTTTGATCTCTATATCTGTGAGTCTGTTTTGTTTCAATTTTCATTTATTTGTTTTATTTTTTAGATTCTACACATAAGTAAAAACATAGTGTCAGTCTTTCTCTGTCTGACTTATTTCACCAAGCATAAGTCCATGTTATTTACCAAGTTCAGTAAGTCCAAAGTCACTAAGTCCATCCTTGTCATTGGAAATGGTTCGGTGATATCTCATTGTGGTTCTGATTCACATTTCTCTGGTGATTAACAATGTTGAGCAATTTATCATGTGCCTGTCAGTTATCAAACATTCCTATTCATTTAACTTCAAACATTTGTCATGGTTTTATTCGGTAGAAGGTAAACATTGAAAACATGGAGAGACACAGATTCTTCTGAAACACACAGCAAAGTCTGAGATGCTGATTGCCAAATACAAGGTTTATATTTAATCTTGAATGTTTGTTTCTTGTATGTGAAGCCCCCACCCTTTCAGTGTTGCTTTCCCATTTTCAGATGTTCATTTCTGAAGTATTAGTGAGGGTGCATTTCCTATGTGTGACATAGGAGTTTTGTTTCATCTTTCTTCTTGAACTGAAATATTAGACTAAGATTGCCAAATACAAGGTTTATATTTAATCTTGAATGTTTGTTTCTTGTATGTGAAGCCCCCACCCTTTCAGTGTTGCTTTCCTATTTTCAGATGTTCATTTCTGAAGTATTAGTGAGGGTGCATTTCCTATGTGTGACATAGGAGTTTTGTTTCATCTTTCTTCTTGAACTGAAATATTAGACTATGACCTCCTGTTCTTATCTTCTTGACCAAGCCCTGCATCTCCTCTGGTGAGCATTTTTGGGGACCAAAGAGCTTTTATTCCATTTGTGTACAAGCTTTGATGGGAGTTAAAAGAGAAAGATTTCTTTATTTGAAAGATGTCCTGTTTAATGTCAAAGAAGACACACACCGGTTCACTGTGACAAAACACGCTGGTTTGTGTTAGCTTTGCTGCTTTTAATTGGAACTTTGGAATGTTGAGATATTCACCAAATCTCTTTCAGCTTTTTCATTTGTAAAATGAGGTTAATTGAACTACATTTTAGTCAGGATAATGATGGTTTTGTTGTGCTACCAAACATGTCCCAAATTTCAGTTGCATAAAACAACAAAGGTTTTTCACGTTGTCCTTCACGGATTTGTAGGAGATCTTAGGCTTGGGTACTCTCTTAGGGACTCAGACTTGGTACCTCATCAAATACTGCCCAAAGCAAGCAACATATGCTACTAGTATTCAATCTTCCTACCTCTTCCCAAGACCTTGAGTTTCTTAAACGCATCATAAGGTTATGCTTCCAATTTATTTCAGGTGAGGATTTACTAAATGATTTTCCACAGAATAAAATGGAATGCAATTCTTTATGCCTCCATTAACAGTTTCCTTGCCAGTCACTACTTGATCCCTAAGCCAATGCTATTTATTTATTTTGGTGCACTACCCTAATTATGGGTTTTCCCAGATGGTGCTAGTGGTAAAGAACCCGCCTGCCAAAGCAGGAAACCTGAGTCCTGGGTTTGATGCCTGGGTTGGGAAGATTCCTTGGACTAGGGCATGACAACCCACTCCAGTATTCTTGCCTGGAGAATCCCATGAACAGAGGAGGGCTATAATCCATAGCGTTTCAAAGAGTTGGACATGACTGAAGTGACTTAGCATACACACACCCTAATTATACAAACTAATTTCTAAATTCATCAGGTTATTATGAATCATGCTGTGATAGCAAATAACCTCCCACAAAACAAATGGCTTAAAGCAAAAAGACTAGTTTGGTCCCATCGATTCATGGCAAATAGATGGGGAAACAATGAAAACAGTGACAGACTATTTTCTTGGTCTTCAAAATCCCTGCAGATGGTGACTGCAGCCATGAAATTAAAAGACGCTTACTCCTTGGAAGGAAAGTTATGACCAACCTGGAGAGCATATTGAAAAGCAGAGACATTACTTTGCCAACAAAGGTCCGTCTAGTCAAGGCTATGGTTTTTCCAGTGGTCATGTACAGATATGATAGCTGGACCATAAAGAAGGCTGAACGCTGAAAATTTGATGCTTTTGAACTGTGGTGTTGGAGTAGACTCTTGAGAGTCCTTTGGGCTGCAGGGAGATCCAACCAGTCAATCCTAAATGATATCAGTCATGAATATTCATTGGAAGACTGATGCTGAAGCTGAAACTCCAATACTTTGGCCACCTGAAGCGAAGAGCTGACTCATTAGAAAAGACCCTGATGCTGGGAAACATTGAAGGCAGGAGGAGAAGGGGACACCAGAAGATGAGATGGTTGGATGGCAATGGTGAAGGACAGGAAAGCCTGGAGTGCTGCAGTCCACGGGGTCGCAAAGAATCGGACATGGCTGAGTGTCTGAAAAACAATGAGAACACATTATATTAAGTGTTGGTTGGCTTTTTACTCACTGCAGTCCTTCAAGGATCCAAGTGCAATAAAATGTAGCCACCACATCAATTTTGGTTGCAAAATCAAAGAGCAAAGAGAGATCTGATGGCATCATCAGTTCAGTTCAGTTCAGTTCAGTCACTCAGCTGTGTCTGACTTTTTGCGACCCCATGAATCACAGTACACGAGGCTTCCCTCATGTCCATCATGTCCCTCATGTCCATGGCATCATGGTGATGCCATCCAGCCATCTCATCCTCTGTCGTCCCCTTCTGCTCCTGCCTTCAATTTTTCCCAGCATCAGGGTCTTTACAAATGAGTCAGCTCTTCACATGAGGTGGCCAAAGTACTGGAGTTTCAGCTTCAGCATCAGTCCTTCCAATGAACACCCAGGGCTGATCTCCTTTAGAATGGACTGGTTGGATCTCCTTGCAATCCAAGGGACTCTCAAGAGTCTTCTCCAACACCACAGTTCAAAAGCATCATTCTTCACAGTCCAACTCTCACATCCATACATGACCACTGGAAAAACCATGGCCTTGACTAGATGGACCTTTGTTGGCAAAGTAATTTCTCTGCTTTTTAATATGCTATCCAGGTTGGTCATAACTTTTCTTCCAAGGAGTAAGCATCTTTTAATTTCATGGCTGCAGTCACCATCTGCAGTGATTTTGGAGCCCCCCAAAATAAAGTCTGACACTGTTTCCACTGTTTCTCCATCTATTTCCCATGAAGTGATGGGACCAGATGCTATGATCTTCGTTTTCTGAATGTTGAGCTTTAAGCCAACTTTTTTCACTGTCCTCTTTCACTTTTATCAAGAGGCTTTTTAGTTCCTCTTCACCTTCTGCCATAAGGGTGGTGTCATCTGCATATCTGAGGTTATAGATATTTCTCCTGGCAATCTTGATTCCAGCTTGTGCTTCTTCCAGCCCAGCGTTTCTCATGATGTATTCTGTATGTAAGTTAAATAAGCAGAGTGACAATATATAGTATTGANTAGTGGTTTCCCCTACTTTCTTCAATTTCAGTCTGAATTTGGCAATAAGGATTTCTTGATCTTACCCACAGTCAGCTCCTGGTCTTGTTTTTGCTGACTGTATAGAGCTTCTCCATCTTTGGACACAAAGAATATAATCAATCTGATTTCAGTGTTGGCCATCTGGTGATGTCCATGTGTAGAGTCTTCTCTTGTGTTGTTGAAAGAGGGTGTTTGCTATGACCAGTGTGTTCTCTTGGCAGAACTCTATTAGCTTTTGCCCTGATTCATTCTGTACTCCAAGGCCAAATTTGCCTATTACTCCAGGTGTTTCTTGGCTCCCTTAGTATGGTTCCAAGAAATCTTTGAGTGCTAACCCTTGGCCACAGATAGTCATTATTCATGCATAAAAAATTAACATTTAAAGAAATATTCCTGGATGTGTAAAGGCTGTGAGATTCAGCACTTATGAGTGAAGCTATCTTATCAAGACTTTAGAAGATAGTGGACTCATTGTATTTAGCTCACACCTCCCTAGCTACTCCCTTCATGCCTTGATTTCTCTGGAACAAATGCAGTCAGTTCCAGTGAAGGCTGAAATCAAAGTTGGAAAAAGGCACAGTGCACAATCCTCTGGTTTTTATCCAGTGTGTTGGCTAGCATTGACAGCAGGGTATTTGTCGGCAGCCGATTTTCCATCATTTCCAGCAGCTCTGAGGGGATTGCTGAGCCAGCAGTCAAGAACAGAGGCATCTTTGTTTGGTGGTGGTGTAAGATATTTTAAGCACACTGATTGATGTTCAACCTGCAGAACACTGTAGCTTCATTGTGCAAACATGTCCAAGCCCATATACTCAAGCAAAAGATAGTACTGGAGGCATACAATATAGCCAAGAGTGTGCTCCAGCTCTGTCATCCTTTGGTGCTTTCACAGCAAGGGCAGGGACATGAACTGGAAATGAGAGACTAGAAAGGTCAAACTGGTTAAACGTGCAAATGATTATAGTTATGAGACTTCAGCTTAAGAAAAGAAGTTTCTTCTTCAGAATGTGGTCCACAAACATGAAGGCTAGGTAATGCAGACAATAATTTTCAACAGGACCAAGTGTTCCTTAGAGTTTTGAGAAAGGAGTGACAGGGCTGCAGTAGAAGAGGGCTTGATTGCCACTAGCTTTTGGGGATCTTCAAGTTCCCAAATCTAACAAGTTCCTGACTTATGATTACTTATGATTACATCTTGCAGAAGTTTAGTCTTCTAGACTAGAAGATCTAAAGGCATCTCTGACGGCCTGACTCTGCAAACTTTTAGCTACACAACACGGGCCACTATTTAGTCTCTCTGTGTCTTAGTTTCCCGGCAAATAAATGTGCTGCCACATGCGAAGCTAGTCCATACTAAGTGCCTAAACTGCTTTAGCTTATGGGTTCAGAAGTCATCAGTTTCTGAGGCATATCCATGGCAATATTACTTCTCTTTTTAAGAAAAAGTTTATTTTTATTGATGTATAGTTGATTTACAGTGTTGGACTAGTTTCTGCTGTACAGCAAAGTGATTTAGTTGTACATGTATATCCATAATCTTTTCCAGACTCTTTTCCATTATGTTTTATTACAAGATATTGAATCTAGCTCTCTGTGCTATACAACAGGACTTTATTGTTCATCTGTTTTATATATAGTAATTTATATGGGGTAATCCCAAACCCCTAATTTAATCTTCCCTGCCCCCCTCCCCCTTGGTAAACATAACTTTGCTTTTATGGTTGTGAGTCTGTTTCTGTTTTGTACATAAGTTCATTGGGTCATATTTTTGATTCCACATATAAGTGATATCATATGATATTTGTCTTTGTCTCACTTCCTTCATTTAGTGTCATAATCTCTAGGTCCATCCATGTTGCTGCAGTGGCATTATTTCATTCTCCTTTATAGCTGAGTAGTAGTCCGTGGTGTGTGTGTTTGTGTGTGTGTGTACCACATTTTCTTTATCCATTCTACCAAGCAACCTTTTAGGTTGCTTCCAGGGCTTGACTGTTATTAACGGTACTTCAGTGAAAATTGGGGTACATGTATCTTTGAAAAAGTTTATTTGTATGCAAAAATATACATATAGCACTCTTAGTGCTCTTAAAGGGAATATTTATCAACTGGAACATATAAAAAATATGCATGTATAAACTTTTAGTGGCATTTTGAGATACTATAGATAACAGAAATTGAGAAGTCATTTGTTTTAATTAAAAGAACTTTTTTGTTGAAGTATAGTTGGTTTACAATATTGTGTAAGTTTCAGGTTTATAGTACAGTGATTCAATGTTTTGTATAAATATATATATGAAAGTGAAAGTTTAGTTGCTCAATCATGTCCAAATCTTTGCAACCCCATGGATTGTAGACTACCAGGCTCCTCCAACCATGGGATTTTCCAGGCAAGAATACTGTAGTGGGGTGCCATTGCCTTCTCCTATATATATATATATATATATATATATGACTGTGTGTATATATATATATATATTATTTTAAGATTCTTTCCCCTTATAGAGTATTATAGTACTGTGTATATTTCCCTGTACTATACAGTAGGCCCATATTGGTTATTTATTTTATACATAGGTGGTATATATATGTTGAGCCAGATAAAGACAAATATCATATGATATCCTTCATACGTGAAATCTNCTGTGTGTATATATATATATATATTATTTTAAGATTCTTTCCCCTTATAGAGTATTATAGTACTGTGTATATTTCCCTGTACTATACAGTAGGCCCATATTGGTTATTTATTTTATACATAGGTGGTATATATATGTTGAGCCAGATAAAGACAAATATCATATGATATCCTTCATACGTGAAATCTAAAAGAAAAAAAAAAGACACAAATGAACTTATTTCTAAAACAGAAAGAGACCCACAGACACAGAAAACAAACTTACAGTTACCAAGAGGAAAGGCTGACAGGAAGAGATAAAATAGGAGGCTGAGATTAACATATACACACAACTAAGTATAAGCTATTACTTCTAAATTGTGAGTAAAAAAGAGATTCTCAAAGTGGTTAATTAATTTAAAGATGTTCTTGGAACAGATGGGGCTTCCCAGGTGGCGCAGTGGGGAAGAATGTGCCGGCTAATGCAGGAAGCGTCAGAGATGGGGGTTTGATCCCTGGATCACGAAGATCCCCTGGAGTAGGAAATGGCAACCCACTCCAGTATTCTTGCCTGAAAAAGTCCACGGACAGAAGGGCCTGTCAGGTTACAGTCCATGGGGTTGCAAAGAGTTGGACATGACTGAGTGCACACACACACAGGTTGGAGGCGATAACATACAAGCATTTCCCCTGTTCCTCCAGAGCTTTTGAAGTTTGACTCCAAAATCGCCAAGTGCTTCTGTGTTCTGAACTTGTTCATAAAGACTCAAGTTCAAATTCCCTGTATGCCAGTGTATTCTGGAACATGAAAAGTCATATTTCAAATACTCAAGTCAATTTATTCTTCTTAAACCCCTTTAGTAGAAGAGAATTTTTTCTTACAAAAGAGTCACCCTCAACATTAAAACAATTCCTCATAATAAGTTTTAATCAAAATAAGTTGATGAATTTTGGATCAGAGTTTTAAAATCAGTGAAATATTCTTTAAAATAAACTCTAACATGGTGTTAAGTCTAAAAATAGGTGAGTTTTGTCATTGATCATCAGTTCAGTCAGTCAGTTCAGTTGCTCAGTTGTGTCCAACTCATTGTGACCCCAAGAATCGCAGCACACCAGGCCTCCCTGTCCATCACCAACTCCCGGAGTTCACTCAGACTCACGTTCATTGAGTC
>SJYX01004219.1:18738-130463 GCA_006410675.1 Oreotragus oreotragus | reverse complement strand
AAAAGAACACATAATGCTTGATTCCATTTGTATCAAGTATGATTACAGGCAAAACTAATCTATGGTGACAGAAACTAAATCACTACTTGCTTCTGTTGGAGCTGGGACAGGACAGGACATTGGGAAGAAGCATGAGAAAACATTCTGGAATTAGGGAAATGTGCTATATCTCAATCAGGATGTGAATTATATGAGTGCACACATTCGTCACAATGGTTTGAACTCTATAATATTTGTTCATTTCACTGTCTGTAAATTAGCCACCTTGTCTATGACCACATCACCCTGAACACACCTGATCTTGCCTGTAAATTAATGCTCAAGTTTTAAATTGGTTGGAGTAATGGCTGCTATTTTTAGCTGAAGCTAGAACTCCTCATTTAAAACAGATCCTTCTTCTAGTTCGCCTCACTTCTGATCCTCTAACCCCCATCACTCTCCTGGTCTTTGAACACATTTGAGCTTGCTACCCTGGTCAATTTACTTACTTCCTTTTACTATCTTATTACTTCCTTTTACTATCATTGCAAATATTTAAAATACAACATAAGTTAGAACATAACAGATAATTAAATGACATTATCCATTCTTTGGGTCTGGCCAATATACATACTTTAATCTTTAATATAGTAAACATGCATACAAATTGAAAATGTTTAAATAATACTGAAATTTAGATTAATCCTCAGTGTAAGACTTTGCTTATCTGATCTATTAAGACAAGAGCAAAAACAAACTGTAGTGTAGGCAGGCCTTGCCAATGGAAACAGCTGATTTCCAATATCAGAAGATCAAATATCACTTCAGTAAGAAAACTTTTCTCAGACCTTCTCATAAATTCTGGTGCAGACCACATCCTTCATTTTACATTCCTTAAAAAAAAGAGAGAGAGATTAATTGAATATCTAAACCTCTAACCAGGGTACAGCAAATTTGTATTAATAACAGATGTTATGCTGCTGCTGCTGCTGCTAAGTCACTTCAGTCGTGTCTGACTCTGTGTGACCCCATAGACGGCAGCCCACCAGGCTCCCCCATCCCTGGGATTCTCCAGGCAAGAATACTGGAGTGGGTTGCCATTTCCTTCTCCAATGAATGAAAGAGAAAAGTGAAAGTGAAGTCGCTCAGTCTGTCCGACTGTTAGCGACCCCATGGACTGCAGCCCACCAGGCTCCTCCATCCATTGGATTTTCCAGGCAAGAGTACTGGGGTGGGGTGCCATTGCCTTCCCCGAACAGATGTTATAAGAAATCTCATAAGATTAAACTCAGAAATCAAATATCAATATGTCAGTTGATATCTGGGAATTCAGAATCATGGCTGTTGAAATGGGGGAAACAGTTTTAACATTGATCTAAGTTACAACAGAGTTATATTTTCTAACTGGCAAGTTTTTATGCATTATTTGCACAGATTGAAAGCTATTAAAACTGGTTTTCAGGACAATCTGCACATTTGCATCATCTGGGGAATATTTAAAAATACCAATGGCTCCTCCTTCCTTAAGAAATTTGCTTTCAGTTGATCTGCATTGGGGCTCCCATATTGGTATTTACTTTTATGTAAATCTGCTGTGGAGCTAGGGATCAGGCCCTCTGTGCTAAAGGAAAAAACATTCAAAGCACCACATGAATCTATTTATAGTCAATGTATGTGCTGATTACTGAGAATAGCACCTCGACAAAAAAAAATTGTTAGAGATCATCTCATATAGCCTTTGTCATCATTTTTATCTGCCATCTACAAAAGATCTCTAATAAGCTCAACTCATATTGATGACATGTTTTAGTATAAGTTACTATGGATTCTTGAAAACAATATGCTTAGATATCTAAAAATACACTACAATTGACCGTTTTGCAATGTGCTTTGCTTGCAAAACTTATATTTGCTTTTGCTTTTCTCTTTGTGAGTCTAACTTATCCATACATTAAAAAAAATCATTTTTAGATGTTGTTTCTAAAACAGTAGATAGGTTTTGTCATTTCTAAATTCTTGAATCTGAACCTGAAGTACCTGTAGATGACTCTAAAGTTTGAATATCAAACATTAACTCTGTCTTTATTCTTAACCATTTTTTTCATTTGTAGTTCAAAGAAGAAAGACTATTTTGAAAATAAGATAACCATTTTCTCTATTTAAATAGCATTATTTCCATAGTTAGAGTGAAATTACTCACCACCACCATTTTTCCATCCACCAACTTTCTCTTTATTGTTGTCTCTTTGCCATCCCATTTCTGTACTTGATTCAGTGAGCCTCTTGCCAAGGTTACAGTGCTCTGCAGAGACACATTCATATAATTGAATTTATAGGACTTTGATTAAAGAAGCAGTTCATTCAGTATTGAATCATTTTCATAACAGATGTTTCATGAGGCAAATTTATTTTTCAACAGAATGAAGTGGGCTACCCTTTTGAAAACTAGTGGGAGTAATCTGTCTCAAAGCAGTTGATGGAACTAACTTTGAAGAGAAACAATAAAGTTTACCTTTGTTTTTCTATTGTCAGCTGTGGTTTCTTCAAATTCCTGGCCTAGCTTGAAGGAGATCTCTGTGTTTTTAAAGGGACTTTCCGTTCTTATAGTTATAATATCCCCTTTCTTGCTGATGATCACTCTGGGTTTGGCCAAGTTTCCCAGTTTTCTGGTGGCTAATCCCACACCTGAAAATCAAGATAGTGTTAGAATTTTGTTGACCCAAGAGCATCTACCTAAAGGGATTATATGGGTGGTTATATTCTATACTCAGCTGTGCTTCATGTGTATAGGTGGCAGGTAATATCACTTACTACTAAGGATCTCCTCCCATGTTTCATCACCTGATGGAAACACATGTCCATCAACTTGGATATTTAAAATTTTGTTATTACAAAAGTAATGTCTGAAGATTTTAAACACAGAAGTATTTAGCCTACTTAGTGCAAGTTGTCTACTTTTACCTTATCCAATCCCATGCTCCATTGAGAAGCACTAATTATAGTTTTGTATGGATCATTACAGATATTTTAGTTTGTACAAATAAATATTGTTTATAAATATCGTAGATATATTTTTAAATGAGACTATGACTTATATATGATCTTCTATGATTTTTTCCCTCTGTAATATATTACAGATATAGATACGAATTCTTCCCACATCCTTGATGGAAACTCATTTCTGAAAGTTTGTTGTAGCCCCTAAATTATTTGTACCACTGCAAATGATAAAGATAAATAACATAATTTAAAAAATATTTTTCCATTTGATAGCAAAACAAAATTAGACTCAAGTATCATTACTGTATTACTCAAGATTATAGAAATACATAGAAAAATAGAAATGTGAAATGAGAGAGACACAAAAAGAGGAAAACTAGTTATATATAAATATACATGTATTACAGAGAAGGCGATGGCACCCCACTCCAGTACTCTTGCCTGAAAAATCCCATGGACGGAGGAGCCTGGTAGGCTGCAGTCCATGGGGTTGTGAAGAGTCGGACAGGACTGAGTGACTTCACTTTCACTTTTCACTTTCCTGCACTGGAGAAGGAAATGGCAACCCACTCCAATGTTCTTGCCTGGAGAATCCCAGGGACGAGGGAGCCTGGTGGGCTGCCGTCTATGGGGTCGCACAGAGTCGGACACGACTGAAGCGACTTAGCAGCAGCAGCATACATAAAGAAGTGTGAAGTATTAGAGCCAATAAAGGATTATGAGCTGTATCCTTTTTGTGTGTGTGTGATTCTGATTAATTGATGTAATTTGGGGCTATGCTTTTCAAACTAAACTTCTGCAATAGAGCCCAAGAATCTACATTTTACCAAGCCTCAGGGTGTGTTTTTGCACTCTAAAATTTGACAATGATTCCGTTAGGGAGTCTTTTATTGAGATGTTCTTATATTTTGCTTCTACCTCAGCTATACAGTGAAATCCATAGATCTAACCAAACTTAAGAGAATGAATCTATTCCCATAAGTTCCCATAGTTTTCCAGGCAATACAACATTTTGCTTATTTTATCTAAAAATAGAAGCCTTCTTAAGAGCTTTCTGAATAGGTAAAATTACTGGTACTTTGATGAACATAGATACCTGAGGTCATTGGCTTCTCTCTCTCCTTATTTATACAGCTCTAGAAATTTCCAAAGACTATTCACACCACTTGTGCTCATATCGATGGAACATTTCCTAGAAATAGTTGCAAATAAACCTGATGGTGGTCATGACTAGATTTTCTGTCTCTATCCACTGCTCCAACTGCAGGAAAGTATGATATTAATGTAATCGAACTTGAATTCACTGTCACAACAAACTTCTTTTTTTCCCAATAACTTTCCTAGACTGAATATCCTGCTTTATGAAGCATTCAGTTTTCACAAGCAGTTTATCCACATACTTATGTAATACCAGACAATCTAGAGGTAGAGAAAGAAAATTCTGGCTTACCTAAATAGCACTTTTAAATTGAGGTTTTCCATTAACTTTAGTATATTTAACTCTTTACTTCATGAACACTTTAGTTGTTATAAAACTAACTTTCAGAAAAGCCAAAGAATGGGTTGACTAAGTTTCTAAGATTTCTTTCTTCTGGGTTTGAACCAAAATCCTATTGATATGAAACTGCCTTTGAAATCAGTAGGCATTCTAATGCATTTAAACAGCTCTTATTTGAGTTAAAGTCTATTAAAATTGCCACAGACATAGTGAAAATTATCCGATTGACACCATGGAAGATTAATCCCAGAAAAGGGTTGTACTTCAACCTGTGAAGCTCCCAGACTCCTGGGAAAGGAGTTAGAAGGAAATAGTCAATGCATTTTTCTCAAAAAGGATCTTCTTAATTAGAACAACAAAGAACATTTCTTACCCAGAGCTTTCATGTACTCATCAAAGTTCTCACTGGAGACAAGTTTCCAGGTACCTAGGAATTTGTTGCTCATTGTGATGGATGAGACTTCAACCCAGTGATAGGTGAGATTCAGGAGACTCAAATAAGATGCTGAAGCCTCAGAAGATTCTTTTCAAAGATGTCTGAAGCATGTGACTCTTACAGAGACCCAATGGGGAAAAGCAGTGTCAGGACTGGGCAATGAATGGCTCTTCAATCATCCACTGGGACAAAAGAAAACCTCACATAATGTCTCCTTCAGTCTCCAAAAATGTTTATAAGAATCAATGAGAGTACTATTTGAATCTTTAAAAATTTTGGTTGATCTTACATTTTTAAGAAGTGCTTCGGTCCTTAACACTTTGAAAAAGAGTCCATAAATTGAGCCCTATGCTGTATTAAATTATATGGGCATGAATGAATGAATGTGTGTGTGTGTGTGTGTGTGTGCGCGCTTAGGCATCTTGCTCACTCTCAATCCTGAGTCTGCACAATTAAGAATTCTTATTGAAAGAGAAGAAAGAGAGGAAAAATGTTACTCCAGTATTCTGGCCTGGAGAATTCCATGGATTGTATAATCCATGGGTCAGACAAAGAGTTGGACATGACTGAGCAACTTTCACTTTAAGTTTAGTAAGTATTCTTCAGATGCCAAATTACATCAGGGGAATACAAGCCTAGTGATGATTTATTTTGTAAATCTTAAAGTTGAACTCTTATCATCAACTTACTTTGCATGTAATGTAATTTATATGCATTAATAACCTGAGAAAATGTAATTATAGAAAAATAATGGTACTCTAATGCTAGATTGTGAAAAAATTCATGTTCATATTGCATTTTAGCAATAAAGTGATATTATTTGGTCTTCTTCATGGATATGAAACTTTAGACTTGTCATAGATTCAGTTTTCAAAACCCTTTAACTGCAGACATCCATTCTTTGGTGGTGTTAGAATATTCACCTTGCACTACTAGACCTATTAGAATTGTTGCACAGGTCAGTTACCATGGGCAGGATTTTATACTTCAGTAATAGTGCCAGAATTTCAATTCAATAACTGGGATCTGAGCACACTGCATTCCACTAATCTATTTTTTTNTGGTGGTGTTAGAATATTCACCTTGCACTACTAGACCTATTAGAATTGTTGCACAGGTCAGTTACCATGGGCAGGATTTTATACTTCAGTAATAGTGCCAGAATTTCAATTCAATAACTGGGATCTGAGCACACTGCATTCCACTAATCTATTTTTTTAATAGTAAAATGTGAGAAATGCTATTTCAAAATGTAGTCCTGTACTACTTTTTTTTTTTTTTTTTTTGAGTAATTTGAACTTAGTTTCTAAATTCTGCTGAAAGGTGATTTATATTCTGTGAAGGTTTAGCATTATTTTAGTTTGTTTTCCCTGATCTACATTTAGCTATTTTTAAACCTTCACTTTTCCATATGTCATGGATAACAGCCAATTGTGTCTCTCCCGGTGAAAATAACAAAGAGGTAAACACTGGCTTCCTGCTTACAAAGGACCTGATTACATCTGAGTTGATTTTATGGTAGTATTTTCACTACATGCTGCTATTTAGTGTCACACTGGGGACATTTAGTTCTCCTAGTTTTTTTAATGACATTTTACTCCATTTTAATTGATAACCACGTGAGAGAATACATTAAATGTCTAACTTTGGAAGACTTTTTGGCAGTGTGGTTCTGAAGTTGGCCACACACTGGAATTTCCTGGAGTGTTTTTAGAAAAACACTGATGCCTGTGTTTTACCTATCACCCATATATTATGACTTAGTGGGTCTGTGATGTTGTCTTATTTTAAAACGTCTAGATGTTAAAAACTTCTAGATGATTCTGATGTGCAGCCATACTTAGTGAGGTACCACCTGGTTTAGAAGAAGTCATCCTAAAAGCTGAGCAGCAATGTCTTTTTAAGAAATCACCAGGTAAATCTCTAGTCAAGGATTAGAAATATTGTGGTCAACATGAAGCTAAGACTCCCAATAGTAAAATCCAAGTACTATGTTACTTCTAAGTAGTGATATGCTAGTAAGTGTTTAAAGCTGTCTCAAGAAACAAAGCTCTCATTAGTTGTGCTTTGCCTCTTTCCATGATGTAAATAAATATTCCCATCATGGCTGATTTCAAGCTACCAGTGTTTTAACAACCAGCTTGCCAAATTCTTGAAAATCTATCAGCTCTTGTGAAACAATCTGAGCCAGCTCCAGCACACCGCTGCTGCTAAAAGAATGACTTTCAGGAAAGTTGATATCAGGTCAGTTATTTACCCTTTGAGGAGTAAATGTATTTATTTAGACTTCCCTGGTGGCTCAGATGATAAAGCGTCTGTCTACAATGCAGGAGACCCGGGTTCGATCCCTGGGTTGGGAAGATCCCTTGGAGAAGGAAATGGCAATCCACTCCAGGACTATTGCCTGGAAAATCCCATGGACAGAAGAGCCTAGTAGGCTACAGTCCATGGGGTCGCAAAGAGTCGGACACGACTGAGCAACTTCACTTAACCCAGAGTAGATAATCATCAATTGACATTTTAAAAAGTTGCTTAGGTTAGCAGTTATATAGCAATGTTTGTTGGGTTTTCTTTGAATTTACCTCAGTAGGATTTTTTATTGTTTTTACTTTTGTGTAAATAACATTCTTAATAAAGTTAGTCACTCGATATAGTAAGCAACGTCAACAGCTCTGAGATCCTGGTAAATAATAATAACAAAGACTCTTCTATAATGCTTTTCTTGTGCCATGCACTGTTGTAACTACTTTGTGTATTAACTTATTTCTTATTTTACAACTCCTTGAAGTATATTCTATTATTAACTCCATTTTTACAGGTATACAGAAAATCTTTATGTGGTTCTGAGAGGTGAAGTAACTTGCCCAATGACACACAGCTAGAAAGTAGCAAATTGGAATTTGAACTAGGCAGTCTGACTGCTCTTAATCAGCTTACATAAAAAAAATAAAGAATCAAAATCATTTTCTGAAATTATTTTTGAATCTAATTTTTCCCCCTCCTCTCTTCTGGTTGTTTGAAGATCTTTTTCAAATCTAACAATATGTAGTACCTGCTGAAATAATTACTTTGTCTTCCTCATTATCAGCATAATTCCACTTTTCCTGTTATGAGAGCAAAAATTCCAGTGATTTTTGTATAATAATACAATTATATTTTTTGAGGAATTCATTTTATGGTGAGTCATACTACCACAGACCTCTAAAAATAACACCATAGTTTTTAAAGTCTCTTTTTTATGGGTTTATCTGGCTGGAGCCAAAATATAAAAATTAAAAAAAAACATACCTCAGTTATGATGTCTCCCAGACATGTGTTGACTGAATGCCCAAAGGCAGAGAAGAATCAAGTGTAGCTTTAAAAAAATTATTTGGAAATAACTTCAAAGTTGTATAAAATATCAAGAATCAGATTACTTGAAAGAGAACACATAAAGCTCTTACTGGGATTCATCTATTGTTCAATTTCACTCCATTTGCTTTACCTATTGCTTTCTCTCTATATCTCTATGTAATGTGTATCACACATATAATCACACTCAAAATATTTTTTTCTAAAATTTTTGAGAGTAAATCATATACATTATAGTTCACTATTCCAAAGTAGTTCACTGTATACAGGGAGATTCTCTTGCATAAACANCTTTACCTATTGCTTTCTCTCTATATCTCTATGTAATGTGTATCACACATATAATCACACTCAAAATATTTTTTTCTAAAATTTTTGAGAGTAAATCATATACATTATAGTTCACTATTCCAAAGTAGTTCACTGTATACAGGGAGATTCTCTTGCATAAACACAGTAAGCTTCTATTAGTATCTAATTTACTCCTTGTATTCCAATTTACCAGCTAACCTAATACTGTCATTTGGAATATTTATTTTGTCTCTAGTACAGGATCCAGTCTGGGATAAATTACTGCATTTAGTTGTCAGGTATTTTTAGTTTAATGTAATCTAAAACATTTCAACAGAGCTTTTCTTTGTCTCATGGGACACTGACATTTTTGAAGAATTCCACCAACACCCCCTCCTCTTTTATAACAGAACATTCTTCATTTGGAATTTGTCTGCTGTTTCCTCATGGTTAGATCCAGATAAGGATTCCAGGCCAGAATACTGCATAAGCCACATTGCTTCCTTCTCAGGATATCACATTTGAAGGCATATGGTTTTCATTTACCCTTTTTGATGAGGGTTATTTTGATTAAAAAAGAGGTGGTCCCAGTCTTCTACTGCATAATTTTTTTCCCTTGTAACTAATAAGCAATCTGTATGGAGATATTTTAAGACCAAATGAATATCCTACTCCTAATCAAATCTTTGCTCTAGATTTTGCCACCAGGAAAGTCCTCTAGATTTTACATCCATTGACAATTCTTATCTGAGCCAGCTTTGACTGAAATGGTTGGAAAAATGTCAGTTTTTCCAATCCCAACATTTTTTTTCCACATTTATCAGTCAGACTGTGATATTATACCATAAGGAAGACACTTTCTTCTCTTTTTCTTTCTTTTTCAGTGTATTCATAGATTCTTCTCTTTCTCCCAATGTTTTATTAATTTATAATTTTCAACTTGTCCCCATTTTGGTCAGTTGAGAGTACCCTCAAGCTGACTCTGATATTTTGGTGACATATATCTATTATTTTTTGGAAAACTTCCTTAATTTCTGGCATAAAAAGATATTTTACACTTATGTTGTACCTACTCTGCTCTCACATCTTAATTAGCCATTTCTATTAGGAATCATCATTCCTTTAAGTGGAGAATATATTAGACACCAAGATCTGAGCACTGAGCATGCTCATTCCTACAGAGTTGTCTCGCTTCTGAGTTCTTTAGGTAGAAAAATCTAAGAAAAGTATGCATGCGCATACACACCCATATGTATGAATTTACAGTTATTCCAATCCATTTGTATCTGGTTCTCTCTTGTCTCCCCTCTGTCATATTTGCATGTTCCTTCTTCCAGAAGGAAAATTCTAGCTGCTAACAACATCAACCCATCTTCTCATTTGTTCAATCATGTCATATATCTGAAATAGTTTTATTACTTGGGCAGAATGTTACCCTATTCTTGCCTGCCAAAAATAAGTTGGACTCAGTAATTTCATGCTTAGTTAATATTCAAAAGAAAAGGAACTCATATTTCCACAAACAGCCTTATACAAGAATGTTTATAGCAGCTTTATTCATAGAAGCCAAAACCTGGAAATAGCTTATTGTCTTAAGAGATGAACGGATGACTAAGCTGTGATATATTTATACAATGGGATATTACTCCATGATAAGAAGGAACAAATTATTGCTGCATGCAACAATATGAATGAATTTTAAATCATTATGCTGACTTTAAAAAAGCAAATAGAAAAGAACACATAATGCTTGATTCCATTTGTATCAAGTATGATTACAGGCAAAACTAATCTATGGTGACAGAAACTAAATCACTACTTGCTTCTGTTGGAGCTGGGACAGGACAGGACATTGGGAAGAAGCATGAGAAAACATTCTGGAATTAGGGAAATGTGCTATATCTCAATCAGGATGTGAATTATATGAGTGCACACATTCGTCACAATGGTTTGAACTCTATAATATTTGTTCATTTCACTGTCTGTAAATTAGCCACCTTGTCTATGACCACATCACCCTGAACACACCTGATCTTGCCTGTAAATTAATGCTCAAGTTTTAAATTGGTTGGAGTAATGGCTGCTATTTTTAGCTGAAGCTAGAACTCCTCATTTAAAACAGATCCTTCTTCTAGTTCGCCTCACTTCTGATCCTCTAACCCCCATCACTCTCCTGGTCTTTGAACACATTTGAGCTTGCTACCCTGGTCAATTTACTTACTTCCTTTTACTATCTTATTACTTCCTTTTACTATCATTGCAAATATTTAAAATACAACATAAGTTAGAACATAACAGATAATTAAATGACATTATCCATTCTTTGGGTCTGGCCAATATACATACTTTAATCTTTAATATAGTAAACATGCATACAAATTGAAAATGTTTAAATAATACTGAAATTTAGATTAATCCTCAGTGTAAGACTTTGCTTATCTGATCTATTAAGACAAGAGCAAAAACAAACTGTAGTGTAGGCAGGCCTTGCCAATGGAAACAGCTGATTTCCAATATCAGAAGATCAAATATCACTTCAGTAAGAAAACTTTTCTCAGACCTTCTCATAAATTCTGGTGCAGACCACATCCTTCATTTTACATTCCTTAAAAAAAAGAGAGAGAGATTAATTGAATATCTAAACCTCTAACCAGGGTACAGCAAATTTGTATTAATAACAGATGTTATGCTGCTGCTGCTGCTGCTAAGTCACTTCAGTCGTGTCTGACTCTGTGTGACCCCATAGACGGCAGCCCACCAGGCTCCCCCATCCCTGGGATTCTCCAGGCAAGAATACTGGAGTGGGTTGCCATTTCCTTCTCCAATGAATGAAAGAGAAAAGTGAAAGTGAAGTCGCTCAGTCTGTCCGACTGTTAGCGACCCCATGGACTGCAGCCCACCAGGCTCCTCCATCCATTGGATTTTCCAGGCAAGAGTACTGGGGTGGGGTGCCATTGCCTTCCCCGAACAGATGTTATAAGAAATCTCATAAGATTAAACTCAGAAATCAAATATCAATATGTCAGTTGATATCTGGGAATTCAGAATCATGGCTGTTGAAATGGGGGAAACAGTTTTAACATTGATCTAAGTTACAACAGAGTTATATTTTCTAACTGGCAAGTTTTTATGCATTATTTGCACAGATTGAAAGCTATTAAAACTGGTTTTCAGGACAATCTGCACATTTGCATCATCTGGGGAATATTTAAAAATACCAATGGCTCCTCCTTCCTTAAGAAATTTGCTTTCAGTTGATCTGCATTGGGGCTCCCATATTGGTATTTACTTTTATGTAAATCTGCTGTGGAGCTAGGGATCAGGCCCTCTGTGCTAAAGGAAAAAACATTCAAAGCACCACATGAATCTATTTATAGTCAATGTATGTGCTGATTACTGAGAATAGCACCTCGACAAAAAAAAATTGTTAGAGATCATCTCATATAGCCTTTGTCATCATTTTTATCTGCCATCTACAAAAGATCTCTAATAAGCTCAACTCATATTGATGACATGTTTTAGTATAAGTTACTATGGATTCTTGAAAACAATATGCTTAGATATCTAAAAATACACTACAATTGACCGTTTTGCAATGTGCTTTGCTTGCAAAACTTATATTTGCTTTTGCTTTTCTCTTTGTGAGTCTAACTTATCCATACATTAAAAAAAATCATTTTTAGATGTTGTTTCTAAAACAGTAGATAGGTTTTGTCATTTCTAAATTCTTGAATCTGAACCTGAAGTACCTGTAGATGACTCTAAAGTTTGAATATCAAACATTAACTCTGTCTTTATTCTTAACCATTTTTTTCATTTGTAGTTCAAAGAAGAAAGACTATTTTGAAAATAAGATAACCATTTTCTCTATTTAAATAGCATTATTTCCATAGTTAGAGTGAAATTACTCACCACCACCATTTTTCCATCCACCAACTTTCTCTTTATTGTTGTCTCTTTGCCATCCCATTTCTGTACTTGATTCAGTGAGCCTCTTGCCAAGGTTACAGTGCTCTGCAGAGACACATTCATATAATTGAATTTATAGGACTTTGATTAAAGAAGCAGTTCATTCAGTATTGAATCATTTTCATAACAGATGTTTCATGAGGCAAATTTATTTTTCAACAGAATGAAGTGGGCTACCCTTTTGAAAACTAGTGGGAGTAATCTGTCTCAAAGCAGTTGATGGAACTAACTTTGAAGAGAAACAATAAAGTTTACCTTTGTTTTTCTATTGTCAGCTGTGGTTTCTTCAAATTCCTGGCCTAGCTTGAAGGAGATCTCTGTGTTTTTAAAGGGACTTTCCGTTCTTATAGTTATAATATCCCCTTTCTTGCTGATGATCACTCTGGGTTTGGCCAAGTTTCCCAGTTTTCTGGTGGCTAATCCCACACCTGAAAATCAAGATAGTGTTAGAATTTTGTTGACCCAAGAGCATCTACCTAAAGGGATTATATGGGTGGTTATATTCTATACTCAGCTGTGCTTCATGTGTATAGGTGGCAGGTAATATCACTTACTACTAAGGATCTCCTCCCATGTTTCATCACCTGATGGAAACACATGTCCATCAACTTGGATATTTAAAATTTTGTTATTACAAAAGTAATGTCTGAAGATTTTAAACACAGAAGTATTTAGCCTACTTAGTGCAAGTTGTCTACTTTTACCTTATCCAATCCCATGCTCCATTGAGAAGCACTAATTATAGTTTTGTATGGATCATTACAGATATTTTAGTTTGTACAAATAAATATTGTTTATAAATATCGTAGATATATTTTTAAATGAGACTATGACTTATATATGATCTTCTATGATTTTTTTTACCTGAGGTCATTGGCTTCTCTCTCTCCTTATTTATACAGCTCTAGAAATTTCCAAAGACTATTCACACCACTTGTGCTCATATCGATGGAACATTTCCTAGAAATAGTTGCAAATAAACCTGATGGTGGTCATGACTAGATTTTCTGTCTCTATCCACTGCTCCAACTGCAGGAAAGTATGATATTAATGTAATCGAACTTGAATTCACTGTCACAACAAACTTCTTTTTTTCCCAATAACTTTCCTAGACTGAATATCCTGCTTTATGAAGCATTCAGTTTTCACAAGCAGTTTATCCACATACTTATGTAATACCAGACAATCTAGAGGTAGAGAAAGAAAATTCTGGCTTACCTAAATAGCACTTTTAAATTGAGGTTTTCCATTAACTTTAGTATATTTAACTCTTTACTTCATGAACACTTTAGTTGTTATAAAACTAACTTTCAGAAAAGCCAAAGAATGGGTTGACTAAGTTTCTAAGATTTCTTTCTTCTGGGTTTGAACCAAAATCCTATTGATATGAAACTGCCTTTGAAATCAGTAGGCATTCTAATGCATTTAAACAGCTCTTATTTGAGTTAAAGTCTATTAAAATTGCCACAGACATAGTGAAAATTATCCGATTGACACCATGGAAGATTAATCCCAGAAAAGGGTTGTACTTCAACCTGTGAAGCTCCCAGACTCCTGGGAAAGGAGTTAGAAGGAAATAGTCAATGCATTTTTCTCAAAAAGGATCTTCTTAATTAGAACAACAAAGAACATTTCTTACCCAGAGCTTTCATGTACTCATCAAAGTTCTCACTGGAGACAAGTTTCCAGGTACCTAGGAATTTGTTGCTCATTGTGATGGATGAGACTTCAACCCAGTGATAGGTGAGATTCAGGAGACTCAAATAAGATGCTGAAGCCTCAGAAGATTCTTTTCAAAGATGTCTGAAGCATGTGACTCTTACAGAGACCCAATGGGGAAAAGCAGTGTCAGGACTGGGCAATGAATGGCTCTTCAATCATCCACTGGGACAAAAGAAAACCTCACATAATGTCTCCTTCAGTCTCCAAAAATGTTTATAAGAATCAATGAGAGTACTATTTGAATCTTTAAAAATTTTGGTTGATCTTACATTTTTAAGAAGTGCTTCGGTCCTTAACACTTTGAAAAAGAGTCCATAAATTGAGCCCTATGCTGTATTAAATTATATGGGCATGAATGAATGAATGTGTGTGTGTGTGTGTGTGTGTGCGCGCTTAGGCATCTTGCTCACTCTCAATCCTGAGTCTGCACAATTAAGAATTCTTATTGAAAGAGAAGAAAGAGAGGAAAAATGTCCATGAGTATTGTGATAACTGCCTCAAATATGTTGTGGGAGAGAAATGCAGGAGAACAGTGTGAGGAAGTATTCATAGGTAAGGGAGGCTTGGAATAGTTGGCATATCCAAGGCAGGCAGAGTAGGCAGACAATACGGTCAGTTTATTACAGCAGAGCACAGAAATTGCTTTCATGGGTGAATAAAAAAAAGTAGCACTAAAACATGCTCTTTGACCATAGCAAAGATTTTAATCTTAAAAAAACCTTTCAGGTCCAAATTAAGCAGGTTCTTGGTTAATAAAACAAGTTTGAGTCCTTTAAAATAAGTCTATAGTTTTAGAAAGGATATTCTATAAAAATAATTTATATTGAGAGCTCAGTAGTCACCATGCTAAGTGCTTCTTGTGGATTACTTTATATGATCCTTTCAACAACTCTAAGAGGAAGGCATTGTTGTTACATCCATCTCACCAATGAGAAAACTGGAACTTGGGGAAGTTAGGTAACTTGTGTCCAAACTTGAATAAGGAGAGGTATGATTTGAATCTGGTATCGTTTCTCAGTGCATAGAAGTTAGACCAATATTTTACACTGCTTCTGCTATAATATATATGCTGGAGGTCCTGGCCAAAGATCAGGCAACACGCTGATAACACCATGACTGGATAGAGACATTCACTCTCCGCTCAAAAAGCAAGAGAAGTGTGACTTCTCGGATGGTCCAGTGGTTGGGAATCCACTTGCCAATGCAGGGGACGTGGGTTCAGTCCCTGGGGTGGGAAGATCCTCAGTGTCACAGAGCAACTGAACCCAGGAGCCACAACTACTGACCCCATGTGCGGCAGCTAGTGAAACACGCATGCCCAGAGACTGTGGTCTCAAACAAGAAAAGCCAGCAATGAGAAGGCCGTGCGCTACAAGGAAGAGTCACCGCTGCTTGCGGCAACTCAAGAAAGCCTGCACAGCAGTGAAGATCCATCACAGACGAAAATAAGTCAATCACTTAAAAGCACAAAAGGAGTGAAGCCAAAAATGAAGTATCCAGGTTGTATGATACATCAGACTCCCAGTCTTAGATCAAGCAGAGCAAATATGAAAACACTTTGAACATAAGTGTGGCTCTTGGGAATACCAAGTTGATACCATACCCTTTCCTAACAGGTTTTTCACACTGACATTAATCCTGGCTTTGAGACAATGGATATTACCAGGTTACATGCTTAGTATACAGTTTGGCACTCTTCCCAATAATTAAAATAACTCATTATCAATTTACCCACAACAGGTAGAATCACTGACCTCTAGGTCTCAGGTTACTAATACCAGAGTTGTACCATAACCATTGCAGTTATGTGTTTAGAGTCCACGTTGGGTTGAAAAAATGCAAAACCATACACAGTGGGTCCCAGTATCATCTTAAGTTACTTGTGCCTGGATAACTCAAGGTGGAAATGAAATAGTAACTAGAACAATTCCTCTGTTAGCTGGGTAACCCAATCCTAGGCCAGGAGAATGTAACTGGAGGAAGTATTAATACTAGGATAGAAGAAACAGTTATGAAAGAAAGGGTTTTTGATTAGCAGAATGTGTTATTTTCTAAAACAATAAAAATGAATAATGCTAGGATTTGTGTCTTCAAAAATTTAGGTATTTTGCCTAAATCTATATGTAGAATCTAAAAAGATAATACAAATGAATGTATATAGAAAAATAGAAACAGACTCACAGAGAAAACAAGTTAGCGGTTACAAGTGGAGAGGGGGAAAAGCAGAGGTGCATGTTAGGGGTGCGGATTAAGAGACACAAAGTACTTTGTATAAAACAGGTAAGCAGCAAGGATATATTAGTTAGCATAGAGAAGTATAGCCATGATCTCTTAATAACTTTTTGGAGTATAATCTGTAAAGTGACTGAATCTTCTGAAACTAACATAATGTTGTAAACCAACTATCAGTTTAGTTCAGTTTAGTCACTCAGTCGTGTCTGACTCTTTGTGACTCCATGAATCGCAGCACGCCAGGCCTCCCTGTCCATCACCAACTCCCGGAGTTCACTCAGACTCACATCCATTGAGTCAGTGATGCCATCCAGGCATCTTATCCTCTGTCGTCCCCTTCTCCTCCTGCCCCCAATCCCTCCCAGCATCAGAGTCTTTTCCAATGAGTCAACTCTTCCCCTGAGGTAGCCAAAGTGCTGGAGTTTCAGCTTTATACTTCAATAAAAAAAAAATAAATAACCAAGCCCATAGGGTTATTCCTGAACTCTCAGCTCAGTCATTCTTCTCTACCTTTAGAGTGACAGTCTTGAAATTTCAATTCAATCATCTTTCCTGACATTTTGTAGTATACCTTCATCTAGTACTCAAAGTAATTAGTCATTTAACATGTTAACTTTTATTAATTTTAGACATTATTTCATTAACATGAATGTCACGCACCGAAGTCTTGATTCCGTGTGTGTGGGGGATAATATGTGATTATATTCACATAATATAAGGTAAACGAGGAGAGTGAAAAAGCTGACTTAAAGCTCAGCCTTCAAAAACGAAGAACATGGCATCTAGTTCCATCACTTCATGGCAAATGGATGGGGAAACAGTGGAAACAGTGACAGACTTTATTTTCTTGGGCTCCCAATCACTTCAGACAGTGACTTCAGCCATGAAATTAAAAGATATTGGCTCCTTGGAAGAAAAGCTATAACAAACCTAGACAGTGTATTAAAAAGCAGAGGCATCACTTTGCTAACAAAGGTCCATACAGTCAAAGTTGTGATTTTTCCAGTGGTCATGTATGGATGTGAGAGTTGGGCCATAAAGAAAGTTGAGTGCCAAAGTATTGATTCTTTCAAACTGTGGTGCTAGAGAAGACTCTTGAGAGTCTCTCAGACAGTAAGGAGATCAAAGCAGTCAATCCTAAAGGAAATCAACCCTGAATATTCATTGGAAGGACTGATGCTGAAGCTGAAGCTCCAATACTCTATACTTCGGTCACCTGATGCAAAGAGCCGGCTCACTGGAAAAGACCCTGATGCAGGAAAAGATTGAGGGCAGGAGGAGAAGGAGATGACAGAGGAAGAGATGGTTGGATGGCATCACCAATTCAATGGAAATGAGTTTGAGCAAATTCCGTGAGATAGTGAAGGACAGGGAAGCCTGGCGTGCTGCCATTCATGGGGTCACAAGCAGGCAGACACAAGTGAATGACTAAACAACAACTATTCACATAAAGGTCCAAGTACTTAACCCCATGCATGTATACAGTAGGTAGTCATTTGTTTACTGCCTGAATGAATAAATGAAATGTACAATTTGTACTTATGAGGGATTTTCTTTGCATTAAATCATATAGCAAATAAGAAAGCATCTAAAATTCATGCTTATAATCAATAATATGATTCTTCTAAACTTCTTTTCCTCTTTTCTTCCTTCCATTTTCATACACTCTAGAGTCATGGAAAGAGCAAGGCTGTGAGTTACACTTAAGTGTAAAACTTAGTTGTTGTACCCATTCCTTCATTTAGTCACTCCATTGGTCAGTGGCAAAGCAGATGGTTCTTTCCCTGTTCAGGATGACACTATCTTATGACAGCACTAGGAAAGTGCATCTGAAATAATTCCAGGGTTTGCTGTACATATGCTCATTGCATGCACACAGATAATTGTTCAACATGAATTTATTGAACTGAAGTAGCACTGGAGATAACATGGTGAATGAAACAACTCTTCCTGCCCTCATGAGCCTTACACTGCAGTTAGGAAGACATGCATTAAACAGACACTCAGAGACATTTTAGAATATGCAATTATTATTATTTTTTTTATCATTTGCAGATGGAGACAATGAATGACACTAAAGAGTCAGTGAGCCATTTCTATGTTGGAAGATACTTTTCATAATTTCTTACACACCAGATGCCCTGATTCCAATAGTCTTATTTATCTTCAGAACTCAGACACTAGGGCATCTGGTGCTGCTCCAGACATCCAGTTGACAGAATGTGACAATGGCAATTCAGGCTTGATAGCTTCCTCTTTCGTGTTCCAAGTAAGCGTTTTCGTCTCATCTTTAAAAATGCTGAGATTAAAGTTGTTTTCTTAATGAAAACCATTACTTGGAGCTTTCTCAGCCACCAGTGGGTATCTGATTTTTTAGTTACTATGGTGACAGTTGCATTATGCTGCCCAAAGGAAGCTAATAGCTTTTCTTTTGTTGAATGGCAATAAATAGAGGGAAGAAGTAGTTTGTCATTCCTCCAAACAATGCAATTAGCTTTGCTTTTACTAGGCTTGAACATACATGGCCTCTTTTCCAGAGACTGGTCTAAGATTTCACATCATTATTCCTAATAGAACATTTGAGATCTGGTTACTCATTCATTGGGGAGGTAACCAAAGACAGAATTTCTGCATTTCAGTGTTTTTCTCTAGTCATTACAGAATATACAGAGTTAGTCACAGTTTTTTACTACTCCATTTGCGTTTCTTCTTAGAGAGAAAGTGATATCAACAGCATTAAAATAAGTAGTATTATTCAGGCATTAACACAAAGAGCTGTAGGAAACACTTTTCAGGACTCAACCATCTGCTCCCTTATTAAAAAAAAATAAATAACCAAGCCCATAGGGTTATTCCTGAACTCTCAGCTCAGTCATTCTTCTCTACCTTTAGAGTGACAGTCTTGAAATTTCAATTCAATCATCTTTCCTGACATTTTGTAGTATACCTTCATCTAGTACTCAAAGTAATTAGTCATTTAACATGTTAACTTTTATTAATTTTAGACATTATTTCATTAACATGAATGTCACGCACCGAAGTCTTGATTCCGTGTGTGTGGGGGATAATATGTGATTATATTCACATAATATAAGGTAAACGAGGAGAGTGAAAAAGCTGACTTAAAGCTCAGCCTTCAAAAACGAAGAACATGGCATCTAGTTCCATCACTTCATGGCAAATGGATGGGGAAACAGTGGAAACAGTGACAGACTTTATTTTCTTGGGCTCCCAATCACTTCAGACAGTGACTTCAGCCATGAAATTAAAAGATATTGGCTCCTTGGAAGAAAAGCTATAACAAACCTAGACAGTGTATTAAAAAGCAGAGGCATCACTTTGCTAACAAAGGTCCATACAGTCAAAGTTGTGATTTTTCCAGTGGTCATGTATGGATGTGAGAGTTGGGCCATAAAGAAAGTTGAGTGCCAAAGTATTGATTCTTTCAAACTGTGGTGCTAGAGAAGACTCTTGAGAGTCTCTCAGACAGTAAGGAGATCAAAGCAGTCAATCCTAAAGGAAATCAACCCTGAATATTCATTGGAAGGACTGATGCTGAAGCTGAAGCTCCAATACTCTATACTTCGGTCACCTGATGCAAAGAGCCGGCTCACTGGAAAAGACCCTGATGCAGGAAAAGATTGAGGGCAGGAGGAGAAGGAGATGACAGAGGAAGAGATGGTTGGATGGCATCACCAATTCAATGGAAATGAGTTTGAGCAAATTCCGTGAGATAGTGAAGGACAGGGAAGCCTGGCGTGCTGCCATTCATGGGGTCACAAGCAGGCAGACACAAGTGAATGACTAAACAACAACTATTCACATAAAGGTCCAAGTACTTAACCCCATGCATGTATACAGTAGGTAGTCATTTGTTTACTGCCTGAATGAATAAATGAAATGTACAATTTGTACTTATGAGGGATTTTCTTTGCATTAAATCATATAGCAAATAAGAAAGCATCTAAAATTCATGCTTATAATCAATAATATGATTCTTCTAAACTTCTTTTCCTCTTTTCTTCCTTCCATTTTCATACACTCTAGAGTCATGGAAAGAGCAAGGCTGTGAGTTACACTTAAGTGTAAAACTTAGTTGTTGTACCCATTCCTTCATTTAGTCACTCCATTGGTCAGTGGCAAAGCAGATGGTTCTTTCCCTGTTCAGGATGACACTATCTTATGACAGCACTAGGAAAGTGCATCTGAAATAATTCCAGGGTTTGCTGTACATATGCTCATTGCATGCACACAGATAATTGTTCAACATGAATTTATTGAACTGAAGTAGCACTGGAGATAACATGGTGAATGAAACAACTCTTCCTGCCCTCATGAGCCTTACACTGCAGTTAGGAAGACATGCATTAAACAGACACTCAGAGACATTTTAGAATATGCAATTATTATTATTTTTTTTATCATTTGCAGATGGAGACAATGAATGACACTAAAGAGTCAGTGAGCCATTTCTATGTTGGAAGATACTTTTCATAATTTCTTACACACCAGATGCCCTGATTCCAATAGTCTTATTTATCTTCAGAACTCAGACACTAGGGCATCTGGTGCTGCTCCAGACATCCAGTTGACAGAATGTGACAATGGCAATTCAGGCTTGATAGCTTCCTCTTTCGTGTTCCAAGTAAGCGTTTTCGTCTCATCTTTAAAAATGCTGAGATTAAAGTTGTTTTCTTAATGAAAACCATTACTTGGAGCTTTCTCAGCCACCAGTGGGTATCTGATTTTTTAGTTACTATGGTGACAGTTGCATTATGCTGCCCAAAGGAAGCTAATAGCTTTTCTTTTGTTGAATGGCAATAAATAGAGGGAAGAAGTAGTTTGTCATTCCTCCAAACAATGCAATTAGCTTTGCTTTTACTAGGCTTGAACATACATGGCCTCTTTTCCAGAGACTGGTCTAAGATTTCACATCATTATTCCTAATAGAACATTTGAGATCTGGTTACTCATTCATTGGGGAGGTAACCAAAGACAGAATTTCTGCATTTCAGTGTTTTTCTCTAGTCATTACAGAATATACAGAGTTAGTCACAGTTTTTTACTACTCCATTTGCGTTTCTTCTTAGAGAGAAAGTGATATCAACAGCATTAAAATAAGTAGTATTATTCAGGCATTAACACAAAGAGCTGTAGGAAACACTTTTCAGGACTCAACCATCTGCTCCCTTATAGTTTATGGGAGAAGGCAATCTCTTCAAAATAATTCACTTGCAAAGCATAGTGAAAAGTGTGTGAGTATATGTGTGAGAGTGTGTGGTGCTGCTGCTGCTAAGCTGCCCCAGTTGTGTCCGACTCTGTGCGACCCCAGAGACGGCAGCCCACCAGGCTCCCCCGTCCCTGGGATTCTCCAGGCAAGAACACTGGAGTGGGGTGCCATTTCCTTCTCCAGTGCAGGAAAGTGAAAAGTGAAAGGGAAGTCGCTCAGTCGTGTCCGACTCTTCGAGACCCTATGGACTGCAGCCTACCAGACTCCTCCGTCCATGGGATTTCCCAGGCAAGCGTACTGGAGTGGGGTGCCATTGCCTTCTCCAGTGAGAGTGTGTATGTAGCTTTATTTCATAAGGAACAAATATAAACTCACAAAAATTCAGATGATTTTCTAACCATGTGTTATCCAGGTTGCCTACTTTATTTCCTTGATTACGTTTTACAAAATTTTTCAATAATTGAGATGGTATAATGTGGTTTATGGGCTTCCCAGGTGGCTTTCAGTCACTCAGTCGTGTCTGACTCTTTGTGACCCCATGTCCATTACCAACTCCCGGAGTTCACTCAGATTCGTGTCCAAGGAGTCAGTGATGCCATCCAGCCATCTCATCCTCGGTCGACCCTTTCTCCTCCTGCCCCCAATCCCTCCCAGCATCAAAGTCTTTTCCAATGAGTCAACTCTTCGCATGAGGTGGCCAGAGTACTGGAGTTTCAGCTTTAGCATCATTCCTTCCAAAGAAATCCCAGGGTTGATCTTCAGAAAGGACTCGTTGGATCTCCTTGCAATCCAAGGGACTCTCAAGAGTCTTCTTCAACACCACAGTTCAAAAGCATCAATTCTTTGGCGCTCAGCTTTCTTCACAGTCCAACTCTCACATCCATACATGACCACAAGAAAAACCATAGCCTTGACTAGATGGACCTTAGTGGGCAAAGTAATGTCTCTGCTTTTGAATATGCTATCTAGGTTGGTCATAACTTTCCTTCCAAGGAGTAAGCGTCTTTTAATTTCATGGCTGCAATCACCATCTGCAATGATTTTGGAGCCCCCAAAAATAAATTCTGACACTGTTTCCACTGTTTCTCCATCTATTTCCCATGGAGTGATGGGATCGGATGCCATGAGATTCGTTTTCTGAATGTTGAGCTTTAAGCCAACTTTTTCCCTCTCCTCTTTTACTTTCATCAAGAGGCTTTTTAGCTCCTCTTCACCTTCTGCCATAACGGTGGTGTCATCTGCATATCTGAGGTTATTGATATTTCTCCCAGCAATCAAGAATCCACCTGCCAACGCAGAAGACACAAGAGATGTGGGTTTGATCCCTGGGTGAGGAAAATCCCCTGGAGGAGGAAATGGCACCCACTCCAGTATTCTTGCCTGGAAAATTCCATGGACAGTCTGTCAGTATACTCCATGGAGCAACGAACAGTCAGACATGACTGAGTGATTGAGAACACACATTACACACACATATGTATGTGTACACACACACACACACACACACACATGTATTTCAGATAAGGTAAAGTTAGACCAGAGAATCAATTCACGTATAAACTATCCTTTCATTTATTCATGTCAAACCATGCCTTCCTTCAAACAATGGAAAACTAGTTTTGTAGTTAAATTCTAGCCTGTAACATGCTCATGATTGGGGATACTTGGTGAAAATGCATTATCTTAAGTGGGCACACTGACTCAATGTGAGCTGATGCCATGAACCCCAGGATTTCGGAAGTATATTTCTTGCTCCCTGTATTGTCCACCACAGGTGCTCCTGATCTCTGGGTAGCTTTACTCCATAGAGAAAGGCTCAGAGGCTTTCAATCCATTCATTTCATGCCTATATCACCCTTCAGATTTCAGAGTCCTCTCCTCCAAGCAGCCTGGGATTAAGGGAGATGAAAAAAACACACTTGCCTGTTTATTCTCTTGACCTAGAAGTGAACATGTCACTTCCACTTAGACTCTGATGCAGGAAATAGTCACATGACCACAAGGAGACAGGTGGGTACTGAGCCATGTCTGGCTTGCAGATGTTTCTCAATGCCAATACTGTATTGACAAGCCCAGATATCTAGTGGGAAATTAACTATCTCTTCTGTATTCAAATCTGGGCACACTAAGTCCTGACATTATGTCTGAATAACTATCTTAAAGTCTATATTCTGATAGAATGTTATAGGGAACTTAGAATACTGGTCTAGCTTTACCACCAACCAAATGGATAGCATTTGAGTTGTAGCTTTATCATCTATACAGTATTGATTGTTCTGAGAACCAAAACAGAAAACCTTGGTGAAATTGTTTTGTAACTTATGTATTGACACATGAACTCTATGTTACAAAGTAGACCAGAATTAATTTCTCCCAAATCCCATTTCTAACTGATTAGTTGCTCCTAGACCCTGCCTACCTCTGCTGTAACTCTCTTCTAATCCAGGTTTGTCTGCCCACTGTTTTACTGCACATGCCTTCAATTCTCTGGTTCCTATTCTTTGCATTCTAAATTGCCTTATTATCTGGGAAGGGGATGTGGGAAAAATGAGAAGACATGAGGGATTCCCTGTGCTGGCCCATTGAAGAATGTCTCATTTAGCCTCATCACAAACTTGTGAAGTAGGCAGTCTCCATTTTGCAAAGGAGAAAACCAAAGTGGGTGAACAGCTCATTCAAGCTCACAAAACAGTCAGTGGCAGAAGCAGGATTCAAGTCCTGCTCTGTCTGGTTCTCAAATTTCATTTTCTGCAATGTGTTTCAGAGGGTAGTAGTCACTTCCTGTTCTATCATGAGGCTTGTTGTTAGAAGGTTCCTCCCAACACTGACCCCCTCAAAAAATTACTCAAGGTCTAGATACCAACCTCCAAAGTGGACAGATTATAGTTTTCTGTAAATGTTTAAAATAGAAATAAATCAAGGATTAGGTTATGTCCTGATTTCTTGATCCTACATTTCTGCTATTTTCTGTTACTAGCTTTGAAATAGTCAGTTGTCTTTTAGTCACTTTCAAAGCATGTTCTTTTATGATTTTTACACTTTTGTGCAAATGTATGAAAATTAAATACATTGTCAGTGGTTTCTAAATAGTATTGAGTAGTAAAAAAATAAATCTGGTGAGTTATTCATTGATAATAGTATTAGTCATGTTTTTAGTATGCTTGATAGTTGGATAATTAATTCTTTTCTGTAAACTTCAGTGTGAATTTAAAATGTAATAGTTTATCACTAAGTTTTTCAGTCTAAAAATATTCAAAAATACATATTTTATTTTATAGTTTTTAAAATCTGTCATTTCCTCTACTTCAAACCCTTATGGAAAGTGAATAATGGCTTTTTATTGCTCAGCAATAATTGTCATTATTATCCTTTTTCTAGAAATCCAGTGCAACTTGACAAGTTGTTATTTGTTTATAGATAAAAGGTGACAGTTTTTAAAGGTAAGTCAGATCATGTCAATGTCCTTAATAAAGACTGATAATTCTAAGTCTAAACTTTAATGAATTTTTTCTTATAAAAATATTAACACAATTTGACTGAGAATAAAAATAAAATCAATAGGGTTCCAAGATGCCTCTGTTACTTGTAACAATAAAAAGCAGTTGTGAACTCTATCCGTAACTCATTTCTATTTGCCATCACCTAATAGAGTACTGGGAGAAGGCAATGGCAACCCACTCCAGTACTCTTGCCTGGAAAATCCCATGGACGGAGGAGCCTGGTAGGCTGCAGTCTGTGGGGTCACGGAGTCGGACACGACTGAGGGACTTCACTTTCACTTTTCATTTTCATGCATTGGAGAAGGAAATGGTAACCCACTCCAGTGTTCTTGCCTGGAGAATCCCAAGGACAGTGGAGCCTGGTGGGCTGTCATCTATGGGGTCGCACAGAGTTGGACACGACTGAAGCGACTTAGCAGCAGCAGCAGCAATAGAGTATTGATGGAAAAGAAAATGGCAACCCACTTCAGTGTTCTTGCCTGGGAAATCACACAGACAGAAGGAGCCTGGTGAACTACAGTCCATGGGGTCGCAAAGGAGTCGGAAATGACTGAAACAATAGTGCATTGAACGGATGGTGGTCACTGAGTAAGAACTTGCAGAATGAGTGACTTTCTCAGGAGTAGCATGCTTGGTTCTACCTACTAAAGACTCTTTAGGCTCTCTATAACTTGAACTGTGACATTATGAGAAGAGAAATAAGTCTTAAAAATCCAAAACTAAGATATACTTTTAAAAATTTTGCCTCTGTAAAGTCAAAGATTTAAATGAGTAAGTGCCTAGTGCTTTTTAGAATACCCTAATAATTGACTCCCGGAGTTCACTCAAATTCACGCCCATCGAGTCGGTGATGTCATTCAGCCATCTCATCCTCTGTCGTCCCCTTTTCCTCCTGCCCCCAATCCCTCCTTGAATCAGAGTCTTTTTCAATGAGTCAACTCTTCGCATGAGGTGGCCAAAGTACTGGAGTTTCAGCTTTAGCATCATTCCTTCCAAAGAACACCCAGGGCTGATCTCCTTTAGAATGGACTGGTTGGATCTCCTTGCAGTCCAAGGGACTCTCAAGAGTCTTCTCCAACACCACAGTTCAAATGCATCAATTCTTCGGCTCTCAGCTTTCTTCACAGTCCAACTCTCACATCCATACTTGACCACTGGAAAAACCATAGCCTTGACTAGATGGACCTTTATTGGCAGAGTAATGTCTCTGCTTTTGAATATGCTATCTAGGTTGGTCATAACTTTTCTTCCAAGCAGTAAGCGTATGGACAGGGAGGCCTGGCGTGCTGTGTTTCATGGGGTCGCAAAGGATCGGACACGACTGAGCGACTGAACTGAACTGAATCCTTAGCTGGTTTCAAATAGGAAAAGGAGTACGTCAAGGCTATATATTGTCACCTTGCTTATTTAACTTCTATGTAGAGTACATCATGAGAAACACTGGGCTGGAAGAAGCACAAGCTGGAACCAAGATTGCCGGGAGTAATATCAATAACCTCAGATATGCAGATGACACCACCGTTATGGCAGAAAGTGAAGAGGAACTAAAAAGCTTCTTGATGAAAGTGAGAGTGGAGAGTGAAAAAGTTGGCTTAAAGCTCAACATTCAGAAAACTAAGATCATGGCATCTGGTCTCATTACTTCACGGAAAATAGATGGGGAAACAGTGGAAACAGTGTCAGACTTTATTTTTTGGGGCTCCAAAGTCACTGCAGATGGTGATTGAAGCCATGAAATTAAAAGACGCTTACTCCTTGGAAGGAAAGTTATGACTAACCTAGATAGCATATTCAAAAGCAGAGATATTACTTTGTCAACAAAGGTCCATCTAGTCAAGGCTATGGTTTTTCTTGTGGTCATGTATGGATGTGAAAATTGGACTGTGAAGAAAGCTGAGTGCCGAAGAATTGATGCATTTGAACTGTGGTGTTGGAGAGGACTCTTGAGAGTCCCTTGGACTGCAAGGAGATCCAACCAGTCTGTTCTAAAGGAGATCAGTCCTTGGATTTCTTTGGAAGTAATGATGCTAAAGCTGAAACTCCAGTACTTTGGCCACCTCATGCGCAGGGTTGATTCATTGGAAAAGACTCTGATGCTGGGAGGGATTAGGGGCAGGAGGAGAAGGGGACGACTGAGGATGAGATGGCTGGATGGCATCACCGACTCGATGGATGTGAGTTTGAGTGAACTCTGGGAGTTGGTGATGGACAAGGAGGCCTGCCGTGCTAAAATCCATGGGGTCACAGAGTCGGACATGACTGAGCGGCTGAACTGAACTGAATCCTTGTGGAAAACACTTCAACCAGTGATCTGAGTTGTTGCTGAGGTGCTGTCATCTGTGCTCCCATCACAGAGACCATGCTCTGATGAAGGTAGCATCAGCCTCTGCTCCCGTTTGTGCACAGGATGCTACCTTGGAGCTTGGAAACCTCTCGGACTTCTGGAGAATGCGTACAGGTACATTTTGTACATGTTTGAGTCCTTTAGGAAGGACAGAGACAAGCATGGGGGAATGACTGTCACTGCCCACGTCTGGCAGTAGTGTGGCTACTTCACGTGCAGTTTTATGCTGAGGTCTTCAGGTTTAATATGACAGTCCTAGCTCCTTTCCTTGGACAAGAATTCACTTACTGTCCCAACCCCACGCTGAGTCCTTTTCATTACTCTTTAATTTCATCCTTTCTAAGGTAACCATACTTCTTAGTGTGCCTAGGACAGTCCCAGTTTATGCTTTTGGCCCAGGTGTAATTACTGATAGTGCCTCTCTCTTTCCACTTTTCACTTCTCATTCAGTTTAGATGACAAACCAGCACAAATTAAACACTACCTTCAGGGATTATTTTTGACTAACTACTGTCTGGTTTAATTTGCAGTATGAGATATACAGAATTCTTCCTTTTTTTCCTTTTCCTCTTCCCACTGCCACAAACACAAATTTTACCTGTAATTACTCTGTTTCGCTCTAAGCCCTGAGAGTACTTCCTAGAAACAGTAATCAGTGAAACTATTAAGGGACTTTATGAAGCTCTAACAATTATATTCCCACAAGGTGTTTAGAAGTCCAGGACTGGCATTTAATAAAATATCATTCTGCAAAGACTAAGTTGTAAGTGATGGTGACAGTTGCACTAGCCTGATTATGTTAAACACATTTATGGAAAAGTAGGATAATGACTATTTTAAATGTTCTATAATAATTCAAGCACAGTGTAGAATGTTCAGGCTATATTTTGTAGCCTTTTTGTCTCTGTGTCTGTCTGTCTCCCCTTCTCCCTGTCTCTCTCATCTATCTATCTATTATTCATTATCTATCTGTCTATCATTTATTTATCCTATCTACAAGACTTTAAGTAGGGCCAACCTTCTGCAAAAATAGATAGCAACACTGGCTTTCAACACCTATATTGTTCAAGGGGGATGTTAGCTGCTCAGTCATGTCTGACTCTTGCAACCCCATAGACTGTAGCCCACCAGGCTCCTCTGTCCCTGTGATTCTCCAGGAAAGAGTACTGGAGTGGGTTGCCATTCCCTTCTCCAGGAGATCTCCCCAACCCAGGGATCGAGCCTGGGTCTCCTACTTTGCAGGCAGATTCCAATGATTATAATATATCCCTCTTTGAAGTCACATGAATTTCAACAAAGCATCCTTTGACAGAAAGCCTTAACCTAAACAGAATGGGTCCACTGAAGAAAAAGCAAGGATTGCAGAAGTCAAGTGTGCAAAGTATAAAAGGCACTTAGTGATCTTACAATCACACCAGAGACAGGTAGTTTCTTGTATCACCCATTTAGATTGTCCCTAACTCTCAAGATTACACAGCTCCATAACTGCACTTAGTTTGATTTTATTGAGCAATTTTATGTTGAGAAAGTTTTTTTAAATCACTGGCCCTGAAGCACATCTTCTTCAAGTCCCAGTTTCCTGTTAGTGAACAAGTTTTCACTGATGCATACAATTTCTTCACACCTTTTCATAGACACCAGTGCTGACAATATTATTCATGATATATTCCTAAAAGCAAAGAGGGATCTATTAGAGTTGGTACATGACAGGTTAAATTTGCTCTGTCCCTCTTTCCCCAGACTCCCTCCTTGGGCCATAACACAATTGAATGATTTGAAAGGTATGCGTCAAATAGTAGCATCAAAATTTTTTTAGATTTAGAGAAAACTCACCACTACCATTTTTCCATCTACAATTTTTCTTTTGATCGTTGTCTCTTTACCAAGCCATTTTTGAACATGAATCATTGAGCCACCATCTAGTGTTATGATGCTCTATGAATGTAGAAAGGAATCAGTCAGAAATTGCAATTCACAACATCCTAATGACACAAGACTAGATATCTATTTTTAAATTTCCACTTTGAAATTCTTTTCTCCAAAATTCTTACATCAGTTCTTGTCCTAATTTAATACCATCAAACTAAGGAAGTCTTAAAAGATTATTCAAGTGATGCTCTTTTCCCCCAGGTAAGCAATACCTAAACTGTGAATGATTGTTCCATATTCTGTTTTATAAAATGACAAAGAAAGGGCTTCTCTGATGGTTCAGTGGTAAAGACTCCACCTGCCAATGCAGGAGACAAGGGTTCAACCCCTGATCTGGGAAGATCCTACATGGTGCTGAGCAGCTAAATATGTGCACCACAACTCAACTATTGATCCTGTGCTCTAGACCCGGGGAGCCACCACTACTGAGGCCAAGCCCCAGAGCCCCGGAGTCTGGGCTCCACAGCAAGAGAAGCCACTGCGACAAGAAGCCTGTGCACCACAGTTAGTGAGTAACCCCACTCACCGCAACCAGAGAAAAGCCCATGTAGCAACGAAGACCCAGCACAGCATTAAAAACAAACAAAAAATGACAAAGACCAGGGAAGCAGTAAAAATGCATTGAGTTTTGGGGCCCTAAATCATTTGCAAAAGAATTGACTTTAGAGATGTGCACTATTAATTAACAAAATAAACTCAAACTGACTGGGTGAATTAGAACAAACTATGCCTAACTGCCTTCTAGATTTTTCCTGATTATGGAGCAGGAAGATTTAGTTCTTACCTTCACTTTCCGGTTATCTATGGTGGTTTCATCAAATTCTTTCCCCAGTTTGAAGGAGATCTCAGAATTCTTGAAAGAACTTTCAGTTTTGATGTTAACCTTATCCCCGTCGGCACTAATAATGATTCTTGGCTTTGCTGATCCTGCAAGGTTCTGGACGGCAACACTCACTCCTGTAGGAATGAATGAGAAGAAAACTCAGTGAATAGAGGAAACAACACACCTTCTTAAGAAGTTTAGGAAGAAGTGTTAGCAATCATTTTGGAAAGCAGTTCAAAAAGAACATACCCTCTCCCCATTGACATTTCGGATAGCGGGCCATCTTTTCTCTAGTGCTCTCTATGTCAGCTGGTTGAGCCAAACCTCCCAATCAGAAGACATGTCTAGTAATTATACTTGACATTTTGAAAGCTAAGTTCACTTTCTGAGACTATTGTGCTTCACCTAAAATCACGGAGACTCTTATACTTCATCTAAAATCTATATTTGTGTGGTGCCTTTCAATCATATGCTTGGGCTTTACCTCACGAAGTGTTTCAACAACAGTATTTCAACAGCAGGGGGTATTATTACCCTCATTTTAGAGATGAGTATATTGACTCCCAGAGAGTAGAGAGGCTTATTCTAGATGATGTGCTTGGTAATTAGCAGAACTGAAATTTAAACACAGGTTTTCTAATTGTCCATAAACGTTAGCATGCTTTTTTATTTTCCTTAAAAAAAAAAAAACAAACAACTTTCAAAATATCTAACCTACTCTAAAAGAATATGACTTATAAAGTGCAGGCTTCTCCTATTTGCAGGTACAATTCAGATCTGGCTGAATAAAGAGGAGCTAGGCAAATGAGACAATTTGGCTGAGAGCCTGGCCCTGCTATTCACTTTGGGAATTGTCCATTGTTGACCTTGTCTCCTGCAATAGTTGAGCAGAAGGGTCGACTCCCATCTCTTAACATTGATATACAAATCGATTTCACATTCATATTGTCGGCAGATGAGAAGCCTCTGACTACATAAAAGCAGAAAAACTTTATATATAGTTTTTTATTAAAAGGGAGGTCTCTCTTATATGTTTAAAATTACTTAATTAAATGTTAAAAAATTACTATTCTTCTAGCATTAGTAAAGAATAGTTATTATTAGTTATCTGAGCCATTGCAAATGATATTCATTTCAACTTGAATAAGAGCTAAAGTATGCAGAACTTATAATTCTGAGAGATGTCCAATGGTGGGAAATTCCACGAGTAAAAATATTCTATTTTTATGTGTTCTATTTCAATAAAACATTTGAAACTCTTCAAAATAATGTTTAAAAAATCTCCCATGTGCATCAGAACTCTAAAAATTAACCCACTAGAAATTTTGCTTGTTGTTATTGCTCTTTTGAAGTTATAACTTAAAGTAAACCTTGAAACAAATTTAGTTAATAAATTTAACTATAGATAGGTGTTGCTATCTATAATGGGGAGCTGGGAAAAGCTATTTAATGAAATTACAAAGATAAAAAGAAACTATCATGAGGGTAGGATGAAGTATTTTCAAAAAGGATATATGGTCTAAAAATATAGATAATAATTAGAAGGAAGTATCTGTGAGCCTAGTATTGCAGAAAGAGATAATTATTACTTGTAATAAAAGAGTAAATGTAGATACATAAACTTTGTTAACCCCATGAATATACCCTAAGATCCCAAATGAACAAGATAATTGTAGGAAAATTCATTGTAAAGTGCAAGCCCAACCACATCACAAAAAGCATTGCCAGTTTCCAAATCTTGTAAAGCTATTTCTCACCCAGCTCTTTCATATATTCATCAAAGTTTTCACTGGAGACCAGTTTCCAGGTTCCCAAGAAGGGCTCAATCATGATGGAAAGCTTGCAGAGAAGAGGTGCTCACAACCAAAAGCCAAAGAAACTTAAACGACACACTGCTACCAGAATCTTAATTTAAAAGACATCTTCATCATGTGACTCTTCTGAAATGGCCAATGGGGAGCAGCAAGACCAAAGATTCTAGGCACCGGTGTTGACTCATTTTATTTACTTGCAAATAAAGACACAGAAAATTAACATGTTAAGTTGAATTTAAGTTCAATGATTATAGCTTCTAATAAACAGATTGGTAACCTCAAAGTCACCTGATAAATATTGTGGAATGGAGACAATTTTCAATAGAGATCAGCATTTTGAACTATGAATGCTGAGTCAACTCTGAAGGAATAACCTAACAAATGTCTAATGAACACCTGAGTGAGATGTTTTCCCACCTGATACAGGGACATCCTTGCTTGCTTGCTCTACCTCAGCTGCTTTTTATTTGGACAAGTCACAGTGCCAGAGTACTCTCTTCATTATAAGAATATGTGCCCCTCCCTTCCTTGCAGGGCTGATGAATTGATACTACTTAATGTAACTGAAATGTCTACAGTTGATTGGAGTGAGGCGTAAGGTATCATTGCTGTTAATTAAGAATAATTGCAGAGTGGGAAGAAAACTAGCAATTATCATTTATGGTGTTTTATAATTTAAGTTCTAAAAAGGAGGGGAAGCTAACGCTAAAATTCATCTTTTAGGATAACAAAGAAATCTTGATATTAAAAGATGAGTAATTAAAATATTAATCTGGATAATAAATATCAAAATATCTTGATGTGAAAATAAGATTAATTAAAATTTTGATCTTGATAATTAATATCAAGAAATATTGATATTGAAGTTGTGAATGGAAGTTTTAGGTAGAACTATGGTATTGTGATATCTTCATTCTAAAAGAAAGATGAAGGCAGGAAGTAATTTAAATATCTGTGCCATTACTTCTAAAATCTTCTGTAACCCAAGTAATGGAAGTGAACTTTAGGCAGGTAAGGCCTTTACTGGGAAAGATTGGATTCTGAGGTTGTAGATTTACATGACAGCTTTGAATTCCAGTTGTTTTCAAGAAGGCTGGAAAATTAGAGTGAAGAATAATATTTATACTATCATCTTCCTGGGTCAAAATATTCCTTCAAGTCAAAGAAATCTTCATTCAGACCATCTATTTGTGGGAAAATTAAAAAAAAAAAAAGGCAGATGCTTTGGCACCACAAAGTTAAATCTTAAGTGGTATAAGGAATTTATTTTGATGGAAAAGTATAAAAATTATTTATAATACAATATAGGGGAAATAGTTAAAATATCTGAAGGGCAAAACAAGGAAAGAAAAAACCTTAGAGTCAGTTTTAGGGAACTGAGACTGGACTGAATATAAGTGCCTTAGCAGTTGAAAGCACACTCAGAGGTGATGCTCAAGTAAAGAGCAAGTGACTTGATCTTGCTTTACTGGTTCTGGATTTGTGTGCACTCAGTCTGAAACATGGCAGGCATACAAGTCTATGTATGTTTGCCCGGGGTTGGGTAGCATAATCAAGGTCTGCTCTTAGTCTAACCAGTTTTGTTCCAAGTAGTCTACCATTGATTGCTTCAGAAATCAATCCTGTGGCCCATGAGGCAAAAGAGAAGGTCAAACTTCTGCCTTTTATACAATTCCCTCACCCTTAAGAGAGAATCGCAGGGATGGTCCCCTCCTTGGCAACTTTTGCTCTCTTGTAAGATATTTAGGGGCTTCACAGGTGAGGTTTGTGGTAAAGAATCTGCCTGCCAGTTCAGGAGATGCAAGAGACACAGGTTTGATCCCTGGTCAGGAAGATACCCTGAAGAAAGGCATGGCAACCCACTCCAGTAATCTGGCCTGGAGAATCCCATGAACAGAGGAGCCTGGCAGGCTGCAGTCCACAGGGTTGTAAAGAGCTGGACATAACTCAAGCGACTTACCACACACACACACACACACACACACACACACACGATATTTAAAACTGCCACATCCGTTGTGTTACCAACTCAAAAATGAGGCCAAAACTGAGAATGGGAGAGAGGAAAAGGAGGAAGAACTCAAGAACACTTTGTTTCTGGAATCTTTATAAGGAGAAGTGATGAATTCCATTATTATTTAAAAAACGTTGTGTCTGAGTTTTTGTTCCTTACAGTTTAAACCATAATTGATATGCCTTTGTAAATAGCTCCACCTAAATTTGGACTTTGAAAACCAATTCCAGGACTTCCCTGGTGGTCCAATGGTTAAGTTTCTGTGTTTCCAATGCGGGGTGTGTTTGTGTGTGTGTGTGTGTGTGTGTGTGTGTGTGTGTGTGTGTGTGTGCAGGTTTGATCCCTGAACAGGGAATTAGATTCCATATGCCATTTGGTGTGGCCAAAATAAATAAATAAATAAATAATCACACACACACACACACACACACACACACACACGATATTTAAAACTGCCACATCCGTTGTGTTACCAACTCAAAAATGAGGCCAAAACTGAGAATGGGAGAGAGGAAAAGGAGGAAGAACTCAAGAACACTTTGTTTCTGGAATCTTTATAAGGAGAAGTGATGAATTCCATTATTATTTAAAAAACGTTGTGTCTGAGTTTTTGTTCCTTACAGTTTAAACCATAATTGATATGCCTTTGTAAATAGCTCCACCTAAATTTGGACTTTGAAAACCAATTCCAGGACTTCCCTGGTGGTCCAATGGTTAAGTTTCTGTGTTTCCAATGCAGGGTGTGTTTGTGTGTGTGTGTGTGTGTGTGTGTGTGTGCAGGTTTGATCCCTGAACAGGGAATTAGATTCCATATGCCATTTGGTGTGGCCAAAATAAATAAATAAATAAATAAATTATTAAAAGAAAATCCTATGTATCATGTGATATTGGCCTCATGCACAGTATCTCCCCTGTCTCCAGATCCAACTCAAAATCATGCCCTATGTGAAACTGGTTCCAAGCTGGCTGATCCTTGTTTATGTGATATGATTATACCTTAATAGAAGTATATTCTGGAACTTTTCTCACAGTATTGCATCGAGTCCTCCTTCAGCTGTCCCCTGAGCTCTTTCATGAGTACATCAAGTAAAGAAAATATTTCTGATTCACTTCTGAATCCTTGAGAAACAGTGCCCAGTATATTGTCGGTGCTCAATAAATGTTTTATCAATGAATGACAAGAGGAATAAAATGTTTATTTTGTTTTAACTGATAGTTTCCCTCATCGCTGATATTAATCTCTCTAACAAGTAAAGACAAAGATTTTTTAAATTAAAAAAAAATTTATTCTGGTGAAAGTCACATAAGACATACTATTTTAATCATATTTAACTGTACAGTTCAGTGGCATTAGGTACATTCACATTGCTGTGCAGTTCTCACCATTATCCATCTTCTGAAATTTTCCTCATTTTCCTAAACTGAAACTCTGTCCTCATTAAACAATAAGTCCCTACCCCCATCCCCACATTCCCCAACCGCTGGGTCCCGGGGAGCTGGGATACCCGCTGGGTATCTACCAATGTAATCTCCAGCTCTATCAATTTGATTATTCTAGGTACCCCGTATTAATGGAATCAAATTGTATTTAAGACAGAGTTTTGGCTCAGAGTTTAAAGCGTCTGCCTGCAATGCTAGAGACCTGGGTTCGATCCCTGGGTCAGGAAGATACCCCGGAGAAGGAAATGGCAACCCACTCCAGTATTCTTGCCTGGAGAATAAAAAAAAAAAAAGGCAGATGCTTTGGCACCACAAAGTTAAATCTTAAGTGGTATAAGGAATTTATTTTGATGGAAAAGTATAAAAATTATTTATAATACAATATAGGGGAAATAGTTAAAATATCTGAAGGGCAAAACAAGGAAAGAAAAAACCTTAGAGTCAGTTTTAGGGAACTGAGACTGGACTGAATATAAGTGCCTTAGCAGTTGAAAGCACACTCAGAGGTGATGCTCAAGTAAAGAGCAAGTGACTTGATCTTGCTTTACTGGTTCTGGATTTGTGTGCACTCAGTCTGAAACATGGCAGGCATACAAGTCTATGTATGTTTGCCCGGGGTTGGGTAGCATAATCAAGGTCTGCTCTTAGTCTAACCAGTTTTGTTCCAAGTAGTCTACCATTGATTGCTTCAGAAATCAATCCTGTGGCCCATGAGGCAAAAGAGAAGGTCAAACTTCTGCCTTTTATACAATTCCCTCACCCTTAAGAGAGAATCGCAGGGATGGTCCCCTCCTTGGCAACTTTTGCTCTCTTGTAAGATATTTAGGGGCTTCACAGGTGAGGTTTGTGGTAAAGAATCTGCCTGCCAGTTCAGGAGATGCAAGAGACACAGGTTTGATCCCTGGTCAGGAAGATACCCTGAAGAAAGGCATGGCAACCCACTCCAGTAATCTGTCCTGGAGAATCCCATGAACAGAGGAGCCTGGCAGGCTGCAGTCCACAGGGTTGTAAAGAGCTGGACATAACTCAAGCGACTTACCACACACACACACACACACACACACACACACACACACGATATTTAAAACTGCCACATCCGTTGTGTTACCAACTCAAAAATGAGGCCAAAACTGAGAATGGGAGAGAGGAAAAGGAGGAAGAACTCAAGAACACTTTGTTTCTGGAATCTTTATAAGGAGAAGTGATGAATTCCATTATTATTTAAAAAACGTTGTGTCTGAGTTTTTGTTCCTTACAGTTTAAACCATAATTGATATGCCTTTGTAAATAGCTCCACCTAAATTTGGACTTTGAAAACCAATTCCAGGACTTCCCTGGTGGTCCAATGGTTAAGTTTCTGTGTTTCCAATGCGGGGTGTGTTTGTGTGTGTGTGTGTGTGTGTGTGTGTGTGTGTGTGTGTGTGTGTGCAGGTTTGATCCCTGAACAGGGAATTAGATTCCATATGCCATTTGGTGTGGCCAAAATAAATAAATAAATAAATAAATTATTAAAAGAAAATCCTATGTATCATGTGATATTGGCCTCATGCACAGTATCTCCCCTGTCTCCAGATCCAACTCAAAATCATGCCCTATGTGAAACTGGTTCCAAGCTGGCTGATCCTTGTTTATGTGATATGATTATACCTTAATAGAAGTATATTCTGGAACTTTTCTCACAGTATTGCATCGAGTCCTCCTTCAGCTGTCCCCTGAGCTCTTTCATGAGTACATCAAGTAAAGAAAATATTTCTGATTCACTTCTGAATCCTTGAGAAACAGTGCCCAGTATATTGTCGGTGCTCAATAAATGTTTTATCAATGAATGACAAGAGGAATAAAATGTTTATTTTGTTTTAACTGATAGTTTCCCTCATCGCTGATATTAATCTCTCTAACAAGTAAAGACAAAGATTTTTTAAATTAAAAAAAAATTTATTCTGGTGAAAGTCACATAAGACATACTATTTTAATCATATTTAACTGTACAGTTCAGTGGCATTAGGTACATTCACATTGCTGTGCAGTTCTCACCATTATCCATCTTCTGAAATTTTCCTCATTTTCCTAAACTGAAACTCTGTCCTCATTAAACAATAAGTCCCTACCCCCATCCCCACATTCCCCAACCGCTGGGTCCCGGGGAGCTGGGATACCCGCTGGGTATCTACCAATGTAATCTCCAGCTCTATCAATTTGACTATTCTAGGTACCCCGTATTAATGGAATCAAATTGTATTTAAGACAGAGTTTTGGCTCAGAGTTTAAAGCGTCTGCCTGCAATGCTAGAGACCTGGGTTCGATCCCTGGGTCAGGAAGATACCCCGGAGAAGGAAATGGCAACCCACTCCAGTATTCTTGCCTGGAGAATCCCATGGACAGAGGAACCTGGTGGGCTACAGTCCATGGGGTCGCAAAGAGTCAGACACGACTAAGCGACTTCACTTTCACTTTCCCTTTTAATACGTTGCTCTCTCCTAACCTGCTCATATGACACGCCTTTCATTATGGTCATCAGACAGCATAGGGATTCTCATACTCCTTTCATTTTTGCTCAGTATTTCATTGTTATCATACACATTTACCTTCTCAACCAAGAAAGTTCTCTTCTAGTCCTGCCCCTATCACTACTAGCTTTGGCATCTTTGATTATGAAAAAAAAAAAAAAAAAAGAAAAGAAAAAACCACCATTTCAGATATCCATGGTGGTACAGTGGATAAGAATTTTGCCTGCCAATGCAGGGGACATAGGTTCAATCCTTGGTCCGGGAAAATTCCACATGCCATGAAGCAACTAAGTCTGTTTGCTGAACTACTGAAGCCTGGGATCTAGAGTCCAGGCTCCACAAAAGAAGCCACTGTGATGAGAAGCCCACACACCAAAAAAAAAAAAATAAACAAACGTTTTTTAAAATTATCACTCCCTCCGGTAAAAAAAAACCTTTTAATTAAAATGTTCTTAATTGTTAATCCCAACAAAAGAATTAGAATACAATATTCTGTTATAGACCAGTTACACATTTTATATTCATGACAGGTTAAATACTTATTTCTCCATGATCTCATTTTTCTATGCTTTTCCAGTATCTCATTTTCTACATTAACTTTCTTTCTTGAAACTATTTAGCTATTAAACACTTTAAAAATAAATTTTAATTTTGAGATCTTACATTCTCCATTGGTGAGGGACATAAATAAAGTTAAACATGTACTAAAAGCTACAAAATGATTCAGCAATACATCTGCTACTTTATTGCTGTACATAAAATAGCTGGAGCTACACTAGATTTTTTTTTCTAATTTTTTTTATTGTGGTAGAATAGACATTACATAAAATTAACTATCTTTAACCATTTCTAAGCACATGCTTCAGCGGTATTCACACTGTTGTGCAACCATCACCACCATCCATCTCTCGAAATGTTATCTTACAATGCTGAAACTCTACCCATTAAACAGCAGTTCTCCATTCTCCACACCCCTGCCTCCTGGTAGCCACCATTCTACCTTCCGCCTCCACGACTTTTACTTCTGTGAGCACCTTGTATAAGTAGAATCAGGCAGTGTTTGTTTTTGTGTGTATGTGACCAGCTTAGATCGCTTGACACAATATCCTCAACGTTTACCCATGTTGTAGGAAATCTCAGAATTTTCTTCCTTTTTAACACAATGGTATTCTGTTGGATAAAGCAAAATGGGTTATTTATGTTTTGCTTATACATTCATCCTTTGATGGACATTTGGATTGCCTCTACATTTTAGCAATAGATGAAAAATGTTGTTATGAACTTCTGTTGTTGTTTAGCTGTTAAGTCATGTCCAACGCTTTGCGATCCCAAGAACTGTATCTTGCCAGGCTTCTCTGTCCTTCACTATCCCATGGAGTTTGCTCAAATTCATGTCCATTGAATCAGTGATGCTATCTAACCATCCTATCATTTGCCACCCTCTTCTCCCTTTGCCTTCAATCTTTGCCAGCATCAGGGTCTTTTCCAATGAGTTGACTCTGCATCAGGTGGCCAGAGGATTGGAGCTTCAGCTTCAGCATCAGTCCTTCCAACACGGTTATACATGTATCTCTTTGAGACCCTGCTGTCAATTATTTTGGGCGTATAACCAGAAGTAGAATTGCTGGTGTGTGCATGCTCAGTCGCTTCAGACGTGTCCAGCTCTTTGCAACCCTAGGGACCACAGCCCAACAGACTTCTCTGTCTGTGGGATTCTCCAGCAAGGATACTGGAGTGGGTTGCCAGTTCCTACTCCATGGGATCTTCCTGAACTAGAGATCGAATCCACATCTCTTGAGTTTCCTGCATTTGGAGGCAGGTTCTTTACCACTGATGCCACCTGGTTAATTCTATTTTTAATTTTTTGACGAATTGTCCTGCTGTTTTCCACAGCAATTGTACTGCTTTACTTTCCCACCAACATTGTACAAGGTTTCCAATTTCTCCATATCCTCACTAACAGGTTATTTTTTTATAGCCTCCATCTTAATGTGTGTGAGATGCATCCCATTATGATCTTGATTTGCATTATCACTAATAATCAGCAACACTGAACATCCTTTCATGTGTTTATTGACCATTTATATATCTTCTTTGATACAAGACATTTGCCCATTTTTGAATCAAATAGTTTTTTTGTTATTGTTTTTAGGAGCTCTCTCTATATTCTGGATATTAGTTCTGTATATCACTTGCAAATGTTTTCTCCCATTCTGTGGGTCACTTCTTAAATTTTTACGTGTGTGTGTATGTATTTACTTTTGGCTGTGTTGGGTCTTTATTCCTGGATATGGGCTTTCTCTAGCAATGAGCAGGGGCAACTCTTTGTTGCAGTGCTCGGGCTTCTAATCGCTGTGGCTTCTCTTGCTGCTAAGCATGGGGTCTAGGCAGGTGGGCTTCAGTAGCTGCGGCACTGGAGCTCAGTACTGTGGCCCACAGGATTAGCTGCTCTGCGGCATGCAGAACCTTCCTGAGCCAGGGATCAAACCCATGCTCCCTGCATTGGCAGGGGGATTCTTAACCACTGGACCACCAGGAAAGTCCCGTGAGCCACTTTTTTACTCTGTTGATAATATCTTCTAAGGCACAGGATTTTTTATTTTCCTGGAATCAAATTAGTCTATTGTCTCTTTTGTTGCCTGTGCCTTTGGTATTATATTCAAGATATCGCTGCCAAGTCCAATGTTGTGAAGTTTTTCTAAAAGTTTCAAGTTTTAGGTCTTACATTTGAGTTAACTTTTGCATGTGGTGCTAAAAAAAGACATCAGTTTCACTCTTTTGCATATGGATATCAGGTTTTCCAGGGCTTTCCCGGTGGCTCAGAAGTAAAGAATCCACCTGTGATGCAGAAGATGCAGGAGATCCAGGTTCAGTCTCAGGTCAGGGAAGATCCTCTGGAGGAGAGCCCAGCAACCCACTCCAATATTCTTGTCTGGAGAATCCCATGGACAGAGGAGCCTGGCAGATTACAGTCCATAGCGTCACAAAGAGTTGGACATGACTGAAGTAACAGAGCATGCATGCATCCAGTTTTCCAAGCACTATTTGTTGAGAAGATTGTATTTTATCCACTGAATGGTCTTGGCAATATGCAAGAGTTCATTTCGGAGCTCTCTGTTCTATTCCATTAGCCCATATGTCAGTCTTTAGGCCAGTATCACACTGTTTTGATTATAGTAGCTTTGTAATAAAATTTGAAATCAGGAAGTATCAATTCTCCAAATTTGTTCTTCATTTTTAGGATTTTTTTTTTTTTTTTGGCTTTTTGATCCCTTGCTATTAGAACAGGCTTTTCTATTTCTGCAAGAAACATCATTGGACTTCTGACAGTGATTCCATCAAATTGGTAAATCACTTCAAATGGTATAGTATTGACAACTTCCAATCTATGACTATGGGATGTCTTTCCATTTATTTACATCTTTTATAGTTTTCATAGTACAAAACTTCCACTTCCTTGGTTAATTCTTAAGTATTTTATTCTTCTTGGTGCTATTGTAAATGGAATTGTTTTTTTAATTTGCTTTTGGAATTGTTCATTGTTAATGTATAGAAATGTAACTGATTTTTGACTAGTGAATCCAACTTCAGGTCTTTCTCAGGGACAGTATCTGTTGGTTTAACTTTTTCTTTGACTGGGCCTAACTCTCCTATTTCTTTCTATGTTCTGTGATTTTACTGTTGAAAACTGAAAATTTGAATCTAATAATGTGCTAACTCTGGAAATTAGATTCTCCTCCTTCTCTAGGGTTTGGTGCTGTTTTTGTTTTCTGATTGCTGGAGTCTGGCTCTGTGCCAAGGACCAGCCTAAGGAAGAAACTTAAGGTCTTCTCATGTCTTTTCTGACCCTGTACCTTTCCCTTGGAATGCACAGTGACTTTCTAATATCCTCTGTATATGAAATTGCTTTTGACTGTCTTGGTCTTTAATTATGGCTCCTCAAAGAGGAAATAGTAAGAGATGAAGGGAAGGAAAAGGTGCTGGCCCTTTAAATTTCCTGACAATCACTTGCGGAGGGGGAGGAGGGTGGTATTTGCAACAATGGGAGGAAATGCAACAATAGTGGCCACCACCTCTTCCTTGCACTTCAGTGATCAGAAGCAGCAATCAGTGATTAGAACACATATCCCAGGTATTGGAGGACAGGGTCTTCATTGGGCTTCCTAGGTGGCTCAGTGGTAAAGAATCTATCTGCAGAGCAGGGGCTGCAGGAGAGGTGCTTTTGATCCCTGGGTTGGAAAGATCTCCTGGAGTAGGGAATGGCAACCCGCTCCAGTATTCTTGCCTGGAGAATCCCATGAACAGAGGAGCCTGATGGGCTACAGTCCATAGGGTCTCCAAGAGCCAGATACGACCGAGTGACTAACACTAGGATGGTTTTTGCCAAGTCATCCCACTGTAGAATTAATTAATAAGCAACTAATTAGTTTTATAGTTATCTCTCATGGCCTAGCTCAACTACATCTTCTATGCTGAAAACCTTCCTCCAGCACATACTGAGTACTCTGCTTGCCCTTGGCTTCCTTCTAATACATAAAATATACCACACAATTTATCATATAATTCATGTCTTCCTCTATATGTTGTCTTCATTCATTCTACTAAAATTTATTGAGTGATTACCACATTTCAGGCATTGTACTAGATACTACATATATACATAAGTGTCCTGAGGCTGTGTCAGCCTAGTAATGGAAAAGATGAGAAATTAAAATGTGGTAATATTATCTTTTAGTAAGAACACATATTTTTCCTGTGGTCATGGGAGGAAGTTTAACTCTTCTTAGATATGGAGGGTGAGGGAGGAGGAGGAACTATCAGAAAAATTTCCCAGGTGATGTGATGACGTTCATGTTATTTCTCTACCACACTGAGGGCATGATCGTGAACTGTTTCTGTGTTACAAACCGCACCTAGCACAGGGAATAGTGTTCACTCACTCACTCAAAACTGTTTACTAAAATCCAAATCTGCTGTTTATTGTGCCAGGGTCTTGGGACATGGCTACAAACAGGACATAATCCTTGCTTTTAAGATGCTTTCAGTAACTGAGTTTTTCCTGTTGCCTAGCATTTTCTGACTGTTTGGCTACACATAAACTAATGTTTTGTAAATTGAGATGGGGTGGTTGCACAAATGGATGGATAGATCCATAATCGGATATAACATTAAAATTGTGTTTTCCACATAACTGAGCACAGGGATGTCCATTGATAAGTGATCTAAGTGCTATGTCTCATTTCCTAATCCAGAAATTCTTGGTACTCATAGACTCTGGTTAGAAGTGCTATAACCACATTGTTCAGAAGCCAGATCTCAAACACCAAAACATTGCTACCCAAAGGCCATCTTGGAGGCTTACCTATTCCAAGTCAATTATTCACAGAAATAGGAGCTCAGTGATAGTAGTGATGGGAATAGCATTAAAGAAGGTATAAATTGGCCCGGTATTTCACCCAATTCTTAATATTTCCAAAGAGGGAGTGAGTGGCTTTTTTTTTTTTTTTATATCTGTTTTAAGATATAGATGGGCTCTATGTCCACACATCTCTGAGAAGTACCCATTTGATCCTGTCTCTCTTCCTTTAAAAGTAGAATCACCCCTATATTTCTGTGTGTGTGTTGATAGAAGCAATGTTAACGAAAAATTATCTGAGGTTCAAAGAGGTCCCAGGGAGGATAAAAAGAGAACTGATATTGAAGACATATCTTGTTTCCACAGCTTTAATTTTATGGTGAAAACATAGAAAATAAGAAACTGACTTATCTAGCAAATTTACATTGGACTGAATCGTCTTATTCTATGCTTCAACATCAACTGAAAAATAAGAAAACTTCAAAAGTAGATTTTTAAAAAAATCCTTGAATGATCACAGCACCATTTATGAATGAAGCTACCACTTGAATGCTGATGGTGCGTGCTCAGTTGTGCCCAGCTCTTTGCAACTTCATGGACTGTAGCCCACCAGGCTCCCCAGTCCATGGAATATTCCAGACAAGAATACTAAGGTGCGTTGTCATTCCCTAGTCCAGGGATCGAACACACTTCTCTTACATCTCCTGAATTGGCAGGTGGATTCTTTATCACTTTGCCACCTGGGAAGCCCACCGAATACTGGTGGTTTCTGGATGTATGTCCCAGCTAGGATTGCTCTCTTGAATATCAAAGTCCTATGTCTATTCCCTACTTACTTTTACAGACTTAAATTTTGAACTTCAGTTTTCTCATCTTTAAACAGGAATACCAAATCCCCATCATAGGATTCTTTCGATAATAAATTAAGTTAGAGCATGTGTAGTGCGTGGACCATAGTAAGTGTTTAATAAATACTGATTTACCAAGAGTTTAAACAATTCCTACAAACCTCTCATTGAATTCTCCAATTCTTAAGTAATTTCAAAGTGAGAGTTTAACTCTCTGCTTTTGTAAAGTACCTCTTCTGGCTTCTCTGTCTGTATCTTGGTATTATATATTGTGTGTGTGTGTGTGTGTGTGTGTGTGTGTGTGTGTGTGTGTGTCTGTGTGCTAAGTTGTTTCAGTTGTGTCTGACTCTTTGTGATCCTATGGACTATAGACCACCAGGCTCCTCTGTCCATGGGATTCTCCAGGCAAGGATACTGAAGTGAGTTGCCATGCCCTCCTCCAGGGGATCTTCCTGACCCAGGGATCAAACCTGCATCTCTTATGTCTCCCACATTGGCAGGTGGGTTTTTCACCACTAACACCAACTAGGCATATGGTACATGTGTGCATGCTAAGTTGCTTCAGTTGTTTCCAACTCTTTGCCACCCTATGGACTATATTCAGAAAACAATAAATGTTTTCCTTTTTTCCATGCTGTGTGGAATGTGGAAACTTAGTTACTTGGCCAGAGATTGAACCACTCCTCCGGGAGGGGAAACATGGAATCTTAACCACTGTACTGCTGGAAGTGAAAGTGTTAGTCACTCTCTTGTGTTTAACTCTTTGCAACCTCATGGACTGTAGCCCAGAAGGCTCCTCTGTCCATGGAATTCTCCAGGCAAGAATACTGGAGTGGGTTGCCATGCCCTTCTCCAGGGGATCTTCCCAACCCAAGGATCGAACTGGGGTCTCCTGCACTACAGGTGGATTCTTTTACCATCTAAGTCACCAGGAAGTCTTTAATAAACTTATTTTTAAAGTAAGCATCACAAACAGAATGGATCAATTGCAAGACACATTTTAAAAGATTTTGGCTTCCTATAAAAGCTAAGTATGTGATAGGGAAATTTCAGTCTATGTACATGGAACTCCAAGGATCTATAGAGGTGCCTCAAAGTTCCACAAAGTGCAGAAGAAACAAATTTTCTCTCCCTCTCACACACACACATAAATGAAAACACACCCTTACTGGCTTTATTATCATTTTTGTTTGTTTTATATATTGAAATTCCAGGGAAATTTTATTTGCATTAAAAATTCCAGGACATATTCAATATTAAAAAAAAAAATTCCACTGGTAAGAAAAAAAAAATTTGGAAATGACTACAGGAACATTTACATCATAACTCATTACAAGCCTGTCATGTCTTTTCTGGAATAAATGTAACATGTGATGATTTGGACTTAATTCTAGACAGATTCCAGGGATACCTTGGTTTACTAATAATTTTTCAGGTTAAAATTTATAGCCCAGAAATCTTTTTCTACACTCTTCATTCCTACTCCACCTCTCTTTCCTGATGCTCTAGGACAGATTTCTGTGAAATGACACTTGGCCCAGCCGACTGTGGACAATTTCACTACATTTAAATCTATCTTAGGTCCCTGAGAGGGTGTTGCTTGACTGTAGCTATGGTAAAGAAGGACTTATTATTCACTATGGTTTTTCCAGTAGTCATATATGGATGTGAGAGTTGGACTGTGAAGAAGGCTGAGTGCTGAAGAATTGATGCTTTTGAACGGTGGTGTTGGAGAAGACTCTTGAGAGTCCCTTGGACTGCAAGGAAATCCAACCAGTCCATTCTGAAGGAGATCGGCCCTGGGATTTCTTTGGAAGGAATGATGCTAAAGCTGAAACTTCAGTACTTTGGCCATCTCATGAGAAGAGTTGACTCATTGGAAAAGACTCTGATGCTGGGAGGGATTGGGGGCAGGAGGAGAAGGGAATGACAGAGGATGAGATGGCTGGATGGCATCACTGACTCGATGGACGTGAGTCTGAGTGAGCTCCAGGAGATGGTGATGGATAGCGAGGCCTGGTGCACTGGGATTCATGGGGTCGCAAAGAGTCGGACACGACTGACCAACTGAACTGAACTGAATAGTACATATTTATCATTTTCTACCTAAGACTATGGGAAATTCATATTTTTTTCACCTTGTATTATTATTATACTAGAAACAAAGCAATAATACAATTTTATATTTCCATCACTAAATTGTGAATAAGAAATTGTTCAACATAATGAATAAACTATTACATAGCCTTATAAATCTAAAAAGTTTTATTTAACCAACACAACCATATCAAAATCAGTCTGGGAGAAAATCAGTTTCTTGCTTATTAGTGGAAAATAACAATATATGTTTGGACAACACATCCAACAGAAAGTCATGGAGTTTGATGCAAACGTCATCCATTTCAATATCCCTTGGCTTATGCTCTCTCATAAACTCTGGTAGCAGTGACACCATTCATGACACATTCCTAGGCACAAAGGCAAAATATTGGTAAAAACCTTGGGACTAAACAACTTATGGTTTATTTATTTATTGTCTCCCTCAATGCTGAGAAGGAAAAAATGTTCATCAAAAGATATTCACTCTTGGCTCTTCTTATATACCTGATATTGTAATAAACTAGGGAGACACAAATGGTTCACATTGAGAGGGATAAGAAAATACATCCTGGAACACCATATACATAGACGGAGGTTAGAAGGATAATTGCCAGAGTGAAACCATAATCCCAATAGACTAACTCTTCATTCTACAAGGGCAATTGTCTATTTCTCTAGGTAGGATAACGATTATGGGATGACCTGGCACTAAAATCTAGAACTAAGTAGTGAGGAGATACTCACCAGCACCAGCTTATCATCCACAAGTTTTCTCTTTATGGTGGTTGATTTTCCATCCCAGTTTTGTACTTGTACCAGAGCACCTTCAACTAAGTTTATGATGCTCTGTGGGGATAATTAAAAGTGATTACGATGATGGAGGGAAAAAAATATAGAGCGCTTTTATTTGCTTATTTTGAGGTACTTAGCAATTCTAAATTACAAGAAAATGTTGCAGAAGAAAACAATGAATGCCAAAAACAACATGCAAAATTACATGTATATTATGATCAGAGTATTATACAAACATGCATTTGAAAAAAATACTGTGAAAGAATATAGATAATAAATTTATGTGGAATAGCATCATAGGTGTTTTTTTTTATTTCCCCCTGCTCTTTTAAAAGTTCTCTAACATTGTTATGTTACTTCAACTTACCTTAAATAATATATATATACACACACAAATATATGGTATGACAAATAAATTATTATGTTAAACATTTTTAAAGTAATAAGGACAATTTTATTAAATGGGAGAACATTCACCAACTAAATATCAAAGGTAACATGGTTCAGATCTAGCAATCTGAGCTTTTTGGCTTATAATGGAATGGCTTTCCTCCTTCTGCAAAATGGCTTGCTATAGGCAGCAGTCGTGTATAAATCAGGCTTTTACTCTGCTCCAGTTCTTTATTCCTCACCTTGACTTTCCTGTCATCTGGAGTGACTTCATCAAATTCCTGGTCCAATTTGAAGGACATCTCAGTATTTTTAAAGGTGCTTTCTGATTTAATGTTGACCACATCCCCATTCACACTGATGATCAAGGTGGGTTTGGCCATGCCAGCCACTTTCCTGGTAGCAAAGCCCACGCCTATAGATGGGAAAAGAAAAATGTCAAGTATACGATTTCTCTCTCATATATTTATCTAAGAAAGAGCAGGGGTGTGTGTGTGTGTGTGTGTGTGTGTGTGTGTGTGTATTTAGATGCATGTGTGCCTATGTACCTATCTACACTCCAGTGACTGTATTAAAGGAGAAAGACTCCAGTGAGTTTATTATTAAAGTCTTTATTTAAACATCTCCTGAAAATAAGTAAAATCAGCTAATACTTAAAGAACACCCAAGGCACAATTAGATGTAAGTCTGTTCTTTAAATTTCCCTCTCTGGGTTTCAGATGAGACTCTTCAGGAGACCCATTGTTAATTTTCCATAAGCATATGCAAAAGATTAAATTTTCTGGGACATATATATTTTAAAAACCACTGCACTCTCAAAATATCTGGCCATCTCAACCATGAGAGCAGCCACCTTCATTTAACTCAGTTCATGAAACTCTTGGGAATCTCAACCATTGCTTCTTGAATAACAAAAATGATCTAATCCATAGCCAAAGGTAGAACTCTCTATAGGATTCAGGGGACCAGTAGAGAGTCACTCAGTTAAAATTTAATTTGGGTGTACAAAAACCACATTTCATGGCATTCGCTGCCACGCCTAGTTTTCTTGGCTTTTCATAATTACTCTGAAATGAAGATCTTGATTGATTTTTCTAAAAGGCAAAATGTTTCTTGCATTCATACCATTTTAGAATGGTGATGGTATTCCCAATAAATTACAGAAAATTTTAAAGAGGGCTTAAGCATCAGTTGAAAATTTCAAAGTTTAAGAAATCATTTTAGTATCTTCAGAAATTAATACTTTGCTTCCCAATCACTTAAGTGGCAAACTCCTCTTTAAAAAAAAAAAAGAAAGAAAAAAATAGGAATGTGTTTTGGGGGATGTTACAACTTTGGGTTGAATGATTTACAACTTAACATAGAAAACAGTACCTTACCATCACTGCATATGTTACAGAGATTTTACAACAGTCATAGTTGTGTTGGATTTTTTAAATGCACATGCACAAATCTACTTCTTTGACTATGTATAGATACCAAAATTTAAGAATAGTGGGGAGACAATATATCATACAAAACAAACAATGCCAAGGCTCTGATTTAGCTCCCTGTCTGAAAGTGGTGACAGGTGGGAAGATAATATGCTGCTTCATCAAGTCTTGTCTCTGTTACAAAATGTAACCTCACATTCATGGAGTGAGTCAGCACAGTGAATGCATGAAGCATCGGGTGTGGTTCCAAATTTGCCAGGCTTAGGAAAATCACACTCTCCTCTTGCTTGATTCTGTTTTCATTTGACTTATGAAAACGATACCTGCTGACTGAAGGTAATCAATTAGAGCAGCTAATTTCAGAATGTATCTTATTGTCTTTCTTTATCATCCATACTTAATAATTTTAAAAGGCCATGGTGCCTGCATGTGTGCTAAGTCCCTTCAGTCGTGTCTGACTCTTTGCAACCCTATGAACCATAGCACACCAGGCTCCTCTGTCCATGGGATTCTCCAGGCAAGAATACTGACGTGGGTTGCCATGCCCTCCTCTAGGGGAATCTTCCTGACCCAGGGATCGAACCCTCTGTCTCTTAAATCTCCTGTATTGGCAGGTGGATTCTTTATCACTAGCACCATATAGGAAGCCCAAATGCAATGGTATAAGAATTTAAATAAAATACTAAAAGTGAAGACTCTTGAAAGTCCCTTGGACTGCAAGGAGATCCAACCAGTCCATTCTGAAGGAGATCAGTCCTGGGTGTTCTTTGGAAGGACTGATGCTAAAGCTGAAACTCCAGTACTTTGGCCACCTCATGAGAAGAGTTGACTCATTGGAAAAGACTCTGATGCTGGGAGGGATTGGGGGCAGGAGGAGAAGGGGACGACAGAGGATGAGATGGCTGGATGGCATCACGGACTCGATGGACGTGAGTTTGAGTGAACTCCAGGAGTTGGTGATGGACAGGGAGGCCTGGCGTGCTGCGGTTCATGGGGTCGCAAAGAGTCTGACACGACTGAGCGACTGAACTGAACTGAACTGAAAAGTGTAAAATGCTTCTAAAAATAAATAGGTAAATAGACTTAAGTCCTGTAATATCAATATCAGTGCATATTGATTAGTTTATTGAGTTACAACTAGTCAATAGACTGGAAAACTAGTTCTTGTTCTTATTGACGTTCCTGATTTCCTTCTTGTCTATAGACATGGAAAACAGTAGTTATAAATAAGCAAGAAATAACTATAAGATTTAGAAGAAGGTTAAGTCTTGAGGTTTAGGGATTAAATTATAACCTCTAATAAAGAAATTGTGAAAACAAATCCCTCCCCAATTTGCAACCCGTGGATACATCTTCATCATGCATGGATGTGGCTGCCTGACTGAATTCCTGCCTCTTTGCTCCTTTGCTTTACCTTTGTAATTATCTGGGGAATACACAGGCGATCTTAGCAGAATCCCAAAACCTGAAAGCCTCTATTATCAATAATTCTGTGTCATGCCTTGCAATATTAAGTCAAACAAATATCTAAGACTTTTAAGGAAAACATTTTCAGAAATTAGAATTTTTCCTTCCATAATACAACCACACATTTTAATAGACTGACTTTAAAACAATAAAATAATTGGTTGACATACATTACTGTAAAAATTACATTAAGATGATAAATACAGTGCTTTCATTTTCAAATGGAAATTATCACATGCTAGGAAAAAAATATAGGCTTATTTCCAAGTTATTGCTTATTTTGTATGCAAAAGGAATGAATGAAAAAGAGGCAGAAAGACAAGTAAACCAAAGATATTCAAGTTTAGCAATCAAATAAAATCTTGTCATTTCTCTACAACACCACTTATACTCTTTTTCATATCAGTTCACCTTTAGGAAAGGAAGTATTAATTGTGACTTCTGTCTAGAATGTTTCTGGAAACAAATGATTCTCACTTGTTATTTTTATCACCTCTATATACAATATGAAGCAGCATTTCATGTCAAACCAGTGCTTCCAGAGTGAAAAAGAACCATAGTTCTCTCTTTCCTAGAGAAAAAGTTATAAGCCCAGCCATTCAACAATGCATTTCCTTACCCACTTCTTTCATGTAATCATCAAAGTTTTCACTGGAGACAAGTTTCCAGGTACCTACAAATGCATCACACATTTTGTGAGCTTTCTAGAATTATTCTTCAAGGTGAAAAAGAAGTGCAGCTTTCAGCAAGATGCTGTTACCTTCTGAGTCCAGAAAACTTCCTTTTAAAGGTGCCCAGAACATGTGATCTTGGGCATAACCAATTGGGAATGATATCAGATCATTTCCTTCATTGCCAGCCTTTGCAGTTTTTCCTCTGAGTCATGTTTTTAATAGAAATTTCTCAACTTTGGCTCTCCTTGGCAAATGGTCATGGACTCAGAGTACAACTTATTTTTAACCTTTAACAGAATATTTTCAACAACCTTGTTTTGACAGCTTAAAATTCAGTGCATTGAATTTCCTATTTTTTTATACATATTTATCCCAGTGTAGAGTGTAATTATCTTGGGATAAATTCTGACTCCCTTTTCTAGAGTTCCTATTAAAATTGTAATTATGTGGTTTGTTTGAATTGAGGGATGTAAGAATTACCTTGGATATTCTTAAGTAATTGCATAGGTTATTGGGGGCAGTACTGTCTCAGGAATTACCTAGAAATTAAAACAAGTAAGTAATGGCATCTTAAAGTACCCCAGCTTCCTCATTTCAAATGTTTTATATGAATGAAAAAGAAAAAGTAGGTTTAATTCTCCACCAGGAATCTAGACAGCAGTTTTAACTGACAAATGATCATTTAACCTCATTCTTTCCATTCCCTCAATAAGAGCATAGTGTGGATTTCCACAGACTTCCTAAAAAAAAGGCACCAATCCAAAATATACTCCCCTTACTGAGAAAATTCGTCCTGTTCCTGACCTTTATTATAAGCTCTAAATTTATCCATATCTAAATGGTGTTGTTTTACTTAAATACAATCTGGAGTGGGGTAGTCACAAGCTTCTGAAATCTAATTTCCTTCTTTTACATAGTAAATAAGTCATGAGAATGCTTTTCTAAAGTAACCATGTTTATTGGTCCCCCCGCACCCCTACCAGAGTGATGGAAGATGGTCACATGGGCAACAGACTCCCATGAACACACCCAGATTTTAGGAAAGAAAAAAGAAATTCAAATATCATGGGGTGTGCTCCTTATCACTGCACTGTATATTGCACTGAACAGTATCTGCTGAGTGTGCATTGAATTTCCTATTTTTTTATACATATTTATCCCAGTGTAGAGTGTAATTATCTTGGGATAAATTCTGACTCCCTTTTCTAGAGTTCCTATTAAAATTGTAATTATGTGGTTTGTTTGAATTGAGGGATGTAAGAATTACCTTGGATATTCTTAAGTAATTGCATAGGTTATTGGGGGCAGTACTGTCTCAGGAATTACCTAGAAATTAAAACAAGTAAGTAATGGCATCTTAAAGTACCCCAGCTTCCTCATTTCAAATGTTTTATATGAATGAAAAAGAAAAAGTAGGTTTAATTCTCCACCAGGAATCTAGACAGCAGTTTTAACTGACAAATGATCATTTAACCTCATTCTTTCCATTCCCTCAATAAGAGCATAGTGTGGATTTCCACAGACTTCCTAAAAAAAAGGCACCAATCCAAAATATACTCCCCTTACTGAGAAAATTCGTCCTGTTCCTGACCTTTATTATAAGCTCTAAATTTATCCATATCTAAATGGTGTTGTTTTACTTAAATACAATCTGGAGTGGGGTAGTCACAAGCTTCTGAAATCTAATTTCCTTCTTTTACATAGTAAATAAGTCATGAGAATGCTTTTCTAAAGTAACCATGTTTATTGGTCCCCCCGCACCCCTACCAGAGTGATGGAAGATGGTCACATGGGCAACAGACTCCCATGAACACACCCAGATTTTAGGAAAGAAAAAAGAAATTCAAATATCATGGGGTGTGCTCCTTATCACTGCACTGTATATTGCACTGAACAGTATCTGCTGAGCATATCACTGATTTGTAAGAATCCTAAGGGCTTCCCAGAAATGGTTGAGTAAGAGGATTCTGTAAAGGATAGATTTTCTATAGGCAAGAAATTTGCTAAGAAAAACTGGTAATGTTGTGTTACAATAGTAACTTTTAATGGTTGCATATGTTAATGGCACAGTGATAATGTTCATTCACTCTGAACTGTTGCATAGATATACAGACTGTGGGTGATGTACCACGCAGGGTAGGCTTACTATTATGAATTCATCAAACAAACAAGAAAATAAAAATGATCAAGTTTCATACAGGAATAACTTCATGTTCTAAATTAATAACTGGCTTTTGTTTTTAGTTTGTTTTGCTTTTATGATATTTTTTTAGAGAGGTTTTACATTTATAACAAAATTGAGAAGGAAGTACAGAGATTTCTCATGTGCTCCCTGGCCCCCCACATGCATTGCCTCCCCCATTAACAATATCATTTACTAGAATGGTAATTTTTACTAAGAATGAACCTATATTGGTATATTATAATCACTCAAAGTCCATATATTACCTTAGGGTTCACTTTTGGTGTGTATGTCCCATGTGTTTGGACAAAGTATTAATATAATGACATGTTGTTTAGTTACTATGTCATATCTGACTCTTTGCAACCCCATAGACCATAGGCCGCCAGGCTCCTCTGTCATGGCGTAGCCCAGGGAAGAATACTGGGGTGGGTTGCCATTCTTCCTCCAGGGGATCTTCCTGAGCCAGGGATTGAACCTGTGTCTCCTGCATTGGCAAGGGCATTCTTTGTAACTGAGCCACCATGGAAGCCCATAATGACATATATTCATCCTCATAACATCATACAGAGTATTTCACTGCCCTAAAAGCCCTCTGTGCTTTGCCTATTCATCTCCCTTCCATGATCCCACCACTGCCCCACAGTCCTGTCAACCACTATCATTTTTATTGTCTCCATAGCCCTGGCTTTTCCTCAAGATCATGTAATGGGAATCATATAATATGTGCCTTGTCAGATTGGCTTCTTTCACTTAGTAATGTGCATTTAAGTTTCCTCCATATTTTTTCATGGCTTAATAGTTCATTTCTTTTTAACACTGAAAAATATTCCATTGTCTGGATGTACTACAGACCATTCATACATTCACCTTCTGAAGGACATCTTGGTTGTTTCCAAGGTTTGGCAATTATGAATAAAGCTGCTGTAAGCATCCACCTGCAGGGTTTTGTATGGATGGACATAGTTTTCAACCTCTTTGAGTAAATGATGGGGTAATACTATGTTTCGTTCTATAAGAAACTGCCATATTGTCTTCCAAAGCGAATGCACACATTTTGCATTCCCACCAGCAATGAATGAAAGTCCTGTTGCTCCACGTTCTCAGCAGCATTTGGTACTGTCAGTGTTTTGATTTGGCTGTTTTAATAGGTTGCAGTGGTATCATTGTTTTAGTTTGCATTTTCCTGATGATGTGTGATGTGGAACATTCTTTCATATGCATATTTGCCATCCATGTATCTTCTTTGGTGAGGTGTCTGTTAAAATCTTTGCCCAGTTTTTAAATTGTGTTCTTTGTTTCTTATTATTTAGTTTTAAGAGTTCTTTGTACATTTGGGTAGCAGTTTTCTATCAAATGTGTTTTTGCAAATATTTTCTCCCAGTCTATAAATCATGGTTTACTTTTCAAAATATATGTTGATATTTTATTCTAGTAACAAATTGTCTCAAATAGATTTTCAAATGAGTATCACAATTGAACGCATATCATGTGTATGTGATACTATAATTTAAACATTTTTTTTAGAGATGGACTGTCTAACACAGTAATCACATGTGGCTCTTGAATACTTGAAATGTGCTAGTATGAACGGAGAAGGCAATGGCACCCCACTCCAGTACTCTTGCTTGGAAAATGCCATGGACAGAGGAGCCTGGTAGGCTGCAGTCCATGGGGTCGCTGAGTCAGATACGGAGCAACTGTACAGACAGAGCAACTTCACTTTCACTTTTCACTTTCACGTATTGAAGAAGGAAATGGCAACCCACTCCAGTGTTCTAGCCTGGAGAATCCGAGGGATGGGGAAGCCTGGTGGGCTGCCGTCTATGGGGTTGCACAGAGTCGGACACGACTGAAGTGACCTAGAAGCAGCAGTATGAACGAGAAACTACATTTTTTATTTACTTAATTTTAATTAAAATTTTAAAAATGGTCTTGATTCAGCTGTTATAAAACTTTTAAACGTATGAAAAGCTATGACCAACCTAGACAGCATATTTTAAAAAGCAGAGACATTACTTTGCCAACAAAGGTCCGTCTGGTCAAAGCTATGGTTTTTCCAGTAGTCATGTATGGATGTGAGAGTTGGACTATAAGGAAAGCTGAGCACCAAAGAAACGATGCTTTTGTTGTGTTGGAGAAGACTCTTGAGAGTCCCTTGGACTGCAAGGATATCCAACCAGTCTAGCCTAAAGGAGATCAGTCCTGGGTGTTCATTGGAAGGACTGATACTGAAGCTGAAACTCCAGTACTTTGGCCACCTGATGTGAAGAACTGACTCATTTGAAAAGACCCTGATGCTGGGAAAGGTTGAGGGCAGGAGGAGAAGGGGATGACAGAGGATGAGATGGTTGGATGGCATCATCGATGCCAGATAGGGATGAGTCTGGGTAAACTCTGGGAGTTGGTGATGGACCAGGAGGCCTAGGGTGCTGCAGTCCATGGGGTCCAAAGAGCTGGACACGACTGAGTAACTAAACTGAACTAAACTGAAAGAACCTGAATATGTGAATCTACACTTTCAACCATAAATTTTATGCAATGTAAATGTCTATCAGCCATTTCAAAATAAATTTCAGAGTCTGAATGGAGGTATACTGATAGTATAAAATGCATACTGAATTTTGAGGACAATATGGAAAAAAGTACAATATCTCATTAAAAATGTTTACATTGATGATATGTCAAAATGACAACATTTTAGATGTATTGGGTTAAATAAAATATAACCCAATAAAACTCTAAATTTTTAAAACCCTAAATTTAAAATAAATGTTTTTAAAACAAACCCTAAATTATTATTTTTTTAATTTTATTTTTACTGTTTATTTTTACTTTTCAGTGTGGCTGCAAGAAAAATTTAGGTTATGTATGTGGCTCACATAACATTTCTATTGAGCAGTGCTGTTTTAGAGTACCATGACGCTAAGTTTCATCCATATATTCAACATGTCTCATATGCCATTTACTAGTCACTGGGGATTCAATATTGCACAAGCTACACCAGGCACTTGATTTCTCTCATGGAGCTTATATTCTAGCACTGGAGAAGATAATATACAAAAAGATAAATAAACAAACTAATTCAGCTGTGTAACACACAGAATTACTTACTTGAAGAGATGTCTTTAAAAACAGCTCTATTTATGTTCCAAACACATGGGCCATTCTATGGGATGCTAATATACTTTCTATGCACAAATCCTTTAAGTTATGTATCAGGTAAGATAGAAGATTCTTTCTGCCTTGCAGTAAGCAGTCCAGAAATTTAAAGCAGAGGCTCATATCTCTTGCTTTATGCATCTGCTCTATAGGGCAGCGGGGAATACACGTAACTGCCTAGTTCCTGCATAATTTATCTTCATCTCAGTTCCTAAGATGAACTCTTGCTACATAAATACATAAATAAAATAGGATATTCCCTCACCAAATAGTTATCTTTCACCACAGCATCCAATGGACTGCTATGTGAGTAAAGTGGTTTATGATAAGGAGAGTCACACTAAACAAAGATTTAATGCTATGGAACCTTAGAGTCAACACTCTTTAAAGAATATTCTCTAACAAGGACCTATTGTATAGTAAAAAGAACTGTACACAATGTTCCATAATAACATTTATGGGAAAAAAAACATGAAAAGGAATATAGATATAGATATATGTATAACTGAATCACCTTGTTTTACACCTGAAACTAGCACAACATTGTAAATAAACCATACTCCAAATTAAATTTTAAAATTGTTAAAAAAATTAAGGAAAGAAAAGAATATTTTCTCTTTGTATTAATAAAGAAAATTCAGATTTAACTAAATTTTAGTGATCAGTCTTCCATGAAAACTAGTAGAAATTATACTATTAACATTTTCAAACCTAGTTTCAATGTATGAAGCTCAAACTAGCAAATAGTTTTCACAAAATCTTTTTTTGCAAACCTACTGTGTCCAAGATATTAGCCTAGATGCAGTGAGGAAGTGTAACAATAAATGACATGTGACTTTTGCCTCTCTTTAATGATTCAACTTCCCATTCTTGTTACCAACCTGGGACCAAAATAAAATACAATATAAAGCGTTTTTAGATGTTTTGCTTTGTCAATCATCTTAATATGAAAATTTTTTGCACAAGAAGCTCTTGCTGATCTCCTAAACTTTTAAAAATGCTTTTAGCATCTTTCTTTAGCATATATAGTATAAAAGATAAGCAATATCTTCATTCCAAACCCAGTTCCCCCTCATCCCTTACCTCCCTTCTCCATCCTAAACCATATCCTATCCATGACTTAAACCTCTTTCACCAAATATTTTCTGGATTAATACATTGATTAACATAAGGAATGAGGTATGGATTTAGGGTACATAATCATCCTTAACGTTTGTGTATGAGTTTTATACCAACAAAGCTATGGGCTCAAATCTGTGTTTTACAAAGATATAATGGCACTGGAAAGGGTGGATTTTAAAGGGGAGAAGAAGCAGATATAAATTCATTTACAAAGCAAGAGTTAAGAGATGGTGAGAGACTGAGCAAAAGAATGGCAACAAGATGGTGGGAGAGCAGTGAGATAAATTGAGCCACCAGCTTCCCTGGTGGCTCAGACAGTAAAGAACCTGCCTGCAATGTGGGAGACCTGGGTTTGATTCCTGGGTTGGGAAGATCCCCTGGAGAAGGGTATGACAACCCTCTCCAGTATTCTTGCCTGGAGAATCCCCATGGACAGAGGTGCCTGGTGAACAATAGTCCATGGGGTCTCAAAGAGTCAACACAACTGAGTGAGTGACTAAGCGCAGCACAGCACAAGCTGAGAAATGGTACAGGAAGCTCCTTCCTTCTGATGGAGCCTGGTTCCCATAGGCAAAGCACATAGGAGAAAATTTGACTTTGTTTAGAAAAGGAATTCCCACAAGGGGGAACTATAGTTTTGTTCACAAATATTCAAATACAACATTGATACACACAGGTAAAGCCAGCCTCTTCCCCCAGAGTTGTGAAAAGGGGTATTCAACAACCAGAGTCTCACTCTGCTTTGGGAATGTGGAGATGGGAGAGGTGGTCCCAGACTCTTAGTGCTGTTGGTGGGCTGTGTGTATGTGCTGGGGGAACAGGCACTTTTTGATTTAGGCTAGCTGCTTTGCACTTTGCTCTATGATGGACAGCTTCCATGGAATGCATCCCTCTGACTTTTGCTTCTGCTTATTTCTTTTGGAGGAAACCAGGGTGTTTTTTTTTTTTTTTTTTTTCTGACAGTTTTTAAGTTGAAGAGGAAACATACCTAATCACTGGATAATAAGGAGCAGAGACAAAGCCATGATGAGAGGGAGTGTTTTCACAGCATGTGGGTGGTAGGTTAAAGAAGAGTTCATGCCAAGGCTCTCCTTTATTGAAGCAAAGTTGCTGTGTTAATGCAATATCATTACCAATGTTTTAGAGCTTGTCAGAGTCTTAAGGTGAAATCTTACAAAAAAATTAGTCATATTTCACTTGATTTTCTCTCCCCACACACTGCTTGGACCATTTACTATGAGAATTGTTTCACATATTTTAGGATTAAGAAGCAACATAAAGGTAACCTGTATTAGTTTGTGTACCATTCACTGAACATATGTTCCCAGTGACTGACTGTTGACTCTTTGACTTCAGAATGGTGATGATTTTGAAAAGAGTGAGTAAGCCAGTAGACTATGAGTCAGTTAAAAAGGTAGCGGCTAATTACAGACTTGTGTTGTGGCTTCAAGCATGTTGCATAACTTCTTCACTTGCCCTCTTATTCATAAAAGGGATTCTTCATCCATAGTGTAGTAGGCACATGTAGGAATCAACTAAAGAGCTGGCAAAGCACTTTCTGAACATAGAGTGTGCCCTACATATTCTTTGTGTCATAAAGCAAGCACCATTATGGAGAACTGACTGTAGGCAAAAGTGAAAATATTAACTAGAAAAACCAGAAAGAAATGTGCAGATGAACCAGAAGACATCACCAAGAAAATGTCCAGAAAGACAGACAGAAACACACACACACACTGTCAAGTTTTTTCTCTTCTAGCTATGAGCTCTTTAGGGGTAGGGATTTTACTCTGTATGACTTGGTAGTTCTGTAGATCAGCAGTCTCCAAAATTTTTGGCACCAGAGACCAGTCTCGTGGAAGACAATCATAGACCGGGAGCAGGGTTGGGGAAATGGTTTCAGGATGATTCAAATGCATCACATTTACTGTGCACTTTGTTTCTATTATTATTACATTGTGATATATGCAATGAGTAATATAATATTTACATATATAATATAATAATATACAACCCTCCATGATGCAGAGTCCGTGGGAGCTTGTGCTTGTTTTCCTGAAACTAAGGAGCATGCAACCTAGATCCCTCGCATGCGCAGTTCACAGTAGGGTTCAAGCTCCTATGAAAATTTAGTGCCACCGCTGATCTGAAGCTCCTATGAAAATCTAGTGCCGCCGCTAATCTGACAGGAGGTGGAGCTTGAGCAGGAATGCGTTAATGCAAGCAGTGGGGAGCAGCTGTAAATACAGATGAAGCTTCACTTGCTCTCATCTGCCACTCGCCTTCTGCTATGTGGCCCAGTTCCTGACAAGAGGGCTGGGAATCCCTGCTGTAGAGTTCATTACTGAATTAAGAGCAAATCAATCAGATGGGCTTTCATCGTATTAAGGTATATATGACAGATAATATCCTAACATTACTAGAAGTGTTTACATCTTTTAGAACAATCCGGAAAAACTCCCCAAAATTGTGGCAGGGGGAAATTTCAGATGTTGGGGATAAACCATAAAGCAGAAGAACTAGTCTGGTGGCCTGAAGGTTCGTACATGCTAACTGTTACTTGTGCTTGTCAGAACTCTTCTCAATCCACAAACAATGAACGCACCCTGTCTTTTCCAAACTTCTATTCATATCCTTGCTTTTCCCCATTTCTCAGCCCAGTTACCTTCCATAGGCTTTTAAAATTGTATACGTATGGTTTTAATTTAGATCTATAGAGCTAAAGGCGAAGAAGATATTCAGCTATGTATTCATTAAACGTTTAATAAGTACCAGTCTTTGTGTTTGACACTGTGTCACAAGAACGAATAAAACAAGCAGGGAAGGTAGGTGAGGACTGTGAAGGGATGTGCATCCAGACTATTTCTGGCTGACAGTTGACATAGTTGTGGGCTCATAATAGGCACTTGGGAAAAAATAAAGTTTAAGAGAAAGAAGGAAAAACAGGTCAGGGAGGAGGAAAAGAAAAAGAAGAAAAAAATAAAGAAAAGACGAGAGGAAGGGATTGTGAGACAGCATGCTTGGGATGAACACGTGGGTACCCTGAGGTTGCAGACAAAATGAGGATCACATACTGGATGAAAATACCAGAGAGCAGCAGATGCCACAATAGGCATTGACTATGACTAGATAGAGAGACAAAACAGGAGCAGCCCATCCGAGAATGATTTTGATTACAAGGAAACACTGAGTATTGTTTCTGTGGGGCCCTTTTGCGGTGGGACTTCCCTCCAATGAACTCTGATCGAGTAAGAAATCACAAATGTCAGGCATCTGCAAACTATGTTTGCCATGTGGGTGTTAACTTCCCTCTTGACGAAAATCCTCTCACTGGGTGAAATGTGCATTCCTGTATTATTCAGTGGTTTGCCAAGATTCTCCAAATCTGGGTATCATTACCCCTTCCACCAGATTCTTGATAATGATTTTTATGTTGTAAATATACAGCCATTCATTAAAATTTTGTCATTATGCTAAATTTTTTATTCAATGAACACTAATATACTTGTGATATTTTTCTGGTTGCCTTATAAGCAGTGTTATATAAAAGAAAGAATCATGAGCTCTGAAGTTGAGACATGTTGAAATTCTGTTTCTACTATTCACTAGCTTGTGACCTTTGGCAAGCTAGTTAATTTCTATGACACTCAGCTTTCTCATCTGTAAAACTGAGAGGCTATATTTGATGTTGTTTAAATTAGCAATGTTAAATGTCAGATACTTTATATGTTTCCTAGCATATACTCATAATAGGCACTTGGGAAAAAATAAAGTTTAAGAGAGAGAAGAAGGAAAAAGAGGTCAAGGAGGTGGAATAGAAGAAGAAGAAGAAAATAAAGAAAAGGAGAAGAGAGGAAGGGATATGTTGCCCCGCATACACCTAATGACATATGACAGTACTGACAGGAGTAGTACGAATAATAATAAATCACCAGAAGATAAGCCACATTCTTGGGATATGAGTCCTGGGCTGAGAAGACTTAGAAAATGTTTTCTAATGCAAAATAGTCTTGCTTTCAGTCATCTTTGGTTTAGAACTCTTAAACCGTTGAGCTTTCTGCAAACAATGATTCAAGAGTGAAAGTTCAGTCATGAGACCATAGGAATCATGACATTCAAAAAGAGTTTTCTTGATATCCATGATTCAGAACAAGGAAGTTTTTGTCCTCAAGAACATGATACCATTATCATGATACCATGTTAATCCTTCTTTCCTCTCACTGGGGTAAATTTTCCTCCCCAAATAGAAATAGCTTTATATTAAAAAAAAAATAACATAGGCTTGATGTAAAATTTCAAACAATATAGCTATAGAGGAGAAAGAAACTGTTCTACTCTCTAGATCATTCCTTTTAGTAATTCTATGAGGATTCTTTCAGTCTAGCCATATACAAACACATGGAATCTGGGTATGAATTTCTAGTAAAGACATTGGATGATACATTAAGACTTTGTATACACTTGGTCTCCCATAGCTTTCATCTTCAATTAGTAATATGTCATAGTCATCTCTTCATGTCAAGGAATATAACTATATCTCATTTAAACAAATTGCTTCCAAGTATTCCATTTACATATGCACCATATTTTAGCAAATACTTCCACTTTTCATTGTTAAAGAACTTTAGTAAACATTGTGTACTATGCATCTTTGTCTATTTAATATTTCCATAGAATAAATGCCTAGAGACAGATTTGAAGGGTCAGTGGTTATGCACATTTTAAATATTGATACATACTATAGAATTGCCCCCCCAAAAGGTTATGCCCTTTCAACTTCCACCAATAGTGAATGATATTACCTAATTCTTCTCAATGAAACTGGCAAAAAAATGCGGCTTGCTTTCAATGGAACTTATCATTTGAAATAGTCAACATGGGCACAAAACGAGTTGACAACAGAAACTTGAGTATGAGGCTATCTAGCCATGATCATCGAGGGCCTGACTTAGGAAATGCAAGTGAATTGGATGAAGAAATAAGTAATATTGTGTACAAACAGTCTTCTGCTTAAAAAAAAAAAAAAGTGTAAGACATTGAAGCAACATCTCTTGAGAAGGTTTAGGGGAGATGGTGGGACCTCTTCAAGTTCCAGTCAGAGAGACGTGAAGCGCTCATCCTTTAATCGTGTCTTCAACTGCTTTCCAAATAATGAAACAGGAAAATCGCAGTGACTGTACTTTGGCCATAACTATTCTCTTAAGGCCAATCAAGTCTTCATGAAGTATGCTTTTTTCTTTTGTACCTTTTGTGGGGTTGAGCATTTGCTTTTATAGTTCCCAATGGAGGTAATCTGTTAGTAAGTATAGGAAGTAAGTTTGTAATATCATAATTTTCTAGGATAAAAAGACTTACTGTGATTCTAACCCTCTTGAAATGCTTATCCCCTTTCGTGTATAAATATGAAAGATTGCCCTACACAGATTAAAGACTGTTGCACCAGTGGGTTTATCAGTCAAGGAACTAGGTAGCCTCATCAAATTAAGTGTAAATCTGCAATAATGTATAATAATCAAAGGTGTATCAAAACAAAGTTCCTTTGACATGGAAATAGAAAAATCTAATATAAAATCTAACTTAAAATTCGGGAAACTATGGATTGTGTTTCCTAAAGTTTGATCCCCATGCCCAGGAGTGCACTTTTGGGACCCTATGCCCTCTCATTACCTTCCCTTGCATACACCAGGAAGCTGCCTCCTGATCATTAGTATCTCACAGAACAAGGATTCTACCAAGAATAATTGTTTTGCCTCCATAAAGGCATCAGTCATTCTTCAAAGGCATATTAATGAGTACAAATGCTGGAAATCTTCTTTGAGCTACTCTGTTAAAAACTGCCTGTAGGGTCAGATATTGGTAAATAAAAACTCCACGTAGCAGCAGTTTCATCTAACACAAATAAAACTAACCCTTTGATTATTTCTAAATGTTTTAATCATTAGTACGTATGTGAAGAATCATGAATTACTTTGACAAATTAATTTTTTGCCAAGGATTTCTTTTAAAAAACTTTTAACTTTGTATTGGGGTACAGTTGATTAGCAAACAATGTTGTGATAGTTTCAGGTGAACAGTGAAACGACTCAGCCATACCTAGATATACATATTCATTCTCCTCCAAACTCCCCTCCCATCCAGGCTGCCACACGGCATTGAGCAGAGTTCCAGGTGCTATACAGTGGATCCTTGTTGGTTATCCATTTTAAATATAGTAGTGTGTACATGTACATCCCAAACTCCCTAACTCTCCCTTCCCCCCATTCTTCCTCCTGGCAACCCTAAGTTCATTCTCGAAGTCTGTGAGTCTGTTTCCATTTTGTAAGTAAGCTCTTTTGTATCATGTCTTTTTAGATTCCACGTAGAAAGGATGAATATGATATTTCTTGTTCTCTGTCTGACTTACTTCACTCAGCATGACACTCTCTAGGTTCATCCATGGTGCTGCAAATGGCATTATTTTCTTCTTTTCAAGGGGTGAGTAATATTCCATCATATATATGTACCACATCTTATTTGTCCATTCCTTTGTAGATGGATATTTAGGTTGCTTCCTTGTTTTGGCTATTGTAAACAGTGCTGAAGTGAACATTTGGGTGCATGTATCTTTTTGGATCATTTTCTTCTCCAAATATATGCCCAGGAGTGGGATGCAGAGTCATATGGTACTCTATTTTTAGTTTTTTTTAAGAAACCTCCATACTGTTCTCCATAGTGGTTGTACTAATTTACATTCCCACCAACAGTTTAGGAGAGTTCCCTTCTCTCCACGTTGTCGCCATCATTTATTGCCTGTGGATTTTTTGATGATAGCCATTCTGGCTGGTGTAAGGTGATATCTCATTGTAGTTTTGGTTTTCATTTCTGTAATAATTAGTGATGTTGAACATCTTTTCATGTGCTTATTGGCCATCTGTATGTCTTCTTTGGAGAAATGTCTGTTTAGGAGTTCTGTCCATTTTTGAGTGGGTTGTTTGCTTTGATGCTATTAAGCATCATGAGCTGTTTGCAAATTTTTAGCACTAATCCCTTATCTGGACTGGTCTAAAATTAGGAAAGGAGTATGTCAAGGCTGTATATTGTCACCCTGCTTATTTAACTTATATGCAGAGTACATCATGAGAAACGCTGGGCTGGATGAAGCACAAGCTGGAATCAAGATTGCCAGTAGAAATATCAACAGCCTCAGATAAGCAGATGATACCACCCTTACGGCAGAAAGTGAAGAGGAACTAAACTTCATCATCTCTTGATGAGGGTGAAAGAGGAGAATGAAAAATCTGGCTTAAAACTCAACATTCACAAAACTAAGATCATGGCATCCAGTCCCATCACTTCATGGCAAATAGATGGGGAAACAATGGAAACAGTGACAGACTTTATTTTCTTGGGCTCCAAAATCACTGAAGTCATGAAATTAAAAGACGCTTACTCCTCGGAAGAAACGCTGTGACAAACCTGCCTGCCTGCTAAGTCGCTTCAGTCATGTCGACTCTGTGCGACCCCATAGACGGCAGCCCATCAGTCTCCGCTGTCCCTGGGATTCTCCAGGCAAGAACACTGGAGTGGGTCGCCATTTCCTTCTCCAATGCATTAAAGTGACAAACCTAGACAGCATATTAAAAAGCACAGACATTACTTTAACAACAAATGGCCCTGTAGTCAAAGCCTTAGTTTTTCCAGTAGTCATGTACGGATATAAGAGTTGGATCATAAAGAAGGCTGAGCACCAAAGAACTGATGCTTTTGAACTGTGGTGCTAAATAAGACTCTTGAGAATCCCTTGGACAGCAAGGAGATCAAACCAGTCAGGCCTAAAGGAAATCAGTCCTGAATATTCATTGGAAGAACTGATGCTGAAGCTGAGACTTCAATCCTTGATCACCTGATGCAAAGAACCAACTTGTTGGAAAAAATTCTGATGCTGGGAAAGATTGAGGGCAGGAGGAGAAGGGGACAACAGAGGATGAGATGGTTGGATGGCATGACTGACTCAATGGACATGAGTTTGAGCAAACTTTAGGAGATGGTGATGGACAGGGAAGCCTGGTGTGCTGCAGTCTATGGGGTCGCAAAGAGTTGGACATGACTTAGCAACTGAAAAACAAAATCCATCACATAATTTGCAAATATTTTCTTCTACTCTGTGGGTTGTCTTTTTGTTTTGTTATGGGTTTCCTTTGCTGTGCAAAAGCTTGTGAGTTTAAGTAAGTCTTATTTGTTTATTTTTGGTTTCATTTCCATTATTCTGGGAGGCAGATCAAAAAAGGTATTTCTGTGATTTGTGTCAGAAAATCTGCCTCTGTTTTTCCTCTAGGAATTTTATAGTGTTTGGTCTCACATTTAGGTCTTGAATCCAGTTTCAGCTTACTTTTATGTGTAAAGAATGATTTAGTCTCATTTTTTAACATGTAGCTGTCAAGTTTTCCCAGCACAATTTGTCGAAGAGACTATCTTTCCAACACTGTGGAGTCTCGCTCCCTTTGTCATAAATTAATTGTACATGGACTTATTTCTGGGCTTTCTATCAAGGCTTTCTTTTATCTCCTTTTTTTTCCCCTGGAGAAATCATTTCATGTTTTGGTTTTAAGCTTTGGGAAGTTGTAAATTTATTTATGCATTGAAGCCTGTGCTTTTTCAAAAAATCACTGAAGCTTATATTTTTAAGAAGTATGTTGTTGCTCTTGAAGTATATTTATGTCCCTTAGAATGTTCCTAATTATTTATTTCTTAAGTCATCAAAGAAAGGAGTTCTGGCTTAGGGAAAACATCTAATATGAAATACTCCTTTAATTTTTTTTTTATTTTGCTGTAATGTGTCTGAGTTTTATTATAGGATGTATTTTCTTCTCTTTCATGCTTTAGACAAAGGGAAGGATCAGCATCCTTTCAATAATATGGACAGGCACGACTATCCACTTAAGCATTCCCAGGGATGCCAAAGTGGAATTTCCCTTAATCAAGATTTCTTCAGGGTTTTGATTCCCAACTGCCCTAAAACTTGGAAGCAACTCTTCTAGCTCTTGCTCTTTCCCATAGTTATCTTGCCAAATTCTGTAAATGTAATTCTTGCTTCCTTCCAAATCACACCCAGGGACATTGTCCTCAATTTTTTCTAGATGACTTTTTCCCCCTTGTCCTTTGACATACTTCTGAGATCCTCAGGACTACAGACCATGGACTATTTTAAATCAAGTCAATGACACATTCTCACTTCCCAATATTCATGTTTCTTTTTTTTTAAGTTCTGATCATGTTTTGTCTTTATTCAAAAATAGCACTCTATTTTTAATAAACCACAGAAGAGCAGTCCAAAGTGCAACCTCACTAATTTCATAGATGAGAAAATATCTTGAACATAAAACTTTAGTGAACAGATCTTCTTAAAAATACCTTATTTCTTCTAATTGGTGGATACGTGTCTAATAATGTAATTTGGAACTGTAAATGAAAAAAATCTAAATACATAAAAGAAAGTATATGATAATTTTATATATCATATATATTTGATATTTTAAGTTAATTTTTACAAAAATGTGCTTTTATCCTTTATGGACTATAAAGTATATTATTCTTAAAAGTTTTACTATTCTTAACTTTTCTCCTAGTTTATTTTAATTACTGCAATTTTATAATAACACCAAAAAATAATTAGAAAAATCATAGAATTATACTGCCATCACTGAACTCTGTGAATTCTCTTTGTTTTACAGATGAGAGAAAATATATCCTCAATATGTTGTATGGCTTGTCCTAATTCACACAGATACCAACTTAACCAGCATGAAAATAGAGTTCTTTTCATTTTCTCTGTATGCTCTCTTTCTACTGAAATTTTATTTTCCTAGTGCTATTTTATTTTCCCTAAATTACTGTCCAATGTACATCATGCTAGAAGTTATAGTACTCACTACAGGTATTGAACACATTACTGCATCTCTTCAGATTTTCTTCATGATATTGTCTCTTGGGATCTCTGCCCCAGCTCCCATAGCAACCAAGACAGTAAAACATAAATAACACTGCATTCCTAGAAGGGCTGTGGATTCTAGTGTCAGCAACAATGCAGGGATTGAGGTCTCTATATCTCTATGCGGTTACCTACCTGTCTAGCCCCTGTGAAAACTAGATGGACTATGGAATTGAAAACAGACCAATCATCGATTTAACCAGTTGGTATCTTCAAAAAAAAAAAAAAGCTCATATGCCAGCTGTGGGTATTTTTACTGTATTAGAATGTTCAGAGACCTAGGCAAGCAGGCAGTGTCAGGTTGGCTCCATGTAGCTGGATCATAATGGAAGGGTGCTTCTTGGGCTTCCACTGGAAGGCTAATTAACAACAACCAGGCCCAGCTGCTGCGGTAAGGCAGCAAGTTCATTACAGTGGTCTGCAAAATAGGCACTGGGAATAAGAAGGAAGCCCAATTACCAGAATCTAGGCACTGAGGCTCAGCAGACTGGGCTGGCAGATTGGAGGGTGTGACAACGCTGTCTCCAAATGAGGACGAGATACAGCAGCTCGTGCTTCCTGGGGACAGCTAGGGTGAGACTCCAGGAAAGGATGAAGTGGCCTCAAGCACTGGGAGGGGTATAATGAGTGACCAGGACTTAAACGGGTTATAATAACCATACACAGTTCCCACCTTTCCTCCTTTGACTGGGCTTTTAAGGTCATTTTTTTGGTGTATATTTCTTCACATGTGTATTTTATTTTAATGCCTACCTACTACCCAGCTACTATTATTATTTTTACTTTTATTGATATTAGTGATAATAACATTAAAACATCATTAAGTCTATTGGGAAGACTGGACTTTAAAATAAATAAATCCAATATAGGTTATAGGTCCTCTGGTACAAGTGTGTACAAGATTCCAAGGGAATAATAGTTCTACTTGGAACAGTCATAGAAGCTTCGACAAGTTGACTCATGTTTTAACTTAAGGTTGAAAGTTGAAGAGTCCACGGAAAGGATGTTGCAGGCAAAGACATTTCTTAATCCTACATGAAGCAAGATGGCAGGTGAGGGTGGAAATGTACCAAGAGGCTACGTGACAGATAGCATTAGATTCCTTGCAGAAGAGTGTGGATTTGGTATAGGAAAACTACTGAGAAGATTTTTAAGCTACAGAGATTTGAAGACAAGCCACTGAGAAACGCAATTTACCTCTTATAAAATTCATTCTAGCAGCACAATGGGAACTGGGGCTGGAATCCAATTGGGAAAAGGGAGATGGACAAGCCAGGGGGACCGTGAAGGCAAGAAAGCTAGAGAAGAGCTGTTAAACTCTATCAGCAGGAAGGAATGAGCATTTTTTTAGCCCATGTGTTTTAACTGGAATTCTCCCATCTTCATCCTGAGCAAAATAAACCCTGAATCCTGCCCTGTCCCAGACAGGCACCCTCTCCACCCTCGCTCTCTCTCTCTAGCACTGAGGTTGTCCAGGTACAGGTTGATAAAACATTTAGAAGGTTTTTGGAACTGACCTTGGACAGACAACAGCTGAGTCTCTCAAATCTTTGCCCTCCTGCTTCCTTTTTGCTAAACCTTCAGTGAAGTTGTTGCTGTTTAGTTGCTAAGTCGTGTCCAGTTCTTTTGCGACCCCATGGAATGTGGCCCACCAGGCTCCTCTGTCCATGGGATATTCCAGACAAGAATAGTGGAGTGGGTATTCCTTCTCCAAGGGATATTCCTAATTCAGGGATCACACCTGCCTCTCCTGCATTGGTGAGCAGTTTCTTTATCACTGAGCCACTGGGGAAGCCCGTCTTGAGTGGAGTTGCTGCTGCTGCTGCTAAGTCGCTTCAGTCATGTCCGACTCTGTGCGACCCCATAGACAGCAGCCCACCAGGCTCCCCCGTCCCTGGGATTCTCCAGGCAAGAACACTGGAGTGGGTTGCCATCTCCTTCTCCAATGCACGAAAGTGAAAAGTGAAAGTGAAGTCGCTCAGTCGTGTCCAACTCTTCACAACCCCATGGACTGCAGCCCACCAAGCTCCTCTATCCATGGGATTTTTCAGGCAAGAGTACTGGAGTGGAGTGCCATCGCCTTCTCCATTGAGTGGAGTAGCATTTCTTAAAGTCTGGCCGTGTGCTTCAGGAGCACTTTGAGGGCTTATTGAAATACCTATTTCTAGACCTCTTGGAGCAATCAGAATCACTTGCAGCTGGACATCAAATCTATACTTTTCACAGTCTCCCCAGAGGAGAATGACTTTGAGAAGTCCTGCAAGAGACCACCAGCTAAGTGATCCTTAGCAAGTAATACTAGCTGTGGTATTGGATAAGACTCTTGAGAGTCCCTTGGACTGCAAGGAGATCAAACCAGTCATTCCTAAAGGAAGTCAATCCTGAATATTCATTGGAAAGACTGATTCTGAAGCTCCAATACTTTGGCCCCCTAATGAGAACAGTTGATTCATTAGAAAAGATCCTGAGCCTGGGAAAGATTGAAGGCAGGAGAAGGGGATGACAGAATGAGACAGTTGGATAGCATCATTGACTCAATGGACATGAATTTGCGCAAACTCTAGGAGATGGTGAAGGACAGGGAAGCCTGGCATGCTATAGTTCATGGGGTCCCAAAGAGTCAAACATGATTGATCAACCTAACAACAACAACAACCAGCTTGGGGAACTTTTTAAAAGTAGCCTTTGTGACCCCATCCCTCCAGAGATCTGAAGGCCTAGAGTTGAGTGTGGGATCCTCATACCATAGCAAGCAAGATCCCTGCTGGGGTGGATGCTCATCAAGTTTGAGAAACATTGCCTAATAGTGCCTTCCTGGTGAATTACCCTTCTGCTGTTTGAATAAATGAAATAATTAGTCACAAACCTTTCCATGTGTAATTACAAAGGGATGACTGAGTTGCCATTTCATTGAATTACCACAGAAAGATTTTTAAAAAACAAAGAAGCTAAGATGAAAGAAGGTCCATCTTAAACTTACTGCTTAAGAGATGCTCTTGAGAAGGAATAGCTCCTGATGATCACAGCATTTCTTAATTTATGCCTGACAAGGTGCACAGCAGGCAGAAAACCACCTGACTCGGGACAGACTGCCTTTGATCTAATCATTTGTATCAGAGTCCTTCTCCAGCTCCTCCCTCATTTGTTTCAGAAATACAAGGGAACTCCCTTTAGCTAAGTAATGCTTGTGCTTCCAGTTCAGAAAACAAGGCTCATCACTTTTCTACTTGCTCATCTGCCAGGCTATGTGAGGGTTTTAGGCCCTAAACATGATCTAATCCAATAATGAAACTGTTTGGGGTGGGAGAAGGCAGGTAGGATAGGAACTTTCCTATGGATGGATTAAATAACAGCTAATAATTGTAAATAAAATGACACCAATGAAAAAAGTACCTACCTGGGTCTTATTCACCATATCAGCATTCAAGCCTAGGACTGCAGTAAAGAGTTTATGTGACTTAAAATTAGATTAAAAAGTTAAAGGAGAAAGTCCTACAGAATCAAAACATTATGCCATGCGTTATCACTGAGACTGGATCTGATATGGTTCCACTATGTACTTTTTCCTGATTTAATGAAACCCTCATGGGATTGACTATTAAAGCTCTTTGCTCCATAAGACACTCTGAATACATGGAGGCAGTTTTTTTTTTTTACCAGTTTCAAAATGATGAAAAGATGCTTTTGGAAAATTTTTCAAGGGAGTGATGGTAACAACTCAAAATGTCTGTTTTGATTTACTCAGGTGGAATTAAAGTCTATTTAGGCAGACTTCCATCCAGCAAGAGATCTTTTAAGACCTTGCAAGCACAAAAGAGATTGAGCTTTTGCCTTAGGTAAAATGTGAACCTTCTTGTAATTTCTATTGTGTAAACGTTTATGGAAAGAGAATAACCCAGAGAATAATATTAAGTCTCCTTTCTACCACCAGGAAGACCAAGAAGATAATATTTTTTGAAGCATAGCCCTGCCAGTAATAGGGCAGGGTAGCTTATCCATTGGAGAAGGCAACGGCACCCCACTCCAGTACTTAGCCTGGAAAATCCCATGGATGGAGGAGCCTGGTAGGTGGGCGGGGGGGAGGTGGGGGGGTGGCGCCTGGTGGCTGCCGTCTATGGGGTCGCACAGAGTCGGACACGACTGAAGTGACTTAGCAGCAGCTTATCCATTTGATCTGGAAATTTCAGAAAAGTCTTGGAAAGAAAAAAGTCCCCCTGCAACCTAGAAGTACTTAATTCATAATTAATAAGAAAGGACAAAAAAGATTTCCCTGAAAAGGTGTCACTGGAGTTGAATATTGTGGAATATTACAAGTTTGCCAGATAGAGGAGGAGAAGTGAAATGTGGTAATTAAAAAAAAAATAAAGTACATATTTTAGTGCCCAGAAGTGTGTGGGAGGGTAAGGATGAGAGCATACAGCGTCTGCATTTGGGGCCAGGCCATCTGAGGTGGTGGACCTGGAGGTCAAGCCCAGGTGTTTGTCAGCAATGTGAGCATCATTGCGTTTTCCAGTAGGGGAGTTCATTGGGAAATCAGATTCAGGTTTTAACGAGGTAAAAATTCTGGCTTCAGAGTGCCTTAGTTTAAAGGGTGACTGGCAGTTGTGACTAGAGACCAATTAGAAGGCTAGTGCAGTTGTCTAAACGAAAAATAAAGTGGGGGTGCACTAGGATGGGAATAAAGAGGGGGACCAGGGTTTCCAGAAATTTGACTAGGGTTGCATAGAGAGGGCTTTTGATCTGTAGCCCTGTAGCTTTTCATACTCCACTGCTTTTACTGCTGTATCATCATTTGTTCTTATTTGCTTCTTTAAAAAACTGTCTTATCTCCTGCTCCCACACAGCTGACCACAGTCTCCCTTCTCTGGAATACCATTGCACATGGTTTGTATGCTTGTTTGAGATAGGATTTTTTTTTTCTGCTTTGAACCTAGCTTTGAATGTTACTGCCTATTACTCAATTTAGGAGCCAAACAAGTATATTAAATGGAGCCAAAATGCATTTTTCCCCTCTACCACCATCGCCATAACTTCAGTCTTAATGAGATAAACTATGAAATGCAGAAACTTCAAAAAGACTCTTTAATTTTCCAGAAAGGACTAATCCCAAATGAAATATACAGCAACTCCATTTTTCCTTCCTTAGTTCCCAATATTGCCTTTAAAAAATTTTCCCAAAGGGTAGTATTTCTCAACCCCAAGAAATAGATACACAAGTCCCCAGGTCTTCTCAAACTACAGAGGAAGAGAAAAAAAGAGACAGCAAAAGGAATAAAATATTTACAATTCCTTTTGACCCTCCTGTTAATTTTTTCATGCCTTAGACTTGTTGGAAGTGAGAGTCAGGTCACTGCTTTTTGGTCCCCGATTCTCCAATGTTAGGGACCAAATGATGATAGGAATGGATGGGATTTTCACCTTTTTGAGAGCAAGGCTGAAGCTCCTATTATACTATAACTGCAACAGGGGTTTACTTATAGTGGATATTTAATTGTAATTAAATAAATTATGTTGAATCTTTATTATAATTTTAAAAATTTGTGTTGGTCTTCATAGTTTTAGAGAATTTCTAGCCTATCTCCTTCTGTCCTTTCCATAATTTGTAACAAAATCAGTCAAAACCTTACTGGTCTTATTATATAAACGATCATTTAAAATGTGGGTTAAAATGACCAAGCTTAACCAAGCACCAATAGGCAGTTAAGTGGCAAACCAGAACTCAAGCTCAGGGGTTCTGACTTAGCATTCCGGTCTCTCCATCAGTCCTAGGTCTTCTGTGGGATTCTTATTATGAGTCTTGCATTGAGGAACCTGGATCCAGATATAAGCAGATAGTTTCAAATCTGGGGGCAGTGGTGTCAGGCCTCCATTTTCTTTCTGTGAAGGAATTTTTGAAAACTAGGAAAATGGGAAAGAATAGTAATGATGGAACAAGTCAAATATTTGTCCATCTACCCAGAGTTGATGAAAGTTTATCCGGATTAGTTTTCAGATAAGAGTACAGCACAGGATATTCCCTGATTGCCTCTTATACCAAAGCACAATCTCCCAAATTCTGCATTTGGGGACCATCTGAGGATCTTGTGAAAGATGGAGATCTTAGGTTCCACCCCCACCTACTAGGTCAGACTCACTAAGATTTGAATCCAGAAAATTACATGTTTAAAAATCTCTTTTTAAAGTTTGAAAAAATTACTGGACTAAGGATTTAGTTCCCTCATTGAACCTCTAGAGCTGTTTTAGCATCAGCTGTTTAATCAGCAAAAAGGTGTAATAAATAAGATCTTACCTTCCTAAAGCTAGGAGGCTAGATCTGAGTATGTCTTCCTGTCTCTCATGTTTGTAAAACTTGTCATTCGATTATTTATTTTTCATTTTTCTTATCAATCATTGCTGATGATTCATTCATGCTTCCACATGGTTACATCACTGTAAGTGTTCCCAAATGCTCCCACACTGAGTTTATTCCCCTCTCTTCTCTGAACTCTTAAAGCATTTCTAGTCCCAATGCTGATTCAGCCAGAGGATGCTATTGCCTTGTGGTGACCTTTTCTAAGTCTTTACCTTGAAGATAAAGACTATTCTTTTTGATGATAATGATGCTAACCAACACTATACAAACTATTATTTCTCTCTGTAATAGATTAAATATATACAAGCTTTATAATCACTTTATGATGCATGTTCAAGCATCATGAAATATATTCTCTGAAAATTCTATGATGCACAGACTTAAAGCTCAGTCTTTAATAGATTTGAACTCATAGGAATTTGCCTTAAATTAGCTAAAAGCAGTTAACTCTCCAGTGTCTAGTTCTCTATACTCTTCCATTAAGAGTGAATATAAAGTATTTCTCAAAAACAAGGAGGTTGTAATTAAACTATAAAAAGATGCTAAGTTGAAATTACCAATCGATGGCTTATAAGAGAAATAAATATGCTTGAAAGATAATGTGGAGCATGTAAAGAGGATTATAATCAAAAAGTTATCTCTTCCCAAGATGTCCCCCCAAATTGATGGGGAACACAGTAAACTATATTTTTGACATTGAAATAGGAAGTATTCAACTTTTCCTGAAAGCAACACCTCTATCTAAACCAAGGCTATCTGCTAGAATTTCCGAAGTCACTAGTTAAAAGTTCTCTTAATGCAGGATTGCAATAAGCAATTAGCGCCTAATCTTAGAGTTGGTATAAAACAATGCTCATATGTTACTTAATTATCAGCTTTAAGGTTTCTATTTAAATTAACTATTTAAAATAAGAATACTTTTATTTTCAATGTGAACTTTTGAATTTCATGATATTTGGGTTTGAAATCAGAAAGAGAAAACTAATCTCCTGAATAAGCAATTGTGTAGAGAAAGCCATTGGATATTAGTGATGTCAAGGAGGAATCAATATTTGAGCACCAGAATTTTCAGAAAGAGCCCTGGTGGCTCTCTGGCAGTTCTCTACACTTTGCTATATTCCTCATTCAAGAGCAGCAAATACAGTTCTTAAAGGTACATTTATAATGACACAAGGCTACCTTGGGAAACAATAAAAGAATCTCAAATGAGGAACTTAACCATATACCTAAAGGAGCTAGAGAAAGAAAACAAAACCCAAAGTTAGTATAAGGAAAGAAATCATTAAGATTAGAGCAGAGATAAGTGAAATAGACTAAAATATAAACTATCATATCAATGAAATTAAGAGCTAGATCTTTGAAAGATGCACCATTCAAACTCACCAAAAAAAAAAAAATATATATNTAGAGAAAGAAAACAAAACCCAAAGTTAGTATAAGGAAAGAAATCATTAAGATTAGAGCAGAGATAAGTGAAATAGACTAAAATATAAACTATCATATCAATGAAATTAAGAGCTAGATCTTTGAAAGATGCACCATTCAAACTCACCAAAAAAAAAAAAAAAATATATATATATAAGTGAGATAGAGCCAAATATATAAATGAAAAAGAAGTTACAACTGACACCACAGAAATACAAAGGATCATAAGAGGCTGCTATAAACAACCATATCTCAATAAAATGGATAACTTAGAAGAAATAGGCACATTCCTAGAAATGTACAATTTTTCAAGACTGAGCCAAGAAGAAATAGAAAATACTTACAAACCAATTACCAGTCATGAAACTAAATCCATAGTTGGAAAACTCCCCCAAGAGTCAGGGACAAATAGTTTCATAAACGAATTATATCAAACATTTGAAGAAGAGTTAACACCTATCCTTTTCAAACTATTCCAAAAAATTGCAGTGAAAGGAAAGCTTCTGAACTCATTCTAAGAGGCCAGCATCATCCTGATATCGGTACCAGACAAAGATGCCACTCACACACAAAAAAATTTCAGGCTGATATCACTGATGAATGCAGATACAAAAATTCTCAACAAAATATTAGCAAAGCAGATCCAATGATAAACTGAAAGAATCAAGGGGGATTTATTCCGAGAATGCAAGGATTTTTCAATGCCCTCAAAATTATCAATGTGATACACCATATTAATAAATTGAAGGAAAAAATTTGATCATTTCAATAGATGCAGAAAAGCTTCTGACAGAATTCAACATCCATTTATGACAAAAACTCACCAGATAGCGGGCATAGAGGGAACATATACCTCAACATAATAAAAACCTTATATGACATACCCACAGCCAACATTAAACTCAATGGGGAAAAGTTGTAAGCATTTCTTCTAAGATCAGGAACAGGGCAAGGATGCTCACTTTCATCACTTTAATTCAACAGACTATTGGAAGTCCTAGCCACAATTAGATGGGAGAAAAAAAAAAACCAAACAATTAAAACATCCCAATTGGAAAAGACGAAATAAAATTGTCACTGTTTGCTAATGACACAACTCTATACATAGACTAATATAAAGACCCCATAGAAAAATTACTAGAACTAATCAATGAATCCAGTAAAGTTGCCGAATAAAATTAATATACATAAGTTGGCTGTATTTTATACACTAATGATAGATCAGAAAGAGAAATTAAGAAAGAAATCTCATTGATAATGTGGATAGCCCCTCTAGGCCCTCCTGCACCCGCGCAGCCACCGCTCCTTGGACGTGGGGTTGCTCCTCCCGGCCGCCACAGAAATTTCTGATAACTTGATCAAGGTGAACCAGATGGCATGGAAGCCATTGCTATACTCTATGAAATTATTGGTTCTCATGTTGCTGACTTCAAAACATTATGCAGTGCATTTTAAATGATTTTAGTTTTGATGTTACCCATCAGCTCCCCCTCCCAGACACATACACACCACATGCCAAACACTGAGAAAGGAGAGTGAGGGGGAGGAGAGAAGAAAGATAAATTAGTATAGTCTCCATGTTTATGTAGCTTATCAATATTAGCTTACATTGGTTATGTTTAATTGAAACGTTTTATATTTGCATTAATATGTGATTGGAATATACATTTTTCATGAATACTGTGAAAGAAGAAGTCACAATATATTTGCTAAGCCAATATATATTAATACAAAGAGGTGGAGTGGGCCTAGTGCCTTTTTGTGCTTCTGTGAGCTCATTTGTGGTATTTTCACACATGAGTAAGGTGAAACCTTTACAGCTTTGTAGAGAGCAAAGAGGAGAGAGATTCCTCTGCAAATGGGAGTTAGATCGGTAGCCTGCATCCACTGGACAAATCAGTCCCTTTCTGGTGCTTCTATATTACATCTCCACAAGATTGCCTAAGGGGTGAACTCATCCAGTGATAGGAGAGAGTGGCCTTGAAGGAGCCATTTTCTCAGCAACACTTGGTTTTAAAAGGAGGCTCTTGAGGACAGAAAAATTTTAAAGAGCCAAAGAAAATAAATGGTGTTATTTGAGGACTTATAAAAGGAGATATGAAAGAGGCAGAAGGAGAATGAGGAAATGGTTTCATGACATCTCTCAAATTATTCCTCCTAGGCTATACTAGTCTCTCTTATATTCAAGGCTAATAATACATAGATCTAGTCCAACCTAGTCAATCTTTTTAATAACTAACCACACTCTTTCCATATCTAAACAGGCATAGTTTTCTTCATTCATACATTTTCTCTTTTATGTTTAACAATTTACGTCAATCTATATAAGATTTTGTGGAATTCATAAAAACTAAACATGTATCTAAAAATAGGATATTGATGTTGAAAAGTGATCAGTAATCATTATATATATATGGGAATCAGTTCAGTTTAGTCGCTCAGTCGTGTCCGACTCTTTGCGACCCCGTGAACTGCAGCATGCCAGGCCTCCCTGTCCATCACCATCTCCTGGAGTTCACTCAAACTCACATCCACAGCAATTTAAAAAAGACGGACAATACCAAGTGTTGACAAGGATGTGAAGACACTGAAACTCTCATATACTACTGATAAGAATGTTAAATAGTATATCCACTTTGGAAAAGAGTTTGACAGCTTTTTAAAAGGTAAGCATTCATTTACCATGGTTCTTTTCATTTGCATTCCATGCAAAAGTCTATGTCACAAATGTTTATAGCAGCTTTTTTTAATATAATAGTCAAAAGCTCAAAAGAACCCCAGAGTACATTAAAAATGAGTGACAAACCAATTGTTGTATGTCTGTGACACCACAGACTGTAGCCCACCAGACTCCTCTGTCCATGGAATTCTCCAGGCAAGAATACTGGAGTGGGTTGCCATTCCTTACTCCAGGGGATCTTCCTGACCCAGGGATCAAACCTGGGTCTCCTGCATTGCAGGCAGATTCTTCACCATCTGAGCCACCAGGGAAGTCCAATGAAATGCTATGCAATAATAAAAAGAAATAAATGATCAATACACATATGTGTGATGAAAGAAACCAGAACAACAAAGAGTAAATAGTGTATGATTCCATTTTACTTAAAACTCTAGAAAATAAAAAATAAGTTATAGTGACAGGAAGCAGGTTAGTGATTGCCTTCTGATGGTGAGGTGAGAAGAGATGGCGAGAGTGGGGAGGGTTTTTTAAGGAAAACAAGGAAACTTTAGAGAACTGGATATGTTCATTCTCTCGACTGTGGTGATGGTTTCACGGGTATATGTACCTTTCAAAGCATATCAAATTGCATGATTTAATATGTGCAGCTACTCTAAGTCAATTATATCTCAATCAAACTATTACTTTTAAAAAGAATAGTTAGCTTAAAACTGAACCAGAAAAACATATGGACAACAAATACCTAGAAAAACAAAGAGACTAAAAAATAGAAAACTTAGCATTGAATGTATCAAAGTCTTTCAGAGAAATTCTTCTATGATAAATAATAGACATAGTAGGAAGAAATGAAGCAGCACTATCAAACTATTACTTTTAAAAAGAATAGTTAGCTTAAAACTGAACCAGAAAAACATATGGACAACAAATACCTAGAAAAACAAAGAGACTAAAAAATAGAAAACTTAGCATTGAATGTATCAAAGTCTTTCAGAGAAATTCTTCTATGATAAATAATAGACATAGTAGGAAGAAATGAAGCAGCACATGTAATATTTTTCAATAATTGTTCAAAGGAAGATGTGCTTGTGCAGTTGCTGCTGCTGCTGCTAAGTCGCTTCAGTCGTGTCCGACTCTGTGTGACCCCATAGACGGCATCCCACCAGGCTCCCCCATCCCTGGGATTCTCCAGGCAAGAATACTGGAGTGGGTTGCCATTTCCTTCTCCAATGCATGAAAGAGAAAAGTGAAGTCGCTCAGTCTGTCCAACTGTTAGTGACCCCAAGGACTGCAGCCCACCAGGCTCCTCCGTCCATTGGATTTTCCAGGCAAGAGTACTGGGGTGGGGTGCCATTGCCTTCCCTGGCTTGTGCAGTTAGGTAGAGATAAATGATGGGCTGAAAAGACAAGAAAGCCAACACATCTGATAATCTTATAAAGCCTCTTCCAGTAAAGAAAATAAATCTAAAAGATTGAGAGTTTGAAAAGATGAAAAGGTTTAAAAAAATACATAAAGGAAATCGATCAACTAACAAGGCAGTATTCGAAAAAAAAAAATTATTGCTTAAGTCAGCTGTCTCCAACCTTTGTGGTACTAGGGACTAGTTTCATGGAAGACAATTTATCCATGGACTGTGGGTGGGTGGGTTGCTCCTCCATCCATGGGATTTTCCAGGCAAGAGTACTGGAGTGGGGTGCCATTGCCTTCTCCGAATGGAATACTACTCAGCCATAAAAAGGAGGAAATAATGTCATATGCAGCTACATGGATGAACCTAGAGAGTACCATACTAAGTGAAGTCAGGAAGACAAATACCTATACATCACTTATATAAGGAATCTAAAATATGATGCAAATGAACTTATTGATGAAACAAACTCACAGACAGAAAGAACAGACTTGTGGTTGCCAAGCAGGAGGGTGGGTGGGAGAGGCATGCATTGGGAGTTTGGGGATAGCAGATGCAAACTATTACACACAGAATGAATAAACAAAAAGGTCCTGCAGTATAACACAGGGAACTATATTCAGTATCCTGTAACAAACCACAATGGAAAAGAATATGAAAAAGGACACACACACACACATATGTAACTGAATCACCCTGTTGTACAACAGAAATTAATATAACATTGCAAATAAACTATACTTTAAGAAAATAAGCTTTTAAATATATATATTTCTTTATCTTATCTATACCTTGTCTTTTTCTTCTCACTCACTAGCATTTGCAAATTTCTAAAGTAAGTTCTGCCACAATCATAAGGGAATTAGTTAACTTTTATAAACAAAACCACAGAAATAAAAAATATCCTCAATATATCAGAGCTAAAAACAGACTCCAAAGAAGGTGAAAATACCAAACAACTTAGAACCTTCAGAAATACATTTAATCCTCTGAATTACTTATAATACTTGATTGTCTTTTATTTACTTATGTTTTCATTCTTTTTATTATAAAGATAAGCTTTATAAAGTAGTACTCTTTAAAAAAAAAAAAGGAAGAAATGAAACAACAAAAAAAGAAACTGTGGTTTATTATTTAACTTCTGAAAACCCAACATCAAAGGTTAGACATTGAGCCTTCAAGATCAGATCACTTGTAATTTCTTCTTTTTATTATTTAAAAAAATTTTTTTATGTGGAAAAGAGTCAAAGATCTCAAAAATTCTTATCCAAAGGCTCCTCTTAGCCAAGCTGAGTTGATGGGAATTACTCTTTTCTGCCAAAACCCAAAAAAGAAGCTGCACACATTCCCTCCCTCCCATCTCTCTCCTCCACACACCCCTCCCCTTCTGACTCAAAATGCATATATTTATCTTCTTTTTCTCCTTTAATTTGAAGGAAGAAGAAACAAAAGTCCCAGCTGAACTGGAAGTGTAAAGAAATGATCTGAAACTCCCAAATTTACTTAACAAACCCACAGTGTTTATTTCAGACCAGGATGAAAGGGGCTTCTTATTTGCATAGGTTATCCTGTGAATTTACTACATGCATAACTGTAAGGTACTTAATGAATGCTCCAAACAGAAATGGAATTAAGTTGCAGACAATGACAATAATGAAACTCAGGGACAATGAAATAGGATACAAGTGCAAAGCTGTTTGGTGAAATCAAATTGTGTATCCTACAATCCAATTTCTATTGAAACTGCTGCAGCTTGAGATAAAGTTGTCATAAAAGTCCTATCAAGGTTAGTCAAGATAACATGAACACTAAGAGACCACATTTAGATCATTTCAGTTCTCCCATCTCCCACCACAGAAAGGGATGGGTTAGGCAGTTCATCTTAGTTCTTTTCTCCTGTGCCCCTCACAGCCAATCTGATCCTTCGTTCACCACCACTCCCTTCTATTCCCACCACCAAAACTGCATCACCTCTGGGCCTTACTATCACTGTAACTATCTAGTATGGTCTCCTTGCCTCTGGATTCCACTCTCTACAGCTCTGCTTGCCCCTCCAAGTTCAACTCACTTATTTGCAGCTTTCCCTGACCCCATAGCGAACTGATCAGTTCCTGATACGGGTGCTCCCTGATACTCAATTACACCATCTAAAACATCTTATTGGTTACCACTCTGCAAATGTCTACCCGTTTCAAGGGTATAGCCATATGAGAGCAGGAAAGGCCTCTGTTTCACTAGCATATGAGCCAGAGGATCTCCCACACAAGAGGCCCTCGATAATCTTGTTGTATTGAACCCATTAGCTGCAGTGCGGAACTTAGCTATACATTTCACTGTGCCAAGTTGTCATGATGACAAGAATCCTGCTAATTAAAACATACTTCTACAAAAGAAGTAGAAGGTGACACCTACCAACTGTCAGGCACTGTACCAAGTAGGACTGAAACACCCCTGGCCTCATGGAGTGTACAGCATTTTACACTGGGAACTGACCCCTGGAGAGGTCAGTAGAAGTGTGTCTGAGAACCGGAGGAAATGCAGCTAGAATCTAGAGGATGCACTGAACTCATTGAACGGGAGGGAGTGTCCCTGACACAAGCAGTGGGCACAGAATATAAGGAATCCGGCCTTTATCCTAATAAGAAACCTCAGGAAGGGCACTAATAGATGTCTACTCTGACAGACTTACTCTGGCTCCTGTGTGGAGGAGTGGATGCTGTTCATAATGGGAAGAAGATAATGTGGTGGGAACCAGAATTGGAAGTTCATGTTTGGACACTGAGTATTCAACATGGACTTTATACCGCCTCTTAATGTTAAAATGGCTCCCGACACTAGAAAATCCTTATCACAGCTTTTAGGAGCCTTTGCACAGTAACCCCAAACTTCTTCCCAATCTTCTTTCACATCAGTTGCCATGCTGTTTCCCTCCCTCAGGAGTACCCCCTTGCCAAAATTTTAGAAAACTCATGGAACCCTATTTGTATTTCTTTCCCCTAAATCCCCCACCAAAAGCTGCTTTCTAAACTTCGCTTCTTGGTGAGAGGCAAATGCTCAACATCTAACAGAGTCACCTACCCCAGGACTGCCTGTATTCCAGGCTTGAGACATGTAGCTCAGGTCATGCCTCATTCATCTTTCTATCTCCTGGACCTGTCGAGAGACAGGGACCACATTTCCATAATCTGGTATCATATTTTTCAAAGCAAAATCACAGCACCTGGTCTGACAACATGAATATACTTAGAGGAAGAAGATGGACTGGCCTTCAGACATACAATAAGTTCTCATCAAACATTTATCGAATATGAATTTGTGCACTCACTGATGGATTCAACAAAGAATCACTGAGTGCCAATGATGCCCAGGCACACAGCAGGTGCTCCATAAAGAACAAAGGATGGACTACTGGGTACCAGAAGCTTCCCTCCTCTTAGGCTTTCATGCTTAGCCTCTGTAACAGATGCCTGTGATACCTGCTTCCCATCTCTGTGGTCCATTCTGACTTCAGTCATGTAGCTCACCCTGACTGCATGCCATCACTAGAAGGCTTCCTTCCATGACATGCCCACTCTGGAGGAGTTGCCTGGACTGCAGGTAAACATAGCCTACAAGTGTCAAGGTGTCAGTGCACCCAGGGACAACCCTCAACCAGTGTGAGCCAGGAAATAAGTGTCCCAGTCTTTGGTCTTTTGGACACATAATTCTTGGAGGCGTATTTGACTTTGCCTCTTAGGAGATTCCAACAAGATCAAACACCTATTGCCTATGCAGTGACTTTGAAAATGCACCATTATCTTAGTTTTCTTCTTTACTTCTTCTGCCTCTTCTCACATCCTGCATCCTAGGAGCATGCCCACATAAACTGTACACCTGAAACCAACAGTCGTGTCTGACTCTTTGCAACCCCATGGACTGTAGCCTAGCAGGCTTCTCTGTCCATGGGGTTTTCCCAGCAAGGGTACTGGAGTGGGTTGCCATTTCCTTCTCCACATAAACTGCTGCTGCTGCTAAGTCACTTCAGTCGTGTCCGACTCTGTGTGACCCCATAGACGGCAGCCCACCAGGCTCCCCCGTCCCTGGGATTCTCCAGGCAAGAACACTGGAGTGGGCTGCCATTTCCTTCTCCAATGCATGAAAGAGAAAAGTGAAAGTGAAGTCGCTCAGTCTGTCCGACTGTTAGCGACTCCATGGACTGCAGCCCACCCAGGCCACTCCGTCCATTGGATTTTCCAGGCAAGAGTACTACCTGTATCCAAATCCTTGTGGAAGGTTTACTTTCAGGAGAAGCTCAAACTAAGATAGCCTCTAATCAAAAGCAGCCATGTCAGTGTCCATGGGATACTCCAACTTTCACTCTGGCTAATGAACTCCACACTGGAAACACGGCAAGGGCCATTCAGAAACTCTGCCAGTTCTGTGGTTCCATAGAGAGGACATCTGTAGATCATTGCAGGGAAAGCGTGGCACATGGTTAGTGCTAAATGCGTGCCTTGCAAATTAAGTCCAGGTAAAAAACCACACAGCTTCTTCACTACAGAAAAAGGAAGTACTGTATGTGACTTCCCAATCACTGGCTTTGTCACAACATTCCCTTGCATTTTTCGGTTTGATCTGGCTCTTTTATTGAACCTTGGCCCAGTGTACTAGAACATAATCGTCAATATATTAAATGTCACTTAAACTTCCTAAAATCATCCCAGAAAAGGAAAAAAAAAAAAGCTTCTGATTGCAACATACTCAGCTATCCATTAGCATGACAAAGTCTGCATTTTATTTAGAAATTGCCATTAATAATGAAATGATGTATGATTTCCACTCCTGCAGCTCTTCCTTCCTTGCACAATCAATTATACATTTAAGAAAATACTTAGTGGAGAGAGGCTTCTCTAATTAAGCATCACTTGAGGGAGCCTGTGAGATTCTTAAAACTAGAAAAGCTCTCTTAAATATGTAAGAAGACAGAGGGAAAATAAACATTCAAAATGTTTGAGTCTTAATTAGAAAAACAAACTTTTAGGCATTCTGAACTGCTACATAAGGAAAATTCACATACGCACATATTTTTTTAACCTAGTAAAGATTCTGAAGTGATCTAAATATTCTGCAAAGTATAAATTCTTTCTCTTTGTTCCAGCAAAGAAGGCAGTACTAAACTGAAATTAGATATTTTGAGTGGGACTCGGCTTTGGAATTGCTGTCCTTCAGACAAAACAGTCTTTTCTGTCAAAATCACTGAGGATTTAAGATGGATGGTTCTTGAGAAGTCTGGAAATTTTCCAAAGCTAGAATCAAACAGAAACAGCTAGCATATGATTTCCCAGAAGGCAAAACAAGGATGGTTTTTCTCACTAAAATTATTACATATCACATCCTGTCGTCAGGAGGGGTGCTTATCTTGGGATAATCTTCAGTATGAATTTGCATCCCGTTTGTCCTCGAAAATGAAATCTCTCCAACGCACCACAGCAGATTCACTCAGTTTGGCAAGTTCTAACGCTTTCTCTTTCTCTCCCTCTAGAGGCAGAAATTGAAGCACTAAATAAGACTTGCTTTCAGGGCATTAGAAATAAAACTTGGGATAAGCCACTCCAACAGGAACAGAAGGCTGGCCTTGAAAGGAGACGGGGCGTGTGACAAGAAAGTTGTATAGTGGAGAAACAAAGGACAGAAGCCGAGGAAGGGTGGGGAGACTAGAGATGATGTACAAGGCATCTGCTTTCTCCCTCTCACCCTCCTGTCTCCGTTCACTCCTGCTTTCTCTCCTCCGTAGATCCTTTCCCCTCTCTCCGGTTCTCAATATGTCTCTCTCCCTCCCTTCCTCTCCGTCCATTGGATTTTCCAGGCAAGAGTACTGGGGTGGGGTGCCATTGCCTTCCCCGAAAGTTGAGAGCAGGGGTCGGCAAACTGTGAATGCACAGACCAAACCCTGCCTCCTCTTTGTTTTTGCAAATGAAGTTTCACTGACCTACAGCCAGTCACATTGGTTTAAACATTGTTTATGGCCGCTTTCGCCTCCCTATGAGGGCAGAGTTGAGTAGGTGCCTCAGAGAGCAGACGCCAAGTGGCACCAAAGTCTAAAGTACTTTGTCTCAAGCCTTTGACAGGAAAAGTTTGCTGAGTCCTGTTCTGGAGCACAGTGGAGAGGTCTGCGTTAGAGACAGCCATGTGGAGTTCACAGCAGCCAAGAGCATAGATGAAGAGCACCCTAGGAGTTATCAGTGAGAAAAAAGGGGGCAGGATCAGAGCCCTGAGACAGACCCTGCTTCAGCTGCTTTGTGTACTCAGAGTAGCTCCCCTGCCTTTCAAATTTTTTCTTTCTTTCTTTTTTGATAACTTTTTTTTTTAGCAGTTTTATTTGTGTGAGTATGTATATGTGTGTGCGTGTTGGGTGCCTTGGCACTTGCAAATGTATTAAGCCAAGAGACTTGCATTAGTTCAGTGACCTGTCCTGTTGGTAATTTATGACCCTAATAATTCAGCAGATTCTGTAAGGCAACAAATAATTCTTACCTTTCTGTGAAAGCTGTGAACCAGTGAAGTGCTCAGTTGTGCCCGACTTTTTGTGATCCCAAGGACTATAGCCTACCAGATTCACCCATCCATGGAGTTTTCCAGGCAAGAGTACTAGAGTGGGTTGCCATTTCCTTCTCCAGGGGATCTCCCCAACCCAGGGATCAAACCCAGGTGTCCTGCATTGCAGGCAGACGCTTTACCGTCTGAGCCACCAGGGAAGCTATGAAAGCTGTAAGGAACGTAGTAGTTTGGGCCTAATAACAGGGAAGAATGTCATCATCTCATGAAATAGAAAGGAAAATTTTTCGTTTCCTTATAACTCTGTCTTGCCTGACTCCTATGGCTGGCAGGGCTGTGCAGAGGTGCTCACAGCTCCTGCAAAGCCCCTGTTCTATTAATCTGGTCCCCAAACCACGTGGCCACAAGCTGACATGTTGTCTGTGCTTCACCAGGCTATTATTCCCCACTGGATACATAGAAGTGTATCAGAGGGGAGCTATGAGGACAAGCAGGATGCTGCTGGAGCCAGGACGTAGTTCAGGGCATAAAAAGGGACCTGTGTGTGCCAATGTAAAAGCCATTCAATGCCATGAACTCTTACGTACTGCTCAGGAGCTGTGCATGAAACATTTTACATCGAATCACTGCAACAGTCAAGGACTCAAGCCTCAGTTCTTAGCCCACCTTTATTAGAGAAACGACACCGATTGTGTTAAGTCCTGGACTCCGAGCAGAGGCTGAGTTGAGGCAGGGAGGGGAGAAAGGGCACAGGCGGCAGTCAGCCTCCCATCAGTGCAGAAATCCTCTGATTACCTTTTTTCACACCAGAACGAAGGAAGTCCTTGTACTCCCCAGTGCCAAACATGGTGTATAGTGCCTTCACAGGCAGCCTCTAGTTTAACATCCCCGTGAACACAATTCAGGTGTAACGGAGCTGCCAAAATTGTCGATTTCACTTTGAGGTGTAAGGTGCTCACTTCTGAGACGCTCCAGGAGTTTTTGGATAAATCTACAGTTGCAGGTTGCAGATTACAGTTCTCCATTAGAGGTGCTGATTCCATCTCCATTTCCGCAGAACGACTTTATTTTCAGCCTTTCTCTCCAGTCCTTATGAGGGCCCAAAGCCGTCTGTTCACAATATTGAGTGTGGGGTTTTCTTACAAGGCCACAGTTCGTCTGGGCACTTGTTTACTCTGGAACCGAATGGTACCAAACTCATCCCATCTCGCTTTCTCAGGGTGAATGAGCCAGTGTTGAAATGTCCAGTTCCTTTGTGCAGCCTCTCCTCCCTCTGCTGCCCCTCCTTGGCCCTCCCCCAACCCCAGTCTTTCAGTTATTTCTGTATTTTTGTGACTCTCCACTAGAGGATAAAGTAGAGGATTGATGAGTGGAATGACAGGCATCAGTATTTAGTGAGGACCTGGGCTCATGAACCCTCCCTGGCCCGCAGGGGTAGGTGCTATAGATTGCTCTATTAAAGAGGAAGTAATGGAAATTTAAGTCATTTCCCTAAAGTTACAGCCAGAAAGTGCTAGAACTGCATGAGAACCATACCGCCTGTGTCAGTGGGCTCTTCACCACCACACCCATCACCAAACTTTATACACCAGAGACTAGAGTCCCAGGGCAACCAAACTGCGGCTTCTAAATTTTGCACTTTTTGCCTCTGGAAAGATAGTTATTTGTCATTCCCCTTCCCTGTGCTCTAGATACACTACTAACCAGGGTGACAGAACCCTGCCATTGTGCATAGCAAGGGCATCCTCCCAAAGGCTAGCCAGTGAGGCTTTGGGCTGGCAACCCATAGATCTGTGACTGTACCCTTTCTACAACTTTATTATAAAAAATTCTCTTTATTGAAAGAAGTAAAGTCAAATAAATATTAAAGAAACATCAAAACCAACAGAGCAATTTCTAGGATGTGGCAACTTTCCTCGCTACCATCTAACCACCAGCGGGACTCCAGACTCTACTTGGGAGAGCGATGGTAATGATGGTTCCCAGGTGTTAACCTGTCAACCAGACTGTCCTGCCACACCTAGATATGTATTTCCTTGGGGGCCTTTCCTTTCTGAAGGGTCTCTTTCTCTTTCCTCTAGTCTCTCCGAGTTATTCCTTCTGGGCCCTGGAAGAGCTTGTTCTGTCCCACAGTCAGCATCTGGCCCTCTCCCTCCAGCCTCCTAAGTGTCCCTCCTTTTTGCTTCACACCCTATTTGCAGGGGCGTGTCTGCTGCAACCAGAGAGACCACACTGGTCCCATCTTTACTTGTTCTCCAACACCACAGTGTAAATTACTTAAAGTTAGGCCCAATGCTGGAAGCAGTTAGGTCAATTTCTCCCTCATGGGAGAAAGTGACTGCTTTTAAAACTTATTTTAGAATGACGTTTCTTTATAACACCATTATCTCTTCTTCACACTGTTCCTGGGGTTCTCAACAGTATGAAGGAGAGATAATGGTGAAAGAAAGTATGAAGAGAAGCATGCCTGCCACAGAATGCTCAAGCTACCGCACAGCTGCACTCATCTCCCACGCTGGCAAAGTGATGCGCCAAGTTCCCCAGGCCAGGCTTCAGCAGTGCGTGACCCGTGAGCTCCCTGATGTTCAAGCTGCATTTAGGAAAGGCAGGGGAACCAGAGATCAAATTGCCAACATCCGCTGGATCATCGAAAGACAAGAGTTCCAGAAAAACATCTTCTTTTGCTCTATTGACTATGCCAAAGCCTTTGACTGTGTGGAACACAACAAATTGTAGAAAATTCTGAAAGAGGTGGGAATACCAGACCACCTGACCTGGCTCCTGAGAAATCTGTATGCAGGTCAAGAAACAACAGTTAGAACTAGACATGGAACAACAGACTGGTTGCAAATCGGGAAAGGAGTACGTCAAGGCTGTATATTGTCACCCTGCTTATTTAANGCCGCCGCCGCCGCCGCGACCCCGCCCTCGCCCGCTTCCCGCCCGGCTTCGGCCCGGGCTTCTGCCGTATGCGCGGCCGTCACCCGCACTGCCATCGCGCCCTCCATGTCGCAACGCGCCGCAGGAAGATGGCGGATTTACGACCGTGTCGTCATAACAACGGGCCGCGCCAAGGCGAGCGAGCGAGAAGACGAGAGGAGGACGACGGGGCGGGGCCAGGGCGAGTTTGACGGGCAGGCGGCGGGCCGCCTTGAGAGGGTGTGGCCTGGAGGCACAGAGGCGGGACCAAGCGCTGAGACAGAACATCGGGCGGAACTGCCGGGGGAGGTGTGATTACGGTGCAGAGGACTGACAGACGGAGGGGCGGGGCCAAGGGGCGGGAGGGGCGGGGCCAAGGGGCGGGAGCGGCGGGGCCACGCCTGAGACTTGAAATACTGGCGCTGCCGTGCGCGAGCGGCGTTTAGGCGCTAGAGCCTGAGGAGATGACCAGGTCTCGTGGTGGCGCCTCCTGCTCGGCCCTGAGCGCGTTCACCTGCCGGGATTCGAGCTCTAGAGGGCCGCTGCCGGGACACTGCCCCAGATCGGACCAGTAGAGTGATGCTCGCTGCCCGCCTCTGACCCCCTCGGATGGCAGAGCCTCCCTTACTGGTTGACTCAGTCCAAGGGCAAAACCCGAATTGGGGATGGCTGCACTAACTCTTTCATTCTTTTGTATAGTTTTCAAGTTATGATAAGTACACATAAAATTTACCGTTAGTGACAGTGCCTTCACAATGTTGTGCAACTATCACCAACATGTAGTTCCAGAACATTGTCTTTATTCCAAAAGAAAATCTGTACCCACTGGCAGTCACCCCTCATTGTCCCCTCCCTCAGCCCCTAGCAAACCTCTTTCTCTGTAGATTTGCATTTTCTGGACATTTCGTATAATCGGAATTTTACACGTGGTAATGTTATGCATCCCGTGTCCTTTACTCCTTTGCTTGGGAGAAGGCAATGGCACCGCACTCCAGTGCTCTTTCCTGGAAAATCCCATGGATGGGGGAGCCTGGAGGGCTGCAGTCCATGGGGTTGCGAACAGTCGGACACAACTGAGCGACTTCGCTTTCACTTTTCATCTTCATGCATTGGAGAAGGAAATGGCAACCCACTCCAGTGTTCTTGCCTGGAGAANCTCCAGTGCTCTTTCCTGGAAAATCCCATGGATGGGGGAGCCTGGAGGGCTGCAGTCCATGGGGTTGCGAACAGTCGGACACAACTGAGCGACTTCGCTTTCACTTTTCATCTTCATGCATTGGAGAAGGAAATGGCAACCCACTCCAGTGTTCTTGCCTGGAGAATCCCAGGGATGCGGGAACCTGGTGGGCTGCCGTCTATGGGTCGCACAGAGTCAGACACGACTGAAGCAACTTAGCAGCAGCAGTAGCAGCAGCAGTCCTTTACTTAGCATGATGTTTTTGAGGTTCATTCAGGTTGTACCATGCACAGTACTTCGTTTCTTTTGATGGGTGAATAATATTCCATTATATGAATAGAGCAGTTTTCACTTTGCCTATTTGAGTTGTTTCCACCTTTTCTATGATTGTAAATGGTGCTGCTATGAACATGAGCATACAAGTTTTAAAAATTCTTTTTAAGGTAGTATTTAAGTAGTTTTTTGAAGCTAAGTGTTTTACAGGATTTTCTCACTGAAGATACCAATCATCCCCATTTTGAAGATGAAGAAACTAAGGCGCAGAACTGATGGAACACTTGCCCAGGTGCTGGCCAGAGGTCTGTCCAGAGTCATGGGCTATTAACTCAGAGGATGTGCTCTCTCAGCTTAGTTATTCTCCATGGCTCAGCTCAGTGCTGGAGACTCAGGTGAGTCAGACCCCATCCCTCCAGGAAGGCCAGTCTCTGGGGGAAACCAAGCAGGGATACAAGGGCCCAGGCAGAGAGTGGGCAGCTCTGCCCCAGGAAGGGCACCAGCAGAGACATCCCCATTCTGAGGCTGCCCAGCTCAGGAACCCAGGACCCTTCTGCACCTGGCAGGAGCTGGGATGTGTGAGACACAGGTTAGATCCCCAGAGGTCAGGCCAGGGTAACAGTGGGGCTGCTTTCTTCAAGGGGCTTGCTCATCATTGCAGGGGTTTAAGCAGAGGGAGTGACAGTGTTTCAGAAGGATCCTTCTGACAAGCTGGGCAAGGAAGAAAGACAGTCTCTGAGAGGGACAAACAGGAGGAGGAGCAGGTGGGTGCTTCTGCTGCAGGAGGCATCTGGGAAGCACCTGGGAAGAAAGGACCAGGACACCTCGCTTGAGGATGTTCTTGGGAGTGATGGGAGAGCCCCAGAGGAATGGAATTGGGGCAGACTTCAAAGACAGGGCACAGCCTGGGTGTGGGTGGACATGAGGAGGAGGTGGCCCAGAGGAGACCGACAGCCTGCCCTGCTCCGTGCTCCAGAACCTGTGTGACAGAGTTCTCAGCAACAGGCCAGGGCTCCTGCCTAGTTACTCTCTGGGGGTCAGAAAAGGGAATCCCGATCTGGTAAGCTCTGGGCCCCACTTCAGCTGAAGCCTAGGCAGACAACAGACACAGGAGTTGATGGGCCTGAACTCCTGGAAGGCAGAGTGGCCAGGGTAGTCCCTTCCCCAAAGTCTCCCTTCCCCCAGGTGGCCTCCTCTCCCACCCTGCCCTCATGTGGGCTCCAGCTGCACACTGTGTGTTTGACTGTTGACACCAGCCTGTCTATGGCCAGAGCCTGACATAAACTCCATCACCCTCCAAAGTGAAAGTGAAAGTGTTCGTTGCTAAGTCCTGTCTGACTCTTTGCAACCCCATGCACTGTAGCCCACCAGGCTCCTCTGTCCATGGAATTCTCCAGGCAAGAATACTTGAGTGGGTTGCCATTTCCTTCTCCAGGGGATCTTCCTGACCTAGGGATCGATCCTGCATCTCCTATATTGGCAGACAGATCTTTTGCCGAAAGCCACCAGGGAAACCCATCACCCTCTGTGATGGCGGCTAATCTCCAGTCCTCGGATGTACTTATATTTACTCAACCAATCCCACGTTGCTGCTGCTGCTGCTGCTGCTAAGTCACCTCAGTCGTGTCTGACTCTGTGTGACCCCATAGACGGCAGCCCACCAGGCTCCCCCGTCCCTGGGATTCTCCAGGCAAGAACACTGGAGTGGGTTGCCATTCCCTTCTCCAATGCATGAAAGAGAAAAGTGAAAGTGAAGTCGCTCAGTCTGTCCGACTGTTAGCGACCCCGTGGACTGCAGCCCACCAGGCTACTCCATCCATTGGATTTTCCAGGCAAGAGTACTGGGGTGGGGTGCCATTGCCTTCCCCCATCCCACTTTGAGAAGTATTTAAGTTGCATTCTTCCCCCCCCCCCTTTTTTTTTTTTTTGCCACTTCAATCCTTTTTCTTTGTTTTAAAGAGTTTTTGTTTTGTTTTCGCCGCAGGTGCATATTGTAGGGTCTTCGCTCCCCAACCAGGGATTAAACCCACACCCTTGGCAACGAAGTCTTGTAGTTTTAACCGCTGGATTGCCAGGGAATTCCCTTCAGTCCTTTTTCAATGCCCACCTAGGCGGATTCCTAACTACTGGGCCACCAGGGAAGTTCTCTAATACAATTTAAATGCATGGAATGCTATGATGATTAGTGTATGTCCTTGAACCATCTAAGTCCATGCCCCACTCCGCTTGTGGTCCAGCTTCCTCACTTGGGAGGACCCTGGCACTGTCCATTGGCAGGTATACACTGAGCACCTACTGTGTGTCAGGGACACAAAGCCATCATGCTGTGCACCTCTCCCATCCAGACGTATCGCACCTCTTCCAAGGACAGTCCTCCCCAGTAAAGGGTGCCATCCCTTCCAGCCTCCTTCAGGACCTTGTCCATAACCATCCCCTCTCTTGATACTGGCCATTCCACCTCTCCTGCCATGCCAACTCAGACCCTAGAACCTACAGGGGATGTTAAACAAAGCAGAGCTCAGCTTTGGGGTCAACTGAGTTTAATCCCAACTTTGCACTGTCCAGTTGGTGACTGTCTGTGGCTCACGTTCCTCATCTATAAATGGGGACATTAATCATCCCTGCCTCTGGGAGTTGTCCTGTGATTCTGACAAGGTAGTGCAGTGTTCAGTGCCTAGACACTTACTAACTGCCAGTAAACCAAGGCAGCCAGCAAGTACTGCGCCGGCCCGCCCTGGCGAGACAGAGCGGTGTCTCCCACTCCTGCCAGTGAGCCATACACACTGCCTCTGGGTGGCAAAGCGGGATTTGTGATCTCCTGTCAAATCATTTCCTTCCATGGCCAGATCCACCAATGAAACTGAATGGGGAGACATAGAAGGAAGGTGCTAGTGGGTACTGGCTACTCCTAGCTAGTGGGTACACCAGGCAGGAACACTGTATACCATGCGCTTACGGCCCATGGCCCCTGTCCTCCAGCGGTTCCCAGACCAGTCAAGACCAACCAACAGGCCATAGGGGAACAAGCAGGGCCTTAAAGGTTACTGGCTTTACCTCATGGGTTTGGGGGTGAGGCGGGCCCCAGAGTAGACTTTATGGAGACTTGGGACCCAAGAGAGGAGCAGAGATTTTACACACTAGGAGTTGGAGGTCTGGATCGCCTGGCACAGGGTAAGTTCTCGGGAAGCTGGGACCTGCTAGTCTGCCCCCTGGCCCTAGTGAAAGTAATGAGAAAACTACTGTATGAACTGGCAATTCCACTTCTAAGTATCTACCCAAGAGAAATGAGGGCCTATGTCTGGAAATGAACATGTAGGAAGAACCTTCATAGGGACATTACTTACAATGGCCCCAAACTGGAAGCCACCCAAATGCCCATCAAGTGAGGAACAGGGGAGTAAATTCTTACAATGACCCATGTGGCAATTAAAAAAAATACAGGAAACAGAAATCACACTGATCATCAGATACAGAAGATGTAATGAAAATTATTTTAATTAGGTATAACATTGCCAACTATTAAAAGAATAAAAGAAAAATTCAAAGGTGTGAGAGAAATGGCAGCTGCCAGAAGCTACTGCCTGGCTAACCCTACAGCTGAGGGCACAAAGATCAGGGGCAAAAGGGTCCTGTAGATCTGAAAATGAGACTTATAAGCAGAGGGCTCTGCTCCTCCTTGCCTGGTGAGTTAGAGCTCAGAAGAGGCGCCTCAGATCTCTGAGAAGGGGATTCTGCTGCTCTAGAGACAACTTCTACCGTCACGGGGACAAAGCTTAGCACAGGTGCTTCTCACAGAAAACTCAAACCGACAGAGATCCCCCAAGTAAACAACAAGGACAATCACTGGGGTAAGTCCTGCCTTGCAGCCTTGCAGCCTTGCAGCCTCCCTCTAGCGCCCTCTTTTGACAGAGTCTGTCAGGGAATAGCTACCAATGCGGAAGTCTGCGGTTTCAGGTGCAGCATGCCGGAGTTCTGAAGGGCGGGATTGCCTCTGAAAAATATCCTCAGTTTAGTTCTGTTCAGTTCAGTTCAGTTGCTCAGTCTTGTCCAACTCTTTGCGACCCCATGGACTGCATCACATCAGGCCTCGCTGTCCATTTTGATCTCGGCTGCTTATACGGGCCTGTTCAGTTGCCCAGTTGTGTCCAACTCTTTAAAGTCCTATCAGGCTGCACACTTAAGATTTATGCACTTTATGTTTTGTGTGTGTCCGACTCTTTGCAACCCCATGGACTGCAGCACGCCAGGTTTCCCTGTCCTTCAGTATGTCCCAGAGTTTGCTCAAATTCACATCCATTGAATCGGTGATGCCACCTAACCATCTCATCTTCTGTCGCCCCCTTCTCGTCCTGCCCTCAATTTTTCCCAGCACCAGAGTCTCTTCCAATGAATCAGGTCTTCTCATCAGGTAGCCAAAGTTCTGGAGCATCAGCTTCAGCAACAGTCCTTCCAATGAATATTCAGGATTGATCTGTATGTTTTATGCCTCCATAAAAGTTAGTAATACGTAATAATGATGAGAGCGACCAGTTACTGAGTGCTGTGTTCTAGGCACTAACGTCCTTCTCTTAGACCCTGATCCCACTGCCCTGTAAATTATTCGTCCACATGACCACCAAGCACAGGGAAAGCGGTTTTGCAAAGGCCTGGAAACGCCTTTCCAGAACGCAAAGCTTGTTAGGAAGGAGCCTGGGCCTGCCTCTCAGGAAAGGCCATAATCGGCCAACGCGCAGACACTGCGTCCACGGCGCGGGGAAGCTACCAGCGCCGACCCGGCAAAGGTGCGGACGTGACTCTGTTTCAGCTTCAGCATCAGTCCTTCCAATGAATATTCAGGACTGATTTCCTTTAGTTCATATGTTCTTACATGGATTAAATAAATGGATAATTGCACGCAATAGTTCTATTTAGGGTAAGCCACTTAGGGCCAAGATCTTTTTCTTCCTTCTTGGATTGTGGAAATGCAAAAGCTCAATTCTGACTAAATTCCAATTATCTTCTTCCTATACATTTTTTTTTCCCTTAAAATTGATTTATTTATTTTGGCTGCACTGGGTCTTTGTTGCTCTGCATGGGCTTTCTCTAGTTGCAGCAAGTGGGAGCTATACTCTAGTAGCTTCTCCAGCTTCTTTATTTTATTTTATTTTATTATTATTATTTTTTTAGAGCTTCCATTTTACTTTATTTTACTTTACAGTACTCTATTGGTTTTGGCATACATTGACATGAATCTGCCACGTCTTAAAATTGATTTATTTATTTTGGCTGCACTGGGTCTTTGTTGCTCTGCATGGGCTTTCTCTAGTTGCAGCAAGTGGGAGCTATACTCTAGTAGCTTCTCCAGCTTCTTTATTTTATTTTATTTTATTATTATTATTTTTTTAGAGCTTCCATTTTACTTTATTTTACTTTACAGTACTCTATTGGTTTTGGCATACATTGACATGAATCTGCCACGGGTGTACACGAACTCTCAAACATGAACCCCCCCTCCCACCTCCCATCAAAAACTACATTGACAACAAGCGAACATGGGTCAGTTTCTACTCTGCCTCTAGAGTATCTGTGATGACCCTAAGCAAATTAAATGTAACGTGGTGAATTTATACATCTCATATCTACTGTTTGCTTATTCTTATATTTACCTAGGTTTATGTACATATTAAATAAACATTTTCCTTTGGACTTTAATCTCTGATTTTAATTTCTTTTTGTGTGTTGCAAACATGATGGACTTTGTGAATTAATCTTGTATAGTATTGCTTAAAGTGCAGCACTTTCTTATCTTCCCATTGTTCATTGACATCAGTCTATACTGGTCACTTACATTAAGGTCACATGTTATTTAAGCAACATCTCATGACATCTTCATCTCCACCTGTATTTTCAAAATCTTTCTCCATAATATATTTTTGTTTGATTTAAAATAGGCATAGCCTCTACCGAGCTTCTTCAAGAGAATGGTGTATCCTGTGTGAATATACTGCACATTCACGTTTCTTAGAGAATCTTTTTATTCTGTAGCATATTAGTCATTTGTCTGTTTCTAATATTCTTATGACATTGTAAGCTTTTTGATATTAGAGGTCATTTTTTTCTATCAGTGCCTCTTACGGTGTCTTGGACATCATAAATGCTTATTAAATACTTGTTGCATAATATATTCAAAAGAGATTTGGCAGAACTTTATGTTCAATTTGATATAAGGTGTGAAGGAGACAAAACAAGCAAAGATGACTCAGGTTTATGAGCCTGGGGGTGATGGGTACTTTTACGTAGTACAGAAATACAGAAAGAATGATGGGTTAGAGGAAGGTTATGAATCCCATTTGTCAACATGTTTCAGTTTGGCTCTTGGGATAATACTTGGTTTAAGTGTTTTATTCAATTATGTGAGTATTTTGAGAAATTTGGAAAAGAGGATAAGCAATATCATAGAGTTATACCTTAGTGGTTTAAATTGAAACAAGGGCTTTATTTCCTGATGGAGGAAGAATAGAAAGACCTAGGAGAGTGTTATTCACCTAATAAAACTAATTGAACACATGCCAATATTAAGTACAGAGGTCCATTGGTATGTTCAACAGATAAGGTCCCCAAGTGTTGTGAAGCTTATAGAATTATCACTATAAACTGGTAGAGGCAAAACTTAAAGTAGAAATTATCAAGTGTTTAAAAAATATTAAACCCGTAGGTTGGTATCTTTTCATATTCATCCTTTCAACAAATGTTTGTTGAGTGCCACTCAAAAACTAGTTATTGGGCTGTTATCTTTTGAGATATGGCAACAAATAAATCAGAAACCTTCAGAGACACTGCCGTTTGGATCTAAAATTCTCAGAGTTAGACTGCTAATGGCTGAGGCAATTTTCAACCTTCAATTGTGTCTCAGCTTAGGAAGTTTATTCTATTTGTTTGGCTTTCTGGCTTTCTTATGAATAATAATCCAGGTTCTTAGACTTTTGAGAGTTCCTTGGACTACAAGGAGATCAAACCAGTCAATCCTAAAGGAAATCAGTCCGGAATATTCATTGAAAGAACTGATGCTGAAGCTGAAACCCCAAATGCTTTGGCCACCTGATGTGAAGAACTGACTCATTTGAAAAGACTGTGATGCTATAAAAGACTGAGTGCAGGAGGAGAAGGGGACGACAGAAGATGAAATGGTTGGATGGCATCACCAACTCAATAGACAGTACTATAAGTAAGCTCCAGGAGTTGGTGATGGACAGGGAAGCCTGGAATGCTGCAGTGCATGGGGTTGCAACAAGTCGACAACTGAGCGACTGAACTGACTGAAAACGATGCCAGAAATATAATAGATATTTAATAAATACTTGATGAATAACTATGCTGACTGAAAGGCTGGATACTTAAGTTATCTGTCAAAACATTATTTTCATCATTTCCTTATGAAATTTTGATGCTGAGAAATTTCCTCCACAGGTATATCTAGGTCTTTCATAAAGGAAACAGTCCCAGTACTTGGCATGACCTTATAGCTAGAAATGGGGATCAAATATCTAATCTGGTGTTTGGAAAGGAGACAGTTTATCTTTTAGGGACCCAGATACAGGAAAATGAATTGAGTCATTATTTAAGATGGTGGTCTTTAACACTAAGCAAGGGCTCTTTTCTTAGAGTTGGGATATATGAACAGAAGTCAAGCTGGTTTGAGTGTGAGTCCCTTTAGTACTGATCCAAAGCTCTTTACAGTGCTTCCCACTAAGGTCTGGATTGTTAATCAAGTTTGCATGAAACTAATCCTGAAATGGAGGGTGAAGCAGCACCACATGGGAAAAAAGTCACTGAACTATGAAGAAGTAAAGATGGACACTTGGGTTTCTGTGCAGCTGTAGATATAGAAAATCTAAATAATAAGCCAGTTCACCAACGTATTCAAGTAAATGGTTCTTGAAGAGGTTACAAGGACTTGCTTACTTGACCAAAGTGACATAACTGTTGTTAAGTTGCTAAGTTGTGTCCAACTCTATGTGACCCCAGGGACTGTAGCCTGTCAGGGTCCTCTGTCATGGGGTTTCCCAGGCAAGAATACTGAACTGGGTTGGCACTTCCTTCTCCAGGGGGATTGTCCTTGCCCAGGGATTGAACCCCTGTCACCTACTTGGCAGACAGATTCTTTACCACTGAGTCACCAGGGAAGCCCAAATTGACCATAAACCTCTGAGAAAATTATGAGTTGATCTCCCTGGTGGCTCAGACGGTAAAGCGTCTGCCTGCCATGTGGGAGACCCAGGTTGGATCCCTGGTTTGGGAAGATCTCCGTGCTGGAGAAGGAAATGGCAACCCACTCCAGTAATCTTGCCTGGAAAATTCCATGGACTGAGGAGCCTGGTGGGCTACAGTCCATGGGGTCGCAAAGAGTCGGACACGACTGAGTGACTTCAATTTAAAACATTATTGTATGACCAAGAACTATGCAAAGATTTGTTTTAGGAGTTCCGGTGATAATTTCTTCCTGGTGTTTAGTATTTACCATACAGTGAGCATCAGGTATTTTTTTTTTTTTTTTAATTTTACTTTACAGTACTCTACTGGTTTTGGCATACATTGACATGAACCCGCCACGGGTGTACACGAAGCAGTAGTATAGTTGGACTCTAAGGCCCATTAAATTTCAGTTTGTGAATATCTGATGTTTCTCGAAATAAAGTTTCATTCTACTTCTCAGTAAATACATACTTAATAGAGAAATTAGGAAGTAAAATCCAAAATTACTAATCTTTGAATATGAATGCTTTGGGCATGTATCCAAAGTTTCAGTCAGTGTTATTACTAAAACTGAATTAGTCTGGAGCATGTGGTCAGGAATGTTTTTAGTCAGAGAGGGTAGGAGAATGGGTGCTACTCTTATATAAGGTGATGATGGGCTGATATGTCCTTGACCAGCTTCTTTTCTTCTAACTCAAGAATAGTTTTTTAAGTCTCAATTTTCTTGTGCCTTCAACTGTGCTTTTGGGGTCCTCTGTGTTCCTCTGAGAAACAGCAAGCTCCAGCGTGTGAATTGTGGGGAGGGTTCTGATCAGGCAAGCATTGCAACAAATCTCTACTTCTTTTACATATTGGGGTTTGCAATATATTTTCATTTGAGGAAACTATTTTGTGTATAAAAGCAAAATGCTATGGGGACAAAGAGGATACAAATGGGACTGGGTACACGGCAATGAATCTCTAGAAAAAGATTGATTTTTGTTAATTATTGATCAATCTTTCAACATGATTTTTGTAATTCCAGTGATCTCTAACCACATTAAGATGTGGTTAGCTCCTCTATCTCTATTACTGGATTCATATTTAAATATGATTTGTTGTATCACTCAATTCTCAATGCAAGAGACCAGGGCAGGAATTCATGTCTCGAGGAAAGACATATTAGTAAATACCTTCTATGAAAAAAGAAATTTTCTGAGAAGAGGAATATTGATGTATCTGGCCATAGAATAATTAATATAGCTTACTAAAGTGGGATAATTTGAACCAAGATTGCCAGAAGAAATAACAAGGTGGCAGAGGATGACATGGTTAGATAGCGCCATCAACTCAATGGACATGAGTCTGAACAAACTCCAGGGGATAGTGAAGGACAGGGAAACCTCGTGTGCTGCAGTCCATAGGGTTGCAAAGAGCTGGAGACGACTGAGCAACTGAACAGAAACAACAAAGTGGGATAATTAATATATCTCTGAAATTCGATATGCTTGATAGACCCTGATGCCTGTTAGCCAAACATGACCAAAACCTCCCACAGGAATACATTAACTATGTTTAGTGTGTTTAAAAAACATATTATGGAGACTAATACATTTAGTGGTAAAAGTGTGCTTCTTCATACTGACACAATACACTTAAGTATTATAGTGAGAATGCAATGAAAATGGTATCTAAAGAGTTTGTGAGGTAAGGGAAATTGAGAATACAGAGTAATCACAATCTGAGCCCAAATAAGAGAAAGCTTTTGAGTAAGTTATAAATGAACAATTACTTGATATAGTAACTTTTTAATACAAAGTATTTAACTTATTAATTATTACAGTTAGTTTTTTTTACCTTTGAGTGAGTATGGATTGTAATGTGAGATACATTCTTGGGGAAATACAAAGCAATGGCAATGATAGTAGGGGACTCTGACTTAAGAGGAAGAGTGAAGTCATTGAGTTAGATGCCAAGAAATTGGGGTTTTAAGCTAATATTTACCAAACATTACTGACCATGGACAAATTAACATTCTTTCTCTAGTGTTTCTATAGTCTGAGAAAACTGAATTAGTAATTTATAAAGCTCTTCCCAGTTATATATTTAAATTACTTAAACAAGACAGAAAGCTCAGACTGAAAGCATATGTTATTCCAAAGAATATATAGCTAAGATAAAAAAAATTGATTTCAGCATAATCTCTGCACAGAGGAAAAATAATTTGAAGGCTAGAAGATAAATAGAGGGAATGATTGCCAGAGGTATTAATAAAATAACTCTGAAAAGATCTAGCGCACCTTAGGAAAATAGGCACTGCTACTCTCAAATGATTTTTGCTTAAGAAGAAAGTGATCTTTTGCCCCTCATTCCTCCTTTTATTGACTTTAATAACTGGAACTTAGGTTCCACCAAATTTGAATTTTTTTTTAATTGAAAGAAAGAAAATTCCACTTTTCTAAATACTTCCTTCTCTAAATTACCACTATTCCCTAAATCAACTCACATTTATGGTAGTTCACAGTTTGAGACATGAGTATCAGGTATTTGTTCCTATAATATAAAAACAAGTCTGTCTTCATAATTTGAAGAAATTATTTTTTATCTAATCTTATTTTCACATAGCCAAGAATAGGCAATTGTTTTTCCTTCAATGCTACCAATTATTCTGTAATAAAAGGACAACAATTTTGGTATCATAATTTGACATCAAAGACTATGTCAAGGTTTTATTTTTCTACTGCTCTATTCTATCAAAAGCTAATAGTGTCTTTATAATTTAAAATATTTCACAAATATTTTGCTTATTGGTATTAATCCTGCTGTGTGAATTGTGTGTACTTGCCAAATATGTTAACCTAGAATAACATATTTCAATTTTAAAATACTTTCAAGAGATATTTTCTCTTACTTTTTCAATATATAAGTATTTCTCAATACTAAGATTGACTTAACTTTTAGATATAACAGGCCATCCTTCTGGAAAAATATTCTAGTTTGGGATGCAAAAAAATTAACCTTCATACACCTTTTAACGGGCTTTCCAGGTGGCGCTAGTGGTAAAGAACACACCTGCCAATGCAGGAGACTTAAGAGACGTGGGTTCAATCCCTGGGTTGGGAAGATCTCCCAGGAGAGGGCATGGCAACCCACTCCAATATTCTTGCCTGGAGAATCCCATGGGCAGAGGATCCTGGTGGGCTACAGTCCATAGGCTTGCAAAGAGTCAGACATGACAGAAGTGACTTAGCCCTTATTGCACACACACCTTTTAATAATTTAACAGTTATTTAGACAACTAAGTTTTAACAGTATTAATTGATTTATACTTTACACTGTTTCTAGTGTGATCAAATACAAATCTGAATTTAGTAGGTAATGTTTCTGCAACTTTCCTCATTAAGAAAAAAAAATGCATAAAACTGTATACCTGCTTGAGATTATACTGAGACTTTTTTACCTGTTGAATTTTCTTTGTTATAGGAATGGGTAGGGAACACAAATATAAACAGCCTAGAATGGAATACTATGAGGTACATGTTGACAACTGCCCTGAGGACAGTCTGATTTCTTGGACCTATTGCAAAGGAGAATCATCTCAAGCCCTGGAAAGTGACCCTGGGGCTTAACTGTATAAAAGTTTGAGGTTGGCTAAGAGTCGGAAAACGAAGATCACGGCATCCGGTCCCGTCACTTCATGGCAAACAGACGGGGAAACAGTGGCAACAGTGGCTGACTTTATTTTTCTAGGCTCCAAAATCACTGCAGATGGTGACTGCAGCCATGAAATTAAAAGACGCTTACTCCTTGGAAGGAAAGTTATGACCAACCTAGACAGCATATTCAAAAGCAGAGATATTACTTTGTCAATAAAGGTCCATCTAGTCAAGGCTATAGTTTTTCCAGTGGTCATGCGTTAATGTGAGAGTTGGACTATAAAGAAAGCTGAGTGCCAAAGAATGGATGCTTTTGAACTGTGGTGCTGGAGAAGACTCCTGAGAGTCCCTTGGACTGCAAGGAGATCCAACCAGTCCATCCTACAGGAAATTAGTTCTGAATATTCATTGGAAGGACTGATGTTGAAGCTGAAACTCCAATACTTTGGCCACCTGATGTGAAGAATTGACTCATTTGAAAAGACCCTGATGCTGGGAAAGATTGAGGGCAGGATGAGAAGGGGACGACAGAGGATGAGATGGTTGGGTGGCATCATCAACTCAATGGACGTGGGTTTGGATGGACTCCGGGAGTTGGTGATGGACTTGGAGGCCTGGCACGCTGTGGTACATGGGGTCACAAAGAGTCAGATATGACTGAGTGACTGAACTGAACTGAACTGAAGAGTACCATAACATCTGAGGCCCTTCATGATCAGACACCAACTTATTTTGTCTGCCTCTACATTATACTTAACTTTACATTCTTATTGCATATGACCATTCACCACTTCCCAAACAAAACCACATTTTTGGTAACTATAGGCATTCCGGCTTATACTATCAGCCTGAGTCACCATTACTTCACCCAGGTTCTTCATGGGCTTTAAACTAACAAGTAGATGTTCCACATATTGAAAGAGCCCTTTATAATATTGAAGAGCCTTCAAACCTATAAAAATCTTATATGATTTTTATAAGAATCTTTTCAAGATTTTATGTTACAGTCAAACTAGTTTAAAATATAATTTTTCAGTTGAAGAAAATGGAAAACAGGTGTTCTTTGACCAACTACAGATTACACAAATATTTGATAAAGAATTTGAACTTAAGTAATTCATTTTAAAGTAAAGATTTTTTTTTTTAGTACCATATATAACTCCATGACATCTTTCAATTTATAGAATGATATAACTCAAGAACTGGAACAGCTCTGGTAAATTTAATTTAGTTGAATTTTCCTGCTTGTTTTCACTAATTATTTTTTTTAATGATATGCTTCCTTGAAAGGTAAAATGCTGTCATCAGTGCATAGAGTGCAAAAAGCATTCCTGGTTTAATATATACCAAGTCTGAACTTTATGCTATGAAGAACTGTGACTTTGTCATTAAGTTTTTCACATGGTAACCATGAAAAAGCAAACAATCTCCATGTTCTGTTTCCATGTGATAGAACAATATTTTATTTACCCAGAAATGTTGAAACTACTGGCAATTCCAAAGGAGTCATTAATTACAATGTAGGGTAAGAACTGATTTATCAAAAGTGCTAGATTCCGATTTAGAGTTTCACAAGAGACTTTGAAACTTTGAGACTTTTTCCCAAAGTGATATAGAAGCCTTTGGAATAGCTTTGCACTATAGTTATCTGCTGCTGCTGCTGCTAAGTCACTTCAGTCGTGTCCGACTCTGTATGATCCCATAGACAGCAGCCCACCAGGCTCCCCAGTCCCTGGGATTTTCCAGGCAAGAACACTGGAGTGGATTGCCATTTCCTTCTCCAATGCATGAAAGTGAAAAGTGAAAGTGAAGTCGCTCAGTCGTTTCCGACCCTCAGCGACCCCATGGACTGCAGCCTTCCAGGCTCCTCCATCCATGGGATTTTCCAGGCAGGAGTACTGGAGTGGGGTGCCATTGCCTTCTCCGTCTGCAGTCAACTAATTTCCCTATGGAGCATACAGGGTTTGTGGTAAGCATTTTGATTCCCAAAGGAATGCCTTTGGGAAAGGCCAAACCAGCATAAATCTTAGAGATTAAAAGTTCCTGCTTCACCATCACTATTACCTCCACCACTATTACTATTACTACTACTGTGTGCTTTCTTGAAGTTCTGTACATTTATGTACTGAAAAAAGGTTGAAATGAATCATTAAACTGTAATTAGGGACAGTGAAAATAGGAGGAGAGATTATATTTTGTCAGATCGTTTATTCTTTATCTCTAGTTTCTAGGTTTTGAATAAGTAGAGTGAGATTAAAGAAGGTCCCCGCTGTCATACTGAAAGACAAAGTCACGGTTCCATGTGCTCAAGTACAAGCTCTGGGGTGAATACATCACAGTTAAATCTTGGGAGTATCTTAGTTTTATGCTGGCAGAGAAAGAATGCCTCTGTACATTTTTAGGGTTTGTATATAGGATGAGAGAAAAAAAATTAAATGACTTGAGGATTGTTGTGGCCACAGAGAGGTTTAAGAGGGCAACTGAAAGTCTTAAGACTTGTATTTAACAATTTCCACTCTTGTTGCCATAGGTAATTTGAGGCTTGTTGGATCACTTCATGGGAAATAGATGGGGAAACAGTGGAAACAGTGTTGGACTTTGTTTTGGGGGGCTCCAAAATCACTGCAGATGGTGACTGCAGCCATGAAATTAAAAGATGCTTACTCTTTGGAAGGAAAATTATGACCAACCTAGATACCATATTGAAAAGCAGAGACATTATTTTGCCAATAAAGATCCGTCTAGTCAAGGCTATGGTTTTTCCAGTGGTCATGTATGAATGTGAGAGTTGGACTGTGAAGAAAGTTGAGCACCGAAGAATTGATGCTTTTGAATTGTGATGTTGAAGACTCTTGAGAGTCCCTTGGACTGCAAGGAGATCCAACCAGTCCATTCAGAAGGAGATCAGCCCTGGGATTTCTTTGGAAAGAATGATGAGTGAGTGAAGTCGCTCAGTCGTGTCCGACTCTTTGCGACCCCATGGACTGTAGCCTACCAGGCCCCTCTGTCCATGGGATTTTCCAGGCAATAGTCCTGGAGTGGATTGCCATTTTCTTCTCCAGGGGATCTTCCCAACCCAGGGATTGAACCCAGGTCTCCCACATTGTAGACAGACACTTTACCATCTGAGCCACCAGGGAATGATGCTAAAGCTGAAACTCCAGTACTTTGGCCACCTCATGTGAAGAGTTGACTCATTGGAAAAGACTCTGATACTGGGAGGGATTGGGGGCAGAAGGAGAAAGGGATGACAGAGGATGGGATGGCTGGATGGCATCACTGACTCGACGAATGTGAGTCTGAGTGAACTCCAGGAGTTGGTAATGGACAGGGAGACCTGGTGTGCTGCGATTCATGGGGTCGCAAAGAGTCGGACACGACTGAGTGACTGAACTGAACTGAACTGAGCTACTCTTCACTGTGTTTTTGAGAGAATGTTGAACCAGGATTTATAGAACTGGGTTTAATTATGGCTTAAACATTCTCTACTTCTGTTAACTTTGGCCAAGTCACTTAGCTTCTCTAGTTAACTCTTCTCCTTTTCAATAGAACAAACTTGACAATATCAATCTTTTGTAACTCACAAAACTCTTGTGAGACTTAAATAAGTTAATGGCTAATGATCACATCATAGAAAGTGAGTCTAGCAAATCTTTTGGTACTTTTTACATTCATGTAATCACGTTGTCCTACCATATTTTTATTTAATAGAATTGCAGCTTTCAAACAGACACACTCAAAAATTGGGACTATGGGATTAGGACACTAATCTAGCCTTGGATTTTTCCTGGTAGGATGGAATTTCATCAACAAAACATTCAGATTTCAGGTGTTCCACCTCACTTACATTTTGGGTTAGGTAGAGTGTTCCAGAGGATGTGATGGTTGGATAATATCACTGATGCAATGGACATGAAGCTGGGCAAACTGGAACACGGGGGCTCAATCCATGGGGTTGCAAACAGAAAAACATGATTTAGCAACTGAACAACACCACCACAGTGTTCCAAAGAGATGTGCCACATCCTTACAAACTCCCACCATCTGCTAGAAGGCCCTTCCTCAGGACCCAACTATAGAACAGTACAGCAATACTTTTCTCCCCTTCCTTCTTTCCTGCCACAGCAGCCATGAACTTACAACTCATCTATATGAATAAAGAAAAGATTATTCTAGCCCAAACTTGTTTGTAGAAGTCAGAATTTTGTTATTATGAGTTTTGTTGAAGTCCTTAGAAAATAGTATGTCTGATATAATTTAATTTTTCATTTAAAACATTTAATTGAAGAAAATTCACTGTATTGAAACAGAAGGATCACTGAAACATGAATGAGATTTGGTGCACTGATTTTTAATTTGGACATCTGCCTACTCGCTGAAGCAGGGGAAGAGATGAAGGTATCTGCTTTGGATGGACTAGAAAAATCTTTTTATGTTGGCATTGGGGATGAAAGGGGAAGTGTTCTACCTTTTTGAACCTCTATCAACCTTATCAACCTCAACCTCTAGCACACCTCTATAAAGGGAAGTATATCATTCCATTTACTCCACCAATACCCACGTCTTGTTGTAGACTTGCACCCAGGGTAGATTATAAAAAAAGAAGAGGAATTCCATGTCATCTATTTAAGCAGTTAAACCAATCTTTTATATAAACATGTAAGTGAACAACGTGGATCATTAGACAGGTATTTATAAATGCCAGCAGCACAAATAAACATTATTAAAGTGAAAAAAAGCTTGCCCTGGAAAAATGAATACAATTTATGTAAGAAAAAAACCCCATAAAAGTCCATTTGGTTGAAATCTTTGGAGTGATTATAAAGTATATTTCACTAACAATAAAAAATACAACAAATATGCTTCTTTTAGAAAGATGCAATAAAAAAAAAACAGAGTTCATATTGGCCACATTAAAAAAAATAACAGGAAACCTAGAGGAAAATTCAAGCAATCCCCTCAGAATATTATTCAAAGATGAAAAAAAATTTGGGGGTGCTGTGTTGGGACTTCATTGCTGCACTCGGGCTTTCTCCAGTTACACTGGATGGGGGCTGCTCTTCATTGTGGTGGGGGCTTCTCATTGCCAAGGCTGCTCTTATCATGGAGTACAAGCTCTAGGCTCTTGGGCTTGAGTAGTGACAGCATGCTGGCTCAGTAGCTGTGGCGCGTGGGCCTGGTCGCTCTACCGCATGAGGACTCTACCTGGATCAAAGACAGATACCATCTGCTTTGCTAATTTATAGGTATACTTCTTGAGTGTTGTTTCTTGGTTTTCTCTATAAATTTTAAAAATCTCTCTTTGCTTAAGGTTAAGAAATTTCCCTATATTATCTCTCTCTCTCTCTTTTATTTTTGGTAATCTTTTTCAATGCTGAGTATTAAGCACATTCATTAAAAGTTTTTCTTTTTTTTTAAATTACACTTTCTGCAATTTACCTCATCAAGGTGTACATTATTTAATTGTTTGGGTAGTTCTAATTATTTTTTCTGTAAGTGACCTAATAGTCCAAAAGCTTCCACAAATGTGGTGCTCTTTTTCCTGACGTGGTAGAACTGTAGAACAGCCTTTGTAGGGTAACTTTTAATCACTTGCCTTTATGAGAATTGACAAATCATATCTCCTTACAAAGTACCCTCATTTTCCCTTTATTCTCAAGTCCGCTGTTTTAGTCTACTCAGTTGCAAAGGAAAAGATGATAAAAGCAGGGTAAGGCATGACCAAAAAGCACTCTACTGAGAGGAAAACAGAATCTTGTGATTTTGATCTTCAATAAATACTTGATTTTTGAAAAGTTAGCTTAGAAACATGATTTTTCAAAAGTCTGACAGATGCCTTTTAAAGTGATGCTATGAAATCTTTTATATTTCACATTAACATTTGTAAACAACATATAAACAATAGTGGCAGTTATAAATAATCTCAAAATAAATTTGCACAACCAAAAGTTTACTATTTTAAGTACTGTATCACAAAGCTTTCTAGCTACAATTAATATATACATTTAAAATATCATTTTACATTTCACACTATAAGTTAATAATCACTAGAGGCTTGTGGGCTCAAACAAAGTTGTATCACAATAAATGCATATACATGCCTTGGAAATAATATGATCACACTACAAGGTTGCTGTTTGCTTTGCTGCTTTTTAGAAATCATATCTTTTCTATCACAAGTTTAATGGGATATCCATCAACCTTAGTAGAGTTACCATTCACTCATTCTTGAAATATTGATATGATCTTTGACTTCAAATCCCTAGAGTCTGGTATCTAATTAGTTGCCAAGTCCTGTTGCTTTGACAATAGGCATGGAAATGGGGAGAGAGGAAGATTTATCACTTGTTCTCCATTCCTTAGCTATTACTTTAAGTAAGTAAGTAAGTAAAGTCACTCAGTCGTGTCCGACTCTTTGTGACCCCGTGAACTGCAGCCCACCAAGCTCCTCAGTCCATGGGATTCTCCAAGCAAGAATACTTTAAAGAGGTATTATTATTGCTTCTTTGAGCAACTGCAAGAGCTCCATCCAGTTTCTTATTTCTTCAGTTCTTTTTATTCTAATCCATTTATTCCACCTGGTTAGTTTTTCAGCATTAATAGCAGGATGCTTGGAGAAGGCAATGGCAGCCCACTCCAGTACTCTTGTCTGGCAAATTCCGTGGACAGAGGAGCCTGGTAGGCTGCAGTCCATGGGGTCGCTAGGAGTCAGACACGACTGAGAGACTTCACTTTCACTTTTCACTTTCATGCACTGGAGAAGGAAATGGCAACTCACTCCAGTGTTCTTGCCTGGAGAATCCCAGGGATGGGGGAGCCTTGTGGGCTGCCGTCTCTGGGGTCGCACAGAGTTGGACACGACTGAAGTGACTTGCAGCAGCAGCAGCAGCAGCAGGATGCTGCTTTGACTTAGTTCAAAATCTTTCAGTAGTTTCTCTTTTACTTTTGGCAGTATAATTCCAGTGCTTTAGCCTGATATTCAAGTTTCCACATGGTCTGACCCTAAGCCCTTTAGTTTTTCCAAACTTTCCCCCCATAATTCCTCTAATATATCTTATATTTAACTCTCCTAAATCTCTAAGATTTTCACACAGTATGTGCCATTGTTTATTGCATCTATCACAAGACTCTTAACCTATTCACCTTCAAAACAACCTTTAAAAAACATGTTTAAAGACTAAACCACTTTTAAAAATGATTTCAACCATTTTTTAATAAACACACACAGCCTACTGACTAAAGTACTAAGATTATTTCATCTTTGGCAAATATTCACTGAGGTTAGAATAAAATAAATTCCATACTGATATGTTAATTTCTCTCTAGTAAGATGAACCAACTTCTAAATTCTTTCTAAAATAAGTATTCTATGAGTTATGGTATCCCCTCTGGCTGCAGGAGTAACTGGCATGATTCAATTAAATGTATCAGGTAAAAATGAGAAATTATATATTAACTAAAGTGAGAATTAGGCAGTGTGGGGTCACTTCTTAATTTTCATCTACTTTTTCACCTACCTAGATCTTTGTATCTGCCCAGTGAATTTACTTTTATGTGACACAAGGAAACAAACAATTTCTCTCCAACAAAGAAGACAATATCAAACAGCATATATTTCATAAATGCTTCTAATTTTAATGAGATGTGAGCTATCTTTTTGTAAAGAGATTTGAAAGGTGACTCATCACCAGGCACTAGGTTCAATGTGACCTCCTTTACTCAAAAACTATTAGAATGTGATATTCCATATAATTAAATTTTTTAGAAACTTCAAATTATATTCTAAAATTTTCTTTCTGAAGAAGTCTTTTGAAAGTGGATAACATCCTGTGTTGATTTCTATAGCATAGGGCATTGGCATTTTTTTGTTGATCTTTCAGGTTTATTTTTTATGAATATTCATTATGTTATAATCTAGTTTTTTGTGGCTTTAATAACTTCTCTAGTTTGAGAAGGTCAGCTAACATTTCTTTCGCAATATACTTACTTTCAGTTAAGAGTATATCTCTTGCTCTTGCTTCCTTTTTGCTTCCTGTCTTTATCTTTTGTGAACTGAAAAACAAGTGTCCAATAAATCAAGAATTATATACTGTGTAAAAGGGTAAGATACATTTATGTGACAGTTCACGATTTATAAAACACCTGATGATACACTGGGGCTTCCTGGGTATCTCTGATGGTAAGGAATCTGCCTACAATGCAGGAGACCTGGGTTTGATCCCTGAGTTGGGAAGATCCTTTGGAGAAGGGAATGGCAACCCAATCCAGTATTCTTGCCTGGAGAATCCCATGGACAGAGGAGCCTGGCGGGCTTCAGTTTCAGGGGATTGCAAAGAGTCAGACATGACTGAGTGAGTAGCACTTTTACTTTCTTTCTGATAAAACATTACTTTGTTTAATCACCAAAACAATTCTGACTGGTAGATTTTATCTACATTTTCTGAATAAGTAAATCGGAGGCCAGATAAACAGATCATATTTCATAAGTACATATACATAGTAAGTTTATCTGCAGAATGTGAACACAAACATGTTGACTCCACCTATGATATATTTTACATTGTGGTATTGTTTCCAGTAAGGGCTTTGATTTAGGTCATAACTGAATAGTCTAGTGGTTTCCCCCACTTTGTTCAGTTTAAGTCTGAATTTGGCAATAAGGAATTCATGATCTGAGCCACAGTCAGCTTCCAGTCTTGTTTTTGATGCCTGTATAGAGCTTCTCCAACTTTGGCTGCAAAGAATATAGTCAATCTGATTTCGGTGTCGACCATCTGATGATGTCCATGTGTAGAGTTTTCTCTTGTGTTGTTGGAAGAGGGTGTTTGCTATGACCAGTGCATTCTCATGCTAAAACTCTGTTAGCCATTGGCCTGCTTCATTTTGTACTCATATTTGATTAGATTTTAATCAACTCCCTTACAATTTATACAGTGAAAGTGACAAATAGATTCAGGGGATTAGATCTGACAGAGTGCCTGAGAACTATGGATGGAGGTTTGTGACATTGTACAGGAGGCAGTGATCAAGACCATCCCCAAGAAAAAGAAATGTAAAAAGGCAAAATAGTTGTCTGAGAAGCCCTTACAAACAGCTGAGAAAAGAAAAGACACAAAAGGCAAAGGAGAAAATGAAATATATTCCCATCTGAATGCAGAGTTCCAAAGAATAGCAAGGAGAGATAAGAAAGCTTCCTCAGTGATCAATGCAAAGAAATAGAGGAAAACAATAGAATGGGAAAGACAAGAGATCTCATCAAGAAAATTAGAGATACCAAGGGAACATTTCATGCAAAGATAGGCTCAATAAAGGTCAGAAACGTTAAGTACCGAACAGAAGCAGAAGATATTAAGAAGAGGTGGCAACAATACACAGAACTACACAAAAAAGATATTCATGACCCAGATAACCAGGATGGTGTGATCACTCACCTAGAGCCAGACATCCTGGAATGTGAAGTCAAGTGGGCCATAGGAAGACTCACTATGAAAAAAGTTAGTGGAGGTGATGGAATTCCAGT